>JARVZY010002257.1:0-600000 GCA_030686995.1 Artemisia argyi
CTAAGGGTACAACAAACACAAAAAACTAATCCTAGGAGCCAAACCAGTAGGACCACACTTTACTGAACTATTAAGGCACACATCCATAACCTGCATATCAGTATGCAACCCATCAAGTGTACCAAACACCCAAATGACAACCATGGGAAAACATTTTATAAAAACTAGAATTTGCAAGCCTTGATCGGGTCCGAACACCACTCTATCCATGATGAAATAGTTTCCTTTGCTCTATTAGAGATCCAATGAAATGAGAGAACTTATACCTCATCACAAATTGTCAACATATTTGAAACTCTATTTCCAAATACTCTCTTATTTATAGCATTCCAAATCATATATAACATGACCCAACAAACCACTTGCCAAACCATTCTTTGTTTTTTATGAAAATCTGGCAAGCCATTGTGTTCAATAATATCTTGAAGTGACCCAATATTAAATGTACCCATATTCCACCACTTAAAGAGTTTACCCCAAGAATCTATTACCCTAGAGCACCCTAAGAAGCAATGATCCACCGTTTTGATATCATTTCCATAATGCGGACAAAGAGTTGAGTTAAGATCAATACCAAGATGTTCGAGCCAAGTGTAAACCGGTAATCTTCATTGTTGTAGACGCCAAATAAAAATGCATACTTTTCTTGGGATGATCTTGCACCATTTTGTCTCTTGAGCACCATTTGTCTAATTTAGGATCTTGTCATCTACCATTTCTCTAAGTTTTTTAACCATGAAAGCACCATTGTCGTCATGTAACCATCTCCATGAATCTTCTTGCAACACATTTGGAACAAAAAAATTAATTAAAAACCGTCAATTCCTCAAACTCTCCTAACCCTCTACCTCTTAAATCTCTAGCCCAATCCCACCTCCAATCCCATGTATCGTTTCTCCACACCCTCTTGTCACCAACCGTAATATCTTTACTGGTTTCTAGTCTATATAATCTAGGAAAATTCTCACTAAGAACCACCCCATTCCCAATCCAACTATCTAGCCAAAAAAGAGTATTAATCCCATTACCTAGTTTTTTTTCAAAAGATCCACAAAAATTAAAACCCAAGTTTTGAATATCCCTACCCGTGTTTACTATATCCCCCCACTTAGAACCTCTCAACATTCTATGGACACGCTCTTCATCTTTTAAACCACCATCATTACCATAGATACTTTTAATAACCCAAAGTCTATTTTCTTCGACTCTAAATCACCACCACCATTTACCTATTAAAGCCCAATTGGCGGCTTTTAAGCTGCCAATATTTAAACCACCCAAAGAGAAACTGTTAAGTGTCACTTCTCATTTTATCCAAAATGTTTTTCTTACTTCATCATCCCCCCACCCCCTAAAAAAAGTGTGCTGTTACTAAGATGTTTTTATGTTTTTGAATGAAAAAGTGTGTTGTTACTAGAGGACACGTGTTGAGCTAGGAGACTTTTTAGGATAGCGGGTTTTTCCAGCACTTTCCACTAGATCGCATCTCACCAAAACTTAATTCTTGTTGATCAATTGACACAATACTATAAAAATAAAAGCTTGATCATATGATGTAGCTTACCATGGTGCAGGTCTCATCGTGTTACTAGACTCACAGCTTAAAAGAATTTCTTCATACATACCTGATACCACATTGCATATTGCAAACGTGACAATCTAATTCAAGCACTATTCTTACGGTCACAAATTATGCAATCTAGATGTAGGAATTCAATTAGTTTCCTTATGAGATATATATAGGTAGTCTACATCTAACACATTAAATTCGTAAAACAAATATTATGTTCTGAAATATAAAAAACGAATGAGATGAAATGTTGAATGCCATAAATATGTACTTTTTATACATCCAACTAATTACTGTCGTAATTATACGAGTAATTAAAAATGTTGGCATGAATATTACGATATTTAATCTAAACATTCTCTTCATGTTTTGATGATGACAAAGATGTAAGTTACAACATATAACGTAAAGTGCTTAATTTACTTGTGATCACAATTCATCTTTGCATTCTTACGTCAACAAGCCTCGACATCTCAACGTCTCGAGTTTGCCTCAACAATCACTTAAGGTATGTACAAACAAATGTCTAATACATTTTATGATCAAAGGGATTTTATTTAAACATTACAAAGTTTATAAAATGATATAAACATGTTATATATTTTTTGAAAAACAATTTTGGTAATTAAAGGAAAATGTTTAATTCAAAACAAATATATGAATTCAAATTTTTAACCAAAATCAGTTAGTTTTTCACCAAATAAACTTTCACCAGAAAAGACAAAGATTTATGGCCGTTTCAGTAGGGCGGCCCCCTTAATAATTAAGGGGACCGGCCATACAATTAAGGGGACTGGCACGCTCCTCTGTCAGAAATCTTCTCCTATAAATACCACCTCAAACCTGGTATTTTTCTCACCTTTGCACAAAGATTTTCAGATCCAATTCTCTTTAAAACATCCTTCTAAAACCCTTTGATCATAAGATTATTAATCTTTGTTTCAAGTGATCCAATCTCTCATAACTCAAAGTGCAAGAGAAGAATCCTCCCCATCATAAAGCCAAAGATGTAGTTAGTGCTTATGATAAGTTGTGAGCTTTGTATATGTAATAAGTAGATCAAGATGATCTTACTTAGTAGTGAGTTTATGTGTGAGTAAGAAGTTGTGTGAAGAAGTAGTAGTGTGGAGAAGTTATGTAGGTGTGAAGTAATAGATGTGTGAGTATGTAGTGGAGTATAGAAGAAGTTGTGAAGTAGTGAAGAAGTCGTGAAGTTGTGAAGCCATGAAGAAGTCGTGAAGCCTTGAAGAAATAGGTGTGTTGTGAAGAAGAAGTAGTGAAGGTGTGATAAGTAGTGTAGTAGTAGTGTTGTGAAAAAGGTGTGTTGTGGTGTGAGATTGGTTCTAGCTACTATTAGAACTCGACATTTAGCTTAGTGTCGTTAAATGGTGTAAGCAAAAGTTGTGTACGGTTTTCTCCGCCAAAAGGGAGCTTGTTTAGTTGTGAAGAAAACTCTCGAGTAGGTGACTCGGGGAGTGGAGTAGGGCAAGGAAGGTGTCCTTGTAGCCGAACCACAATAAATCATCGTGTCCGGTTTGCATCCTATTTCTCCTATCTTTTTACTTTCATTCTTGCATTTATCGCGTTATATCTATGCTTGCAAATATGTGTTGATTGTTGCTTATATTATCATGATGATTGATTGTGATGTAGTTACAAGTTAATATTATGATAGGATATAAAATTGTATGATATTGTCTAATGGACTTATATATATTATTAACACTTCTCATATCAAGTTTAACTTAATCGATAATTTGATACCAAACGTTTTAAGATTTCAAAAGGAAAACGTATTCACATAAAGATCGACCAAAGCTTCATTCACAAAACTAAGTTTCGAAAACTAATTCATAAGTGTACATATATAACCGATCATATCGATTATATGTTGTTTTCACACTAAACTCTAATTGAAGGTTTTTCAAACAAACAATTGAATAAATTTGAATCAACATTTTGAAACCAAGTTTTTATAAAATCAAAAAGAAGGGAAAAACTATTCAACCCCCCTTCTAGTCTTCCACAATTGGTACCAGAGCCACGTCGCTCAAATTTTCAAAACAAATGGTTTTAAAAATTGAGTACGATCCATGTATCAAATTATCCATTAAGGAGGATTAAATATGAAAAGTGTTTTATTGATTAACTTGTATTAGTTTTGATGATATATACACTAATTATACCAGCTCGAAATAATATTATGCTTAAAATAAGTGTTATATGTTTGGTATCAAAATCAGAAAGTCACACACCTTTCCGAAAAGTCAGAAAAAATTTTTTTACAAAAAAAATGAAATTTTGAGTATCAGATGGGCGGCCCCCTTAAATACTGGGCGGTCCCCTTAATTATTTATGGGGTCCGCCTGTCTGTTCGACAGTTTTTCGAAAACTTTGAAAAATCATATAAAATTAACCGTAACTCCGTAGAAGTCGTGCCACCCGGCGTTTTAAAGGTAATTGAGTCTACTTTCATTTAAAAATACTTACAAGTAACCATTACAAACTTAAATAAGTAAGAAAGTCAAAATACTATACAGTGGTCAAAAATTTGTGTTTCGTTTTAACGTAAAACTTTTGTTTTACCTTTTCCTTCAAGTCGGGTATTCCTAGTTGATATACTTTTTAAAAATTAAGTATTTATGTTTTCAAAATATTGATCTTAATTAAATTATAGAATGGGAGGAAACTATTTTATTTTCAAATAAATTCGAGCTAAGTAAACGTTGGTGTATATAATACACAAAATGACGACAAGTGTTTTATGTGTTGTGTGAACTTCTTTGTTATTTTATTTTCTTAATTGAATATATTAAATGATTGTTGCTATTTGAGGTTTAGCTATGTATATATCTATGCATATGTGCCCTATTAGTGTATAGCTAGTTTGCCGATTTATACTTAACTAGATCTTATGCTAGATTTCTTGCGTTAGGATTGTTATAATATGCTTGCATTGCATATAGGCATAGATGGCTTAATGTTACTAAAAAATCTTGTAAATGAGTTCAATCTAGTCACCTAAACATTTCAAACAATTTAATCTACTCTTCACAACACACTTAAATATTTTCTACAAATTAGCTTGTTTTACCTTAAGATATTTAATAAGAGAAATTGAATCATTGTAAAACATTAATAGTTATATAAAAGAAAAAGTATTTTCAAAATCTAAGTGTGTTCATAATAAGTAAAAATGAAGAGTCTTTCACAAAAACAAAGCATATAACAATCATGAAATAATAAGTCAACTTTCAATCATTCACTAATAAATAATCTTAGGATTAATGGAACACACTATCAAAATGTTTATTTATTTCAAATGAGTGTCCGTGAGGGTCAAGAAAGATCTTGATATTATATCAATTCATTATTCAAATTATGGTTGATATATTCATCAAATCTAATTGACGTGTTTTTGAGTGTGGACAAGAAATTGGATTGCTATTTGTTTAGCTTCAATATTATATCAAATTACAACAAAAGATATAGTCTTGAATCTACATACTCAATCACACTAGATTGATATGAAAATAGTTACATCCTTTGTAGATGAAAAGAGTGTGCATTGGATCATAACTCACACTTGTGTTGATAATGTCATAATTGAATCTACTTGTCCAATAATTGTGTTCCAATAATTAGAATAACATTTTAAACACATTTATAAAATATACAATGAAGTAGGATTGACGACTTGGATGTTTCGTCCGAAATATTCAAGCAATTTACATTGCAATGCAATGGATAAATGTGTCATATCCGAAAAACCAAACATGAGCAAACTAACAATATATGTAAACTTTGCTCACACTACTTAAAATCGTCACTTCAAGATAAAATGCATTTTTAAGAATAATACACACTATATATTCTATGTATTTCATTTTCTTTGTAGCATGAATGGTTGTGTTACAAGATAATGCACTACACTTTCCTTTTTGAAATAATATAAGTTATTAGAAGTGAAAAATAACTTGTCACAATCCATAAACAAATAATTTTTTTTCAAATACTTGTTAAAGTATGATATATAACATTGGCAAAAATCATAGAAAATAATATTTGTTTAAAAATATATTAATGTCCAGTTTTGATATCATTTGAGAATCACAAACTCATTTAAGATAAATAATCTTAATGAGATTCATTTCACAAGAGATGCTAAGGTGCACTCTTAAGTTTAGCACAATTATTAAATCAAGTAATATGTCATCAAAACCAAACAACCGGTAAATCATGAAGAAAAGATTAAAACTTTTTGTTTACTCTTATCTAAACATTCAACACGTCTTTATCAGGATCGTGAATAAAATATATCATCTAGATTTACCTTCATTAAAACATGATGTTTGAGTCACATTAAGCCAAGTATTAGTGAATCAAGCAAACTTCATGTTTGGTAATCTTCGATAGGTAAATTTAGGAACTCAATTTCTTCTAAAAAGAGAATGACTACTGGAGAATCTATTGACTAGAAATTCAATTTAACCTAACGGTTGAATTGCTTCTATGTGAGAAGTTGGGTGTGTGTAACCCGTAAAAATGGTCGTGTTTAGCCTGAATTGAGCACCACTAGTAATAGTCTCATACTCATTCTCCAACTTGATTAAATTGCTCTTCCTATATATACCTAACGCTAGTTTACTTTTATGAAATTTGCTTCTCATTAGATTCTTTCATTCATAGATTTATGGCATATCGCATATATGTTGTTTCTAGATGTTTATTTGCTCCTATGTGATTTGATTGTATGCCTTTACATGCTTAACTCTATGTCCGGATGAGCACGAATTTAATGGGAAGGGAAAACACACTCACTCACATATATCCCTCTACCTTACACTCAAACCTCATAACCCTTCTTTAGTACATCCTCAAACCACCCATGTGAAATGAAAAACCGAATCATCCTTTATACTACGAATCTCGAGTCATCCACCATTTCCATGCCCTCAAAATTTACCTTCGTAAACCACATCCTTCCTACACTCTAAATACCCTCTTCCCATCATTAATGCCATCACACCCAAACATGTCATCTCCCAACAACCAAAAACCTAAGATTTCAAGAACCGCAAGGATCTCCGTCAAACCCGTTTGGAGGAGGAAACTTGATTCTTGTCATAACTCAAGTGATGTTGTTCCAAGTCAACCAACTACTAAACCTCAAACCCACAATAATGACTCATCTCACAACCTATCACCCACTCATTCCCTCATTCATGCTTCTTCTTATGATGAGCATGCTCAATCCCAAAATAACAATCCCAATCTCTCAATCAATACTTCACATGTTGCTCATTCAACAAAAACACCACTCACTCTTGGAGAACCTCTTCCACCCATTTCATGTTTTCATGACTACTCAAGCTCAACCATGTCTCCACCACCAAGAGTACCACCACCACATCCTACAACCTCAAATGCCATTCCTATGTTGCATGTTCAAACCTTCACCCAAGACAACCATCATGTTCCACCATCATCACCTTCCTCCGAACACTTGAAGTTCGTTGAGGAGCTAAAAGAGGCTCGTGAGCTTAGTGCTCTTTTAGCATTACATCTTGCGCAATGCAATTTGGATCCAACCCAATCAAGCAAACCATCATCACCACACAACATCAACCAAGTTGAGAAGCATGTCAACAATTGCCCTTGTTGCATCTTCCTTCAACAACAAACCATTGCCTTGAATGAGCACCTCACTTGGATTGAGTATCTTCTTACAAGATCTCAACAAACATCATCACTTGAACAACATCCAAACTCTCAATCAACCTCTTCCGCTCCTAAATCTACACCCCTAAAAGTCAAGCGAATTTCTTTATGAAATGCATCTTTTCCACTTCCTAGCAAGTGAAGAACACAAAGAAGATATCCATGCTTCAAGTGTTGTCAAGCCATCACCACCTCATTCACATATCCATTTTCGGTAGTCAACCAACAAAACACCTAAAAATCCCTTGATTCCAAATCATCCACCCTTGTCAAATGTTATATTAATCTAAACCATATTTGTCAACCTTTTGTCATCACCTTCCCTTTTCATTCACGCTCATCCTTCTTTATTTTTCTACGTCTTTAAAAGAAGGCATCATTATCATTTTTTTTCTCTTTTAGAATATATAATTTGGTATCTTTTGCCAAAATATGTCGGTAGAATCTTTGCATTACGTTCCAATCATTATCATGTCTTAAGCTTTGGTCATGGTAATTTTTTTTGGGAAGTTAGGTTGTTGTTTTTAAAACAATAATTACATGTGTCATATTTTTAGCGCATATACCTATTACGTCCATATATTGTTCCCCTATTAGTATCATGCATATACCTATCATCATATATATTTGCACTTGTCTACTAACTTTGTTTTGAAGGATTACTTCATCGCTCGATTCATTGGTAGCCAAAACTAGTTTTGAGCATACACCAAGGGGGAGTATACACCAAGGGGGAGCATACACCAAGGGGGAGCATTAAGGTTGATTGGATCAAGGCTTCACTTACGATGATGCAAGCTCGCCTTTTACATTCTTTCTCAAGGGTTCAAGCGTAGTTGAAGTCTCGTCTATGTGTCCACCTTTTTGCTTCGACAAAAGGGGGAGAAGAAGTGTAAACAAGTAACTTATACATTTTACTATGAGTTATAGTTTACATAGTTTGTCATCATCAAAAAGGGGGAGATTGTTGGCATGAATATTACGATATTTAATCTAAACATTCTCTTCATGTTTTGATGATGACAAAGATGTAAGTTACAACATATAACGTAAAGTGCTTAAGTTACTTGTGATCATAATTCATCTTTGCATTCTTACGTCAACAAGCCTTGACATCTCAACGTCTCGAGTTTGCCTCAACAATCACTTAAGGTATGTACAAACAAATGTCTAATACATTTTATGATCAAAGGGATTTTATTTAAACATTACAAAGTTTATAAAATGATATAAACATGTTATATATTTTTTGAAAAACAATTTTGGTAATTAAAGGAAAATGTTTAATTCATAACAAATATATGAATTCAATTTTTTTTTAACCAAAATCAGTTAGTTTTTCACCAAATAAACTTTCACCAGAAAAGACAAAGATTTCTGGCCGTTTCAGTAGGGCGGCCCCCTTAATAATTAAGGGGACCGGCACGCTCCTCTGTCAGAAATCTTCTCCTATAAATACCACCTCAAACCTGGTATTTTTCTCACCTTTGCACAAAGATTTTCAGATCCAATTCTCTCTAAAACATCCTTCTAAAACCCTTTGATCATAAGATTATTAATCTTTGTTTCAAGTGATCCAATCTCTCATAACTCAAAGTGCAAGAGAAGAATCCTCCCCATCATAAAGCCAAAGATGTAGTTAGTGCTTATGATAAGTTGTGAGCTTTGTATATGTAATAAGTAGATCAAGATGATCTTACTTAGTAGTGAGTTTATGTGTGAGTAAGAAGTTGTGTGAAGAAGTAGTAGTGTGGAGAAGTTATGTAGGTGTGAAGTAATAGATGTGTGAGTATGTAGTGGAGTATAGAAGAAGTTGTGAAGTAGTGAAGAAGTCGTGAAGTTGTGAAGCCATGAAGAAGTCGTGAAGCCTTGAAGAGATAGGTGTGTTGTGAAGAAGAAGTAGTGAAGGTGTGATAAGTAGTGTAGTAGTAAGGTGTGTTGTGGTGTGAGATTGGTTCTAGCTACTATTAGAACTCGACATTTAGCTTAGTGTCGTTAAATGGTGTAAGCAAAAGTTGTGTACGGTTTTCTCCGCCAAAAAGGAGCTTGTTTAGTTGTGAAGAAAACTCTCGAGTAGGTGACTCGGGGAGTGGAGTAGGGCAAGGAAGGTGTCCTTGTAGCCGAACCACTATAAATCATCGTGTCCGGTTTGCATCCTCTTTCTCCTATCTTTTTACTTTCATTCTTGCATTTATCGCGTTATATCTATGCTTGCAAATATGTGTTGATTGTTGCTTATATTATCATGATGATTGATTGTGATGTAGTTACAAGTTAATATTATGATAGGATATAAAATTGTATGAAATTGTCTAATGGACTTATATATATTATTAACACTTCTCATATCAAGTTTAACTTAATCGATAATTTGATACAAAACATTTTAAGATTTCAAAAGGAAAACGTATTCACATAAAGATCGACCAAAGCTTCATTCACAAAACTAAATTTCGAAAACTAATTCATAAGTGTACATATATAACCGATCATATCGATTATATGTTGTTTTCACACTAAACTCTAATTGAAGTTTTTCAAACAAACAATTGAATAAATTTGAATCAACATTTTAAAACCAAGTTTTTATAAAATCAAAAAGAAGGGAAAAACTATTCAACCCCCCTTCTAGTTTTCCACAAAAAAAAAAAAAAAAAAAAAAAAAAAAAAAAAAAAAAAAAAGAAGATTATGTTTGCAATAACATAGTTTTTTAGTGACATTTAAGACGCTTAAGTATTTCCACCAAAAGGGATAATATATCAGGAGACCACCTAACTTTTAGGGTAAATTGCAAAAATGGTCACTAACGTATCACAAAATCGTAAAAATAGGACCGAGTCATAAAGGCGTGCAAACTTGCCACTAACGTTACATAAAAGTGCAAAATAGCCACCGAGAGCGTTTTTCCATTAGTTTCCTCGTTAAGTGCCACGTCACTGAGGGTAGTATTGTCATTTCATGGTTCATTTTGTCTCCCGCCAATTATAATTGAAGGGCTATATTTGCAAACAACGTAAACTCTACCACCACACAACCAACACCACCACCACCCTCAACCACCACAACCTCACAACCACCCTTTACCCTTCATCTTCATCTTCTCCAGTGACCAAACCCAGATTCCAATCACTTTTTCTTTTTCTTTTTTTTACTGTACAACAATCTCATCTGAGTTTCAAAAAAATGATTTCATGTAAGAAGAGTTTTTAGAAATTCGGTAAATTGTTTCTGTTTGCTAATGAGATTTTTGATTAAACGAAGCACATCATTCAGTATGTGTGAATATTGATGTTAAGATAATTAGTTAAGGGGGTGTTAGGGATTGCATTTGCAAAGTAGATTATGTAGTAGTCACTTTTTGATGATTGTTAAGCCAAACAAAAATTTCTGATTATTTGTGTTGAGCATGATAATCAGATAGACACTTCCAAAACGTAATCCCAAACACCCTCTATATTGCTTCTAGTTGCTACCAGCTTCGTATACATGTGTATAACCTTGTTCCCAATACTGTTGTGAGTTTCGCTATTGAGAAAACTGTTTGAATTGCTTCTATTTGCTGTCAAATGGGTACTGTGAAATTTTGCTAATTGCTGATTTCAGTTATCAAGTAAGGTCTGTCCGTTTGTTATTGAAATAATTGGTTAAGTTGCTTCTGTTTGGTACCGATTTTGTACAAACTCACGAGTGTGATATTGCTAATTGGTGATATGTTGATATAAAGTACACTATGAAATAACAACTACTTATTGTGTGTGATATTGCTCTAGAAAGAACTGGTAAATGTTGCTAAAATTAGTACTTACGATGATCCTGGTAGTGCTGATTCAATAAGCAACAACAACATTTCAGTTTTGCGCCACTACACCACTCACCGTGTGTGACTTTTGTTGCTGAGATGATAAGCTAAATTGCCTCTATATGCTGTCAATTGAGTATACACTCTGTGTTGCTAATTGTAGATATTAAGTAAGCAATGACAGCATTTCAACTTTATACACACTACACTATTCAGTCTGCGTGAATTTGCTATTGAAATAGATTGTTCGTTCACTTCTATGTGCTATGAATATCAGTTCTCCACACTACACCACTCACCGTGTGTGAGTTTTGTTACTGAACTTGTTTGTTCAATCACTTTTTATTGGCTACCAAATTTGTTTCCGTCTGTGTAATGTTGCTGATATTACTACTGGTGGTGTCGATATCAAGTAAGCAACAATTACAACATTTCGCTCCTACACACACTGCACTACTCATTGTGTCTGATTTTGCTACTGAAGTTATTTTCACTTGTATTTGCTACCAACTTGATTACAGTGTGTTTAATCTTTGTAAGAACCTTACGTTTCAAGATTAGCATTTTTTTTTGTTAAAAAAGCGCTCATTATTTTGGACGAAGTGATTCGTTGAGTGTAACAAAATGTTCATTGTATCGCGTTATAAACATGTGTATTGTTAATGGTACTAGAAAAGGGTAAATAAGTAATATTAAATGACTGTGATCGGTTATTTCAGGTACGTTGCAGTTGGAAACGAGCCTTTCCTCAAAGCATACAATGCTACCTATCTACAAATCACATTACCAGCTCTTAAAAATGTCCAGGATGCCCTTAACCGGGCCGGTTTAGGACACCAAATCAAAGCCACAGTCCTTCTAAACGCTAATATCTATGAGTCACCAGAATCAAACCTCGTCCCATCAACAGGTGATTTCCGGCCTAGAATCAAAGACCAACCCATCCAAATCATTCAATATCATTATGCCAACGATGCACCTTTCACAGTCAATATTTACCCGTTTCTTAGCCTTTATGGCAACCCCGTATTTCCCAATGGATTTTGCATTCTTTGATGGGTCCAAAAACCCTATTAAAGACGGAATTTATGTGTACACCAATGTGTTCGATGCAAATTATGACACGTTAGTAGCTTCACTTAGAAAGCAGGATATCCTGAAATGAAAATCACAGTAGGGGAAATCGGGTGGCCCACAGATGGTGATATAAATTCGAACATAAAAAACGCCAAGAAGTTTATGCAAGGTGTGATTAATCATGTGTTAAGCTCGAAAGGTACACCCGAACAAGCCCGTTGGAGATTTACCTTTTTAGCCTGCTAGACGAAAACAAAAAAAGTGTAGCACCAGGTTCATTTGAGACACATTGGGGCATATTCGAATATGACGGTAAACCAAAATACGAACTGGACATATCAGGGTCCAAAAGGGAAAAAGGGTTAGCACCAGTTGTAGGTGTCCAATACATGAAAAGAAGGTGGTGTGTCTTGAACCCGAAGGTCAAAGACTTAGAAGGGATAGCTAAGGAGATAGATTATGCCTGCAGCTTATCAGATTGTACATCATTAGGATATAGGTCATCCTGTAACCATCTAAGTCTGTCGGGCAATGCTTCTTATGCTTTTAACATGTATTATCAACTCCAAGCTCAAAATCCATGGGACTATGAATTTTCGGGGCTGGCTATTGTGACGGGTGATGATCCATTGGTTGGTGAATGTCATTTTCCAGTGATGATTGCTGACAGTAATCTGGGTTTGGTCACTGGAATTTGGTCACCGGAGAAGATGAAGATGAAGGGTAAAGGGTGGTTGTGTGGTTGTGGTGGTAGAGGGTGGTGGTGGTGTTGCTTGCGTGGTGGTAGAGTTTACGTTGTTTGCAAATATAGTCCTTCAATTATAATTGGCGGGAGACAAAATGAACCATGAAATGACAATACTACCCTCAGTGACGTGACACTTAACGAGGAAACTAACAGAAAACGCTCTCGGTGGCTATTTTGCACTTTTACGTAACGTTTGTGGCAAATTTGCACGCCTTTATGACTCGGTCCCATTTTTGCGATTTTGTGATACTTTAGTGACAATTTTTACAATTTACCCTAACTTTTAAGTTTTTCTAATATGTCATCCAATTTTTAAAAGTAACTTATAGGCCACATCTAATTATATATTTATCTTCGTTTACACCAATTCCGGTTAAATTTAATCACAAACAACAAAAATGAAACTAACAATAACATATTAAACTAATACAAATAAAAAACAAGTCACGGAATTTCAATTTTATCATTCTAAAATACTTTTAATAATATAATTCACACTTAAAATAAGAGAATAATTGGTATTTCACATCAAACTTTCATTTGTCTTGCTTGAATAAGTTAGAGGTTGGTTTCTTATTTATACTTTATAGTTTTCGGGCATAAATTTTGTCAGAATTGGTGTAAACGAAAACACACATATATATGGGCGGTCTATAAGTTCATTTCAATAAATGGGTGACCTAAATAAAAGTTAAAAACTTGGGTGGCCTCCATGTATACTATCATTTTCAAAAAATAGACACAATTGTTCCGATGAACCCAACCCTTACTAAATATTACTGTAGTACCAGTTAAAAGACCGATTTGAGATGGTCTATCTGCAAGAAATAGATTAAAGATGAATTGTAAAACTACAATAGAAATAGATGGACTTCAAAACAATTTTCTTTTTCTTCATAACTAAACCAATGCTTATTTATAATAAACTTGTAACAACCAACTCTTACCCACTAACCTACACTTGGCTGTTTGATAAAAAAGAATGGTTTAGTGCTGAATAATTCAAAATACTGTGTGATTTAGTGACTATGTATGAAGTTGGTTCTGAATGAAAACGTAGCGTTTGACAAATTCTATGAACTGAGTACCAATGATTTTTTTATATGTTTAATCTTATAGATACGTTATATACATGTATGGTTAATATTTGGGTTATTAATTATCAACATGTTATAATCGCTCATACGTCTTGCATAATATTCCAAATAATAACACACTTGCTACTTCAATCTGAAAATTAAAAAAAAAATAATAAAAAAATAAAAATCAAGTGATTTTTTCTTTACTGTAGACACGTGAGCTAGTATTCATGTGTTTCTTTCACTATTTTCTTTGTAATAGTACGTATAAAATAGACTTGTTGGCTTTCTACACCACTTTTTTAGAACTCACACACTAGTAGTTTATTTTAACTACTACTCCGTAATTTACAGTATTTAAACTTTTACTCCGCACATAGGCTAGCGTGACAAAATAAACCCGTTTTTACACTTAATAGTATTTTTTAATAAATTAAATGCAGTTGACACATTCTCTTTCACACATATTATATCCTCTTTCACACACCTCTCTTATCCACCTAACACCACCACCAAACAATCTTTCCACCACCCAAAACAACCACATCAACTACCATAAATCAATAACAACAACCGAAATACAAAGATCGAATAACTAAAACAACACCGAAATATAAAATATTCTTTCTTGAAGCCAAGAAACTCTACATGGCTGACAAAAGCAGATGGGGTTCGGTGATGACAGGTTTTTGTGGTCGTCCGGAATGGCAGTTGCTGTAGTGGTGGTTGTGGTGATGGATGAGAAGGAGGTTTGACCGGAGGTGGCGATGGTTGTGGCAGGCGGTGGCGGTTGTGGTTTAAAAACTACATGTACAAAATCTATCATCTATTGTGATTCGGGTTATCTACAAAACCTGTTTTTTTAGCAAGTTTCAACAGGTGGTGACCGGAGGTGCGACGGCGTTGAGGTGGGTGTAGGGCGAAAAGAGGTGGAGGTGCGACGGAGTTGAGGTGGGTGTAGGGCGAAAAGAGGTGCGACTGATAATGGGGTGTATTAGTAAGGGTGGTTTTGAGGAAGGAGATGATATAAAATATGTGTATAGTGTGTATGAGAGAGAAAGTTGTTTTAAGGAAAAATAATATTTTGTGCTACTGAAAAAGTTAAAAGAAAAAGTGCAACAGTATTTGTCAAAGAAATAGAAATACAATAATATTAAAAAGTGCAATGGGTTAAATAGGTGGTGTGTGAATGATAGGACTCATAAAATAATGTATATATTCTAAAAGTTGAAATAATGTATACAAGACATGCTACTGAATGAATTAGTAGGTGCTATGCCATTCAAAGCTAATTGGAACAAGTCAGAGGCAAAAGAAAATTTATCAAACATCATTTATCACTGACCGATTCAAAGTGTGACACTGAATGACCCATTAAGAGGTTATCAAACAGCCCCTAACTGTAACCTACATGAAACTTGCATGAGAAAATGTAAACGTGTATGGAAAACTAGAACAATAATTTTGACTAATTCATTCTTTCATCCACGATAGCATTTGATGCACCTTCGGTTACATATCATTACCACTCTGGTCATGTTACCCAAGTACCCAACCTGCCAGACCTGCGCGTCTTGCCACCTTAACTTGTTACAATTAACTTTGCTCGTCAAATTTACCCTTTGAATGCGCTAAAAAAGTTGTATATTTCATCAAATAAACACAAGTCAAATTAGTTTCCTTTTCTATCAGAAATTATAAGGTATGCGCAAAAGGTTAAGTATAAAAGGATCATATGGGCAGAGAAGTACTATTTCCAGAACCACAGGCCAGCAGTTACATACAAAAAAAGGTTGCTACTTTTAAACTAATCCTTCACAGACTATAAAAAGAGAACTCACAACAAACAATATGCCACAATCTAAATGTGGACATCTAACATCATGACCGTGTGCCTATTTTTTCATTGAAAACTCGGGTTTCACCATATTCTTGCCCTTTTGTCTAATTTCTGTTTTTGCTGCTAAAACCACATCGTCTAAAAATTCTCTTTGAGGAAATTCATCTGGTAGGAGGCTTTGGTAAGTCAGAAACTGTTCTTCGGCTTCTTCATTTTTATCAAGAAGGCTATATATGATTCCCTGAATAATTAAAGAACACAGTTTTAATGATGTTAGTGCATAATTTAGGAAGTAATGCTTCAGATTTTCTAAGTTTTACAGGACAAACCAATAAGTTCAGCATGTGCTAACAATTTCCTAAATCTCATTCGTTATACTGATTGAAAAACACAATTTGTTTTGGGTACGAAGGAGAAATATGTTTCATTGCTAGCATGTAAATGCAACGCACGATCGGACAACTTTATTTGTCTATCAGTCATACTTTTCTACCTGAAAATGAAGTGAGTTGACTAGTTTTCCCTTGTTGAAACCATGATTAAAAAGGGCATATGCTTCTGGACATCCACACATGAATCCCACTATTCGGTAATATGATTTCGACCACTCAATACTTTTAGATTTATTTTAATGCTCCAATGTACCTCATTTCGGGATCTTTTGCGTACTCGTATCCAGAGGGGGCATCGAGCAACAAGAGGGTTAAATAATGTCTCAGGATACGTCACTTTTTAGCCTAATTTAAAATTAATCGGTCGGATTTGATTAAAGGTAGCCAAAGTAGTCTACCTCGATGCAATTATAAGTTTAGGTGTCTATATTTTAGAATCTGACCAATAATTTCAACAACCAGATTTTAAAGTATACTGACTTAGAGGCCTGCGTATCATGGCTTGTATCCATGTGTCATCCAACGTGGCACCAAGCCAAACCCAAGCCATGACAACCCCACTTCATATGGGCCAAACAAAGTTTGGTCAATGGTTAAAGATTGAAACACATTTGTCATTTCAAGCATAACTGTTGACTTAATTGTAAACAGGATACAAAGAAGGCGAAAGAACTACATAAAGACACGCAGAAGACAAATACTTACTGAAATCACATGATTAACCTCATATTCCTTACACTTCTCAAGCTAAGCATACTGATCCCCAATTTCTAAGTCTGCTAGAAAAGGGGTTGAAGTATAAATTTGACCTAAAACTCTATCATTCACTCAATATATTCCATTCTATTAATAAGTCCATCTCACATTACATATCGTCATTAAAGAAACTGTACTGCTATTTTCGGGGCACAACTCTATTGACTGAGACACCCTTGCTTAGTAAATAGACTAACAAGCAGATAGGTGTGGGACTTTCCCTCTAGGACGAGTCACGAGGTCAATTCTTTTGAGTTACGTACCATTGATGTAGATAGGCAAACTTTTTCTTTTGAGTGATTGAAAGAAAGTTCTAGAAAATATCTTCAGTTTGAGTGATTAACAGAAACATATATTTCATCCACTACATAAAACCCCAAAAATGTTCATAAACTACAAAACCCTAAGACCTGCGGAAACTATAATATAGCCCAAAAAACCATTACAAATTCTAAATGGTAACCTCTGTTCCTCTTTTATATTGACTGAAAGTTTAGGGTCTTTTAGACTTTGTAACGCTTATAGTGGCAAGTGTTGGTGATGATTATGAGTGACATGTGCTGCTAAGGTTCGATAATACATGTGATAAAAAAAATAATAAAAAAATAATAATAAAAAATAAATAAATCATAATGTTAGTGACTGATGGCTAGGTTTCATTACTTTCCACTATGGATTTTTTTATTCTTCATCCAGGAAGTCAATAAAAGTAATAAATAGACTGAAGATATAGGAATGATCAAGTAGTACAATGAAGATGATCTAATGTATTTCCCCAAACCGATGGCAGCACAACTGATATTGTGAACAAAAAATAACCTTAACCCAAGGGTAATTGAATTCCCCATTATTCCACTTTGAAAAATTACACTTTCATACTTTAAGACCAATAAACCACTTAAAACTAAAAACCTGTATTTTAAATGACAAACAGTACACAGCTAGAAGTTTTTGTATGCAACATTTGTTTGACGTCTGGTAATAATTTGCTTTTTGTGATTCTAACATGTGACTTTTTTAATCATGGAGGGATGCCTTAAATAAACAGTTAGTCCTACAGGCGGACACTAACAAGTTAGTTAAGGTAGACAAATGAAACCAAAGAACAATTTAAACCAATCAATGGTTTTAAGATATAAAAAACATCCTTATGTGCATAATCAACTCCACTGGTATTCTCTATCCATTACTCCCTGTGCATCTTAGTTTTGCTCTACTTTGATTGTCAATAAATTATTGAGCTAAGACTTCCTATAAATTTAGAAGCATCAACCAGGGTATGTTGGACTTTAGTAGCCGATTGATTAGTCATGCAGTGCGGTAGTTTTCAGTTTGCATTGTTAGCAGAACGAATTCAACCCAAATAAAAACATTTTTTGCTTAATTTCTGTTAGACCGATCTAGAATAACAATGGAAAATGGAGCTCTAAAATCCGCAATTCAACAAATCTAATTGAATCAGTATGTTATTAATATTGCATGGTCCATACGCTTGCAGAACGTAAGAGTAATTTATATCTTAATATATTAAGGTTCTAGGTAACTCATCTGCCTAGCTCCTTCCTAAGGCTTTTTGGATCACTCTAGCTTCTTGGTAAAATTTATTGTTTTTAGAAGGTGTACTCCAGTGGAATTATTGTTTCTAGCTTTTTGGATCACTCTAGCTTCTTACCTACATTATGAGCTAGGTCCCAATCACACAGCAAAATAAAAATAGGACAATAAGATATAAAACACACACATGATTGTAACAATGTAACTATAAGATGACAATGAGATTAAAGCACCTGACAAAGATAAGGCCGGAAATCTCTGGGATTCTCCTCTATAAGATCCTTAAATTGTCTCATAGCATCATCCAACTCCCCCTGGCCAGTGCAAGAGAATTTATTATGAGATTGCCAGATTAACTAATAAAGTATACAGAATTATGGATTTTAGTAACAATGCGTGTTGAAAAGTTTACGACCTTCACAACATGCATTTGCGCAATCAATATTCTTATATTCCTTTCATCAGTGACCTTTTTCCTTTGGCGAGCAATTTCTAATGCGTTATTCAGCATCTCAAACACAGCTGGTCCTTCATGATTCTTGTGCATGACCATAGCAAGGCCCTACAACCATAGCCTAGTTAAAATTCACATCATCAATATGTAAGCTATGCAAAAACGAGTTGTTATTTTCTTGATCTAGTTATTCCTTATGAGATGTTAAGCAATCATACTATCTACTTTGAACAATCACAAGAATCATGATGATATCACCAAAGTCCAAAAACTTTTCTAGAATTGTACAAGGCGTGAAGCAAAGATTTAACTTTTAACATGAATTATGTCAAGATGCCGTTGTTACTGACTGATGAGATAATCTCTTAAACCCCTGAATCAGTTATAACCATAAGTTCAACTCTAATTGACATATGCTAGCATTCTGAAGCGCGCAAAAGTTAATACATATAACCACGAACATACCTATGTGAAAGGAAAAATGATGTAGTTTTTTGTACTGCAAGTGTAACCTAGTCGAATATAATGAATTTGGTAATTTAACCAAACTGCCAAAATCTCACTATGTAATATACCAAACCACGGATCCCCCTAAACAAAGATTCTCGTGATTATATGGATGGCATTGCAGATTGCATAACCAGAAGCTAATCAGATTATTATACTCGAACTCAATAAGTCTATAAACATGTAATTCATCATTTTGAACTAAGCCACCCAAACTATTTATCGAAACAGCTTACAAAAACTACAATAAGCATGAACCATTTTCTACTACCAAACACTAAAGAGTGCCTGTACACTTATAAATAACGCGACAACATGTCCAAATATCCAATTAGTATAAAAAAGCTGAAAAAAGAGTTAACAACATACATGCAAAGCTCTAAGCAAAAGAGGCCTCTCCTTCAACACATTGTTAAACAAAGTTTTGGCCTTACTATATTCACCAATAATTTCATAACACAAAGCTTGCAACAATCTCCATTCAACTTCTTTCGGCTCAATGGCAATCAATTTTTCAATATACTGAATAGCCTCCTTAGTTTTCCCTCGTTTCATTTTCCCATGAAACATGGCCTTCAAACCTTGCACATTTTTAGAATCACTCTCCAATAACTTGGCATACATAATCTCTTCCTCATCCAAGTCAACCCTTTGACTTTGACTTTCGACCCTTTGAGTTTGTGCAAAAACTGGTTTTTTGGTGCAAAAACCCCCCATGAAAACGAAAGACCCAACAAGCAAAAGCACAAATTTTTGTGGGATTTTTTGAATTAAAAAAGGGTGATCATGTGAAATGGGTTTGTTGTAAAGAGTGATAGCAGAAGAAGAGGGTTTTCGAGAAAATTTGAGATGAAAATTGGGAAATGATGTGTGAGTGTGAAGAAGGTGGTGTTTGGGGGCGTAATGATGAAGTGACAAAGATGATGAAAACATTGTCGGACGGTTTGCTCACCGGATAAACCCTTTTTTTTTTTTTTTTTGAGGTTTTGGGTTTTCCGGGTGTTTGGACTTTGGAGTACTTCTAAACAAAAATTAAAAAATTCAGTCAAATTTCAATTCTTTCATATTTAAATTTTGGAATTAAAAATACTTTCATATATATTTGGTTGAAAGAAATTCTTAGGCGGCGTTAGGTTCGCTGGAATTTGGTGTAATTCGTTGTAATTGTAATTTGAATTACATTACAATTCTGTTTAGTTAGCAGGATGGATGTAATCAAAGAAATGTAATTGAATTACAACCAATTACGTCCAATGATGTAATTCAGATTACATAGCAAACTGGATGGAATGTGTTGAATTACGTTGGAATTCAGATTTTTAAAAGTTAAATATCACTATTTATGTTATTATTAATATATTATTTAATTTTAAAAAATAAAAAATTATTATTATTATTATTATTATTATTATATTAAAATAATTAATTATTAATTATTATTATTATTATTATTATTATTATTATCATCTAATAAATAATGTTATTATTATTATTATTATTATTATTATTATTATTATTATTATTATTATTATTATTATTATTATTTATTTATTTATTATTATTATTATTATTATTATTATTATTATTATTAATGTTTTTCTGAATTACATTACTTTGCGAGTCAACCAAACACAATGACAGATTTCATCTATTACAATTCCAACACATTACAATGATAACATTCTAATTCTTTGAATTACAATTCATTCAAATTATAATTCCTTTCAAAGATTACAATTCCTTCAAAAACATTATGTGAACCAAACGCACCCTAAAATATTATGTGAACAAAACGCACCCTTCAAAAACATTAGTGTTTTGAAATCTTTCTTTAGGTTTTGCTATTGCAATTCTTTTTAGTAAATGACTTTCTTTTTATTCTAAAATAAAAAATAAAAAACAAGAAAAAAGAAAGTAAAAAAATAAGAATAAAAATAATAGTATTTTAGTCGTCTTTTATATAAAATAATATTTTTAAGTAAATTGAAATTCCTTACTTTTTATCTCAGTCCAAGTATGCTCAGAAAATTCTAGAACCGGTACATATGCAACATTGTAATCCGTGCACGACTCCTGTTGACAAACTTGACTCTGATGGTTCTCACATTGTATCACAATTAGTCGGTGCTCTCAATATCTCACGTTTACACGTCCAGATTTATCTTATGTTGTTCATATATGCATGATCCACGCAAACCACGTTTTAATGTGGTAAAATGCATATTCGTTATGTTCGAGGCACTCTTGATCATGGTGTACAATTCTATGGGCCGGGTGTCCTACTACTCGCCGATCCACATCCGGTTATTGTGTTTTTCTTGGAAATAACCTTTTGTCATGGTCCTCCAAGCGACATGTTACGTTGTCTCGGTCTAGTGCTGAGCCTGTGTATTGTAGGGTTGCGAATATTGATGCTTGGGTAAGTAATATTTTACGTGAATTACATATTCTCTTGTCCACTACTACTCTTGTTTATTGTGATAATGTTAGTGTTGTCTCTCTTTCTTACAAACTACGGGGGTGTATTAGCCGAAGGATATGGCATAGCCCATTTATGTTTATGTTTTGTATTTAGGCTTAGCCCATTATCTTAGCTTATGTCTCAAGCTTGTTATATATTGGGTCGATGTTTAATGAGAGGTTGAAGGGAAATTATCATATCTTTCAAATTCATGTGAAAACTGTTTTATAAAGTGATTTCAAACTTGTAGGAGAGATGCTCCAATGAAAAATCAAACCGCAAAAGACCAAAAACCGAATAAACTAAATCAAATTTTTGGTGTGGTTAAACCGAACTTTAGTTCAGGGTTTGCTTGCTCACCCCATATATCATCAACGATTCAAAGGCATTTTTACATACTACGATCAACTTCATCTTGCATTATATTTAACACTTAAAAATCTACAAAATTTACTGCTATTTCCTGGAACAAGATTAAATCATCCTAAATAGACTTGACCCTTAATTACAATAACACCAACAAGCTTAAGAAACCAACTAAATACTTGATTCTGGCAATATTCTTACAAACACCACTCATCAACTCTACTGGAAAAAGACACTCTTGTGTCGAATAATTCTTGTTTGTGAGCTTCGCTGAGCCGTGGAAATCACAAGCCTCCACACTTTGTTGGCTCATCTGAAAATAATTATTGAATGCGTACGATACATTCATATGCGCACTTAGTTTATTGCATGTTGATCCATACGAAAGACTCGTGCAATCACCCATTCTACAAGCAAAATCCAGATGAGCATTTACGCTACTTAAATTCCTTATATCTTCGTTCAAAACACACCATTTGTTACTTATATACTTCACGTTTTTTGCACCCACGGGCATCTTGTCGTTACCTTGGCCCGAAAAATCAATAGGGAACTTTGGTTGTCCGTCGTACCTAAAAATCCCCCAGTGACGCTCAAAGTAGCCCGGTGCAATACTTTTAGTATTCTCATCGGTTAAACTGAAAAGATAAACCTCAATGTACCCGGGGTGGAGTGGGGTTCCTTTGTTAGTTGCTAATTTTTTTAGTAATCCGTTGTAGAATTTTTTGGCCAATTTCGTGTTGGCTTGTTTATGGCCGTCTGTAGGCCACCCAATTTCTCCGACGATGATTTTAACTTTCTTAGCTCCGGCTTTCTTGAGCGAATATGTGAGGGTGTCTAGGTTGGCGTCCAACATGTTTGTGTATTTAATATTTCCATCTTGAACACCTTGGCCACCACCTTCAAAGAAAGCAAATTCAATTGGGAAATCCTCGTTTTCGTAGAGACTAAGGAAAGGATAGATGTTAACCATGAAAGGGCAGTTGTTTTCGTCTAGAAATCTTGATATCTTGACCATTACGTCTCTGATTTCTGCCCGGAAGTTTCCAGCTGATGGACCTTGTGGACCGGAGTCATAAACGTCGGCATTTTGGGGGATGGTGGCTTTTATTTTGTTTCCTAGCCCAGCTTCATTTAGTGCTTTCTGTACATTTTTTAACGCTGGGAAAATGGTTTTCTCGAAGGCTCCTTTGTACGATTTCAAGAATGGTTCGTTTCCAACGGCTATAAACCTGTATTGTATCATAGATTTTCATCATCGGCTATATACCTGTATTGTATTACAGACATGTGCATGCATGAATACAAAAGTATTTGTCTGTCTTACTTGATATCAACACCTTCATGATCATGCAAATGATTACTAACATTGTCTTTGACATAATCCTGAACAGCATCATAATCCTTGCTGAACTTTTTGAGATGAAGGTTAGGAATACCAAGCATGACTTCAATGCCCGTCCCAGCAAACTGACCAACGGTCCAATGGTCCGAATCAAAAAGCTTCACCTTCTTAATCTGATTGTCTCTTAGCATCTGAATGACATATTTAGGATCAAGAGGTGTTGACGTCTGAGTACCCCAATTCACACCTAGACCATTCACACACGCCATGCCTAAAATCACAAAAAAATACGCCCGTATCAAGACCATGGCTCGAGCTATGGTTCAAGATAGTGCGCGCCAAATTTGTAGAGGGTAATGAAAAGGTTAGGATAGGTGGAACAAAAAGGGCTGGTGACTATTGTTTGGATGATATAGGTGTTTGGGTAATCGCAAGTTTTTTCTTTTCTTTTCGTTTCTTTTTATTGGTATTTTATTTGAGGTCAAATGATGACATGATTTTATTTCACTTTCCTTTTATATATATGGTGGTTATCTTTCAGGGTCAACTTCCTTCTAATCTTAGGAACTGTACACCTAATTCTAATTGCTCCTTAACTTCTGGTCAAGAATAGCCATGACAAATCGACAATCACTTTCCAATGATACAACATCTTGCATCACTGGACTCATTATATCTATAGCTATGACGCAGTACTTTGTCTGCACGTTTCTGATGTAACTTAATTGAGTTGGATGTATTACATATGTAATAAATAACTAAATACAACTCACACGTATCTGCATATCAACACAAATTACTAGAAATCGCCCACTCGGAACAATATTATGACAATTGACCAATGCAGTATCATGTTTTGGCACTTATTTTACGTTTAGCGCAAAAACCTATTCCATCAATTATAGACGGTATGCAAGCCTCGAATCTTCGCCTTAGGGATAAACCCCACTCCTACTTCTATTTATTTCCGCCCCTGAACATAAAACCTCTCCAAAGATACCTCCCCAAGGTTACCCTTTGTGGCCAATAATAACTTTTTTATTCTTCCTTATTGTGAATTTGATTAAAAGCAAAGTTTCAAGTTTAATTACTTGCCTTCAAGAGAATAAAAGGAACTTTTAAGTTTAAGCAATCACCAATGTTGTAATGAAAAACAAAATCACAAAAAAGGTATCACATAATTTAGTATATATGTTATTTTACATTTCTCCAACATCATAAGTATTCAAACACAAGAACTCAAGGACTTTTGCTTATGGTAAACAAATTCTTTATGATGATACATAAGGTTGACGTTTCCATCGCATAACATAACAATAAGGAAAGGAATATACCAATTTGTGACTGATCACGATAATGATTTTTGGTTCACATGTCCACTTGCATATAGGTCGATGCTTCCTATTTGAAACCGTGAATTCGCTTGTCCATCGCGAACGGCTAAAAATCGTAACCTGCCAATTTTAAAATTAATAAACCAATGACACTGATGATACAAATTGCAAAACAATGAACCATCCTCAGAAAATATTATCTTTGCCAGTATAAGTTATTTATATGGTCATTGTATCATGATCAAATCACGTAATGAGCAGCCATCTATATTTCCATAAAAGAATTTACAGTTTACAATATAGTTTTAACATAAGATAGTTTGAACATAAAACTTCTTAACTAAAATCACTTTGGCAAGTGAATAAATATTGCGGTGTAATAAAATCACTTTTATTTGAATGTACACGACTAGAAAATGAAATTTCCTCAAAAGCTACAAACAAAATACCTGAATACATTTGCAAAAAATCCCTGCAACTTGACCTTATATACTTTTCGCTGGAAACGGTTGTCAAACGTCTGAGAAGTTTGTTCATCCAAAATTTTCCAGCTGGATCCATGATCATCGCTACCTTCAACCACCCTGCAATTAAATAGACAGCCATTTAAAAAACAGTCCTGATAAAAGGGGTTTCTTGCAAAATTGTATTAGTCATTAGAGCCATAAATTAACGTATATCATACAGAAAAATGTTTTGATTTGCTTGGCGTCTAATACTTTGATGAATAACACATTATTTACATAAATATCGTCTAAATTTAATTTTGACAGGAGTTTTGCAAAAGCTTGTAGTCCGGGATTTCTTCAATGCACACACTCACAGAACAGACATACCAGTTCTTTGGATCTCTTTCTGGAGCATCATTGGCTGACATTAATTCATATGAGCATAGTTGATAGACCTGGTCACCCATCGCTTTGTATATTAACCAACATCCTGCAATATTCGATCCTCAAATTAGTCTAAACACAGCCAACATAATTCCTATGTCTACACAATCAATTTAGACAACAATTTGTCCAATAGACAAACGTAATTAATTCTCCTCTTGAAAATCGCAAATAATTACGTAGAATTGCCACACATAATGTTTTAGACCATATATTCATACTAAAAATGTTATGTTAAACTTCCAACAAAAGAGATTCATATGTATTCCAAATTAAATTTAGACCTTTAGCGCCATTGGGTTCTTCCCATTTGGTCATGCGATTTCCATCAAACGCAGATGTGGCCTACAAAATATCCAAATTATTAGAAAATTATATAACAAAATATTAAAGAGTAATTTATCCCAATTGCTTACAATTCCAAAAGGGAGCTCCTCCCCACTCGCAAGAACGGACCCACCATATATTCTATTTAGCTTTAGCAGAGGCCAAGAAAGAGATGATTTACTAAAATCGTCACAAAGCTTAATGTTATAAATAACATCATCAAGGGCATGGAACACAACAGGCAATGCAAGGGAGGCTCTCACAGGATCATCTGCTAAGCAAATTTCAACTTTTCCATTTGTTTCCACCTTAGATTTCAAAGAAAGAGCCTCAAGCATTGGATTAAAAGATGGCAACACTTCACGGATCACATTTAAATCAATAACAACTCTCCTTGTTTTGAAAGGGCTCCTTTTTAGATCTATCAAAACCCCTCTGACAAAATTAAGAGCTTCAAGAGCCTTCGGTTTGGAAGAAAACTCAGCCAAACGAGATAATAAAGGAGAGAATGCGTTATATACTCTTGAAACGTGTTCATCTATGCATCTGCGAACTGGGCAAGAAGAAGAACTTAATGAATCCGACCCAATCTCTGATCTTAATGTTCTCCATTCTTTGTCCCCACTTAATCTTCCTGGTAAGGAGACAGCATCATCAATTTGAGAATGTAGATTTTGGTTAAGTTCTTGTATTTCTTTAAGGTCACGTTCCTCAAGTGCAGATATCGCAGATGTCATGTTCCTTCTACATTCTCTTGTTATATTTGCAAGAGTGTTGGATACAGCAGTCTCTGTAGTTAGGGTTCGACGAGATAGAACCTTTAAAATGATATTTATGCCACTTGTCGGTCAAATAGGAAAATGCAATTAAAGAAAAGCAGAATTAAGGTACTAGACTACTAGATGACTACCTCTTGCCACTTCCTGGTGTAACGTTTAGTGACATCATAGACTCCATCTTTTGCAATAGCAATTGTATAGTTTAATTTCTTGTTCCAGCTTCAAGAAAAAATATTGAAATACCCATGATAAAGATTCAGTTTCGACGTTTCAAAAACTAGACCATGGATTTGTTGAGGTGGCAAATTCAACACATTGTTTATTTATGTATAGCCTGATTTTTAACTGTTTTTGTTTAAAAAAAAGTCAACCCTGCAAACTTACTTTAAAGGAATCCGGTCACATGGGTTGAATGGGCCAAACAAGTCGAAAAACTGAAATTTTATTATTGTTTATGCATGCATGTATGCCTCGTAACTCATTGTTAATAAAGTAATGACCAATAAATTTGTTTTCGTAACCATTGCCAAACTCATTTAGTATTTGTAAACGAAATGCAAATTCAGAAAAAACCTTTTGCTGGTAAACTCAGACCGGCCTGTTTAAACAAATAAACTAGTACCAAAAATGACCTGTTTTAACCCGACCCGATTTGACCTGTTACCCAGCCGGACAGACCAGCCTATCTTGCCACCTCTACTAATTTGTATACTAAAATCAATGTAGTGGAGAAGATACCCCTTTTCATATAGTAATGGGGTATCATATATTCCTTCACAGGGATCAAGATGCATCCATCTGCAAACATACACGGAAAACAACTTAGTGTGAACAATATACAAAGATTTGGTGATTTTGGCATCTAATTACCTTCCCAAGAACATTGAATAGCACTCTGTCCACACATGATCTGTGAAATCCAATATCTGAGAAGGAAACAAAGGCACGAGGAGAAAAAAGCTTAGTGGAACATCAGAAGCAGACTAGAATACCCCTTTAACTTGTTTCAAATTAATAAAGTCTAGGCTACTAATAAACTTTTGATGAGTTACTTTTAATGATATATAGAAACTTCGACATAACTAAATATGCTGTTAATAAAGTCTAGGCTACTAAACACGTTTACAGAAAGTTGAAAATACATTATTTGGGTAAAACTGTTTAAATAGGCCGCGGGCAGTCCACTAGCACTTGTTTTGTATCGTCTACTTTAACCATTTTACCAAATTTTACCAGATATAAAATACCCACTTTTAAGGGTAAAATGAGATAACACTTTGGGTTGAAACGGGTCATTTTGGTGCAAAGTTTTACTATCCACGTCATTCTCACTTGATCTATCTCAATATATTTAAGCTGTTCTTTTCTGGTATAAACTATATAGAAATTTTTGTAAGAGATTTTTGCATTCAGTCTCAAATCCCCATCACTCTTTTTAGTATTGTTGTGTTTTCACAATTTCGCATTTTTTGAAAAAACAAAGCTTTGCAAGTTTTTAGCTTTGTGCATAAACAAGTGATCGTAAGCTCAAAAGCCCCAACAAGCTTTGATGAATCTACACAAAATAATGACGTGATATCAAACCATGGATTGCACTACACTTTTTGGCAGAATTTAAACTCAACAAAGTAGATGACAAACCCCACACAATATGCAAAACGGTTAAAGGTTTTTGGCAATAAATATCATTTCCACGTCAAAAGGTGACTTCTCAATCTTGCAGCAAAAAAACTGTTTCCACAAACAAATACCACATCCAGTACTAATAATTATGTGAATGCTGCGATCTTACCCTTCATTACCATCTCTATTATACCCACGCTGTTCCAAACGTCAAAATCCCTTTATATCTACCCAACATATTTAGTGTCATCAAACCTAAATTCTCCACCAGAGATGAAGCATTTCACCCAAATATGTTTTCAGTATCAAATAACTTGCAAAAAAGGATCCATCATAACTGACCCGGCTCAATCCTAAGTGCCTTATCTATATGCATCTTCTAAACATTAACAGCCTATGCTCTGTCCTGAACCTTTTAACTGTTCTAATATCCACAAAATGAATTCCTAACTTCTGTGTGGTCTTATCACCTTTCTTATTACCACTTGGTTTGTCTCTTCGTGGACTCTCATGAACTTGTGCGTCTTCCTCAACCACCAACTTCTATTGATGGCTTCATATGCTTGCTGAACCATTTGATACATCTCAAATGATAATATACATCTTTCATCATTGATTGTATCACCCATTATGTCTATTTCCCATATATATATATATATAATTCACTTGGTGCTATAGTCTAGCTAGAAAGAATGGAACTGATACTTTTAACCCAAATCATTACATTGAGAAAATTACCATAATTAAAAGCTATAACTAGATTACTTAAATCAATTCACACTATGAATGACCAACATTAACTAACTCTATAAAATTAACTTATTAGATCATTATCTAATATTATTATACTCCGTATATCCTAACACTAATTATTCTCTCTAAACTGTGAAAAAACTAATACTGATTCTCAAATGGGAATATATTAACTTATTAGATCATTATCTAATATTATTATACTCCGTATATCCTAACACTAATTATTCTCTCTAAACTGCGAAAAAACTAATTGTAGCCAAGATATCCCCTTCTCAAATGGGAATATATTAGCTAAGTACAATTTATTGTAGCTAACACCCTACAATTTTGTGCTACATCCTGTGGGTCCCTGAGTATATTTGAGTATATTTATGGGTCCCTGAATACTTTCTTATGTAATTTTAGTGAAGGATTGTAGCCAAGATATCCCCTTCTCAAATATAGAGGAATAGCCAAACACGGCTGTGAACTACGCTGACTAATCCTAATATTAGTAACTAAATAGCCGTAACATACCACCCTATCTAAGTAACCCTATTATTTTCTTTTACTAGAGCCGGAAATCATGACCCAAATGGTGTAAAATAGGTTTATTTGGTTAATCTCTTTGACCCAACAAGTTTCACTTAAACACGTAGTCTAATACTTGAAGGGTCCACTTGGTGAATTTAAAAGTTGGTGAAAAATTACGGTGGGTCTGATGGGTTGCACATAAGGTCGAAACACGTCTCCATATGAAAGCTACAATTGCAGTCGTCAAAAGTTCAAAGAGAAGAGTGAAAAGTAGTGGTGGAGTCATGGCCTTTTTTTTTTTTTTTTTTTTTTTTTTTTTAACGGCAATTTTTCACACCATATACCGCGTATCTAACAAATGCCTCCCAGTGAGGATTGAACCCACAACCTCTAGGTTGGTGAGCAACTCACATACGGCTAGACCAAAGTCCTTGGGACCTTTTACTAAATAATTAATAAAAAGCCAGTGGGACAATAGACAAAAATCACAGTTTTTAGTCGATTAATTTGGGTATTTACTTTTTAACATTTTGTTTTTCACTTTTTTGTTTGGATCTTTAATCGTTAACTATAAGAAAATTTAAATACATTAATATTTTTTTTTTAAATTTAAAAAAAAAAAAAATATATATATATATATATATATATATATATATATATATATATATATATATATATATATATATATATATATATATATATATATATATATATATATATATATGAACAGGTGTCAGAAAAATAATGGGTGAACCCGACCCAACCCATTTGACCTGTGAGTCCTGTGACCCTCTTGACCCAATTTTAAAATACGAACCATTTGACCCATAACCCATAACCAATAACCCGCTTGACGCATGGCCCAATCCAGCCCGACCCGACTCACTTGCCACCTCTACCCTTTACTAGTTTCAAATTACATATATAAATTATAAAGGTATTGGTCATCGTATTTAGATAACATGAATGAGAAGGCATAAATATAAGGTGTTTTAACTATCTAACAACTTCCTGGAAGGGGGAAAAACTGTATGGTTCAAACGTATTAGCTTCCAGGCTTTAGCCTTAATTTATAAATTGAAAGGATTACTAAATTTCGTTGGACAAATCGGTAGTATTCTAATCGCCCAACATTTTGCAAGTAAATGCCTCAAGAACTGCCAAAAGCAACCTTCAGCAGGGCATGTCTCTCACACAAATGCGGAACACTGATATGATTAGCTATCCTAGTGTTAATGGTGAAATGACTTCTTTCTTCTATTCTGTTTACTATTTACCAATAAAGATACCTGACAGGCTAACATATAGCAAAAAGGTGGACCTAATGGCGAGGACTATGATGCTATAGTAACTTTAGCATCAAACTTTCACTAAAAAGAGCAAGAAAACTCTATGTTTGGCAGATAGCCTTTCACTTCTCTATTAAATTGAGTTGATAATCATTATTTATATGTTCGTCAATCTAACCAATAAGGCATCACATGCAACCAAAATAGTAGAGCAGATAGGCATCTTACCAAACGAGTTTCATATCCAAAAGAGCGACAATAGAGTGAAAAGCAATTGGCCCACTCCCCACACCGACCCTTCTTGGTTTCAAGAAGCTACACCGTGAAAAGATACTATGAGTCTAAATAATCAGAAAATTCTTGAAAGCACATATAAATTTGTGTACCTTTATAGGATCGTTGTACCGAGGGAAACGAGTAATTCGTGAACATCCATTGCAACTGGCCAAGATAAGAAAAATATATATAAGAAATTATAGAAAGAAGATAGTTTTTTTTTTTTTTTTTTTTTTTTTTTTTGGTTAATGGCGTTCCAACAAAGAGAATTAACTTAAATTTTTGCAGCACGTGATAATAACAAGAATAGGTGATGCTTAGATGTTAAAATCAAATACTCAAAGTCAGTTTATCAGCTGCTCAATCTGTAGAAGTTCAGCGAACTTTGTTTTTTCTACAAGTCTCAGGATTAATTCGTCATACATTTTATAAATTCAACAGCCAGCTTTTAATCTGTGAAGGTACAGTTACCCCCACATAGAAATTGCAACACAAGCAATATGACGATATCACAAACCTATCCCCTTCATAAAGTGCTGCTCAGATTATATGTTATTAATTTCATGTTTTAGAGAGTAGCCATTAGATGTGTTTCTGTTGATATCTTTTTGTGACCAGTTTGATATCCGGCTTCAAAGTCGTGTTAGGGAGTAAATGTGTTTCTGTTGTTAGATCATAAGATTAGCATGTCTTTCTTATGTAGTGAGGTTTGTTGCACAATAGGTGCATGTTTTTTGCCTATGTAATGGGCCGAGATGAGGGACTTCACTCTCATCCGTTGTTCTTAAACGTTTTTTTGGAGTAATATATTTTACCCGGGAATTCCCCTTTACCCAAAAAAAAGAGTGGCCATTAGATTTCAAACACATTAATTTACATAAACATATAGTCACAGCATTGTAGATTCACTCTCTTAACTAAAATTTCTCTAACTTACATATCATTGTAATTGTAAACACAAACATATATCAAATCAACTGGAGTGACAAATTAACTTCTCGTTCAGCATGTAAAACGACAAACTGAATCTTATAACAAAGTTTCAAAAACAAAAGTAATATAAAATTTCCCTGTACTTGTTAATTGTTGAGAAAATTATTGTCTTTGGATAGCATCAGGTTTAATCATGCTCCTTCCCTTACCAAGAAAATACGATGTTTTCTCCTTGGCCTTTTTCCAAAAAGTTGCAGCAGTTACTTTTTGGTAAATACTAAATATCCTATCCAGCTTCATTTCTTCCTACAGTATTATTTAATAATTACATAATAGTGATAACTTGAATTACAATCCACCACTTACTTTGAACTTACCTTATAGTTAGTTATATGTAACAGATAATTAAGCATTCTAAATAAACTACGTGCCAATTTAGACGTTGTAGTTTCTTGGGTTGGAGAGAGCATGACCTAATTTACCTGGTATATCCCAGTAGATCCGTATAAAATTACAAGCGAGTCACTTTGGATTTTGCAAACACGCCAAAAATGATATTTAAAGCCATATTGCACATCAATCAAAGCTTCATTGAAGAAGCTAAATGCGGCACCAGGCACCTATGTAAACTTAGGTAGTAGATTTACGCAGTATTGGTAATTTGAGGTATTAAGGAAACTAAATAAGTTTTTTGAGTAAAATCAATAACAAAAATTCTAAAAGGAAACATAATCTGCTCCTGCTAAACCTGATTTAACATTGAAAGAAGATATATACTGACTTAGTTAAAAACTTAAGGTGAAAAAATGTTTTCTGCGCCGGTTACATGATGCATATAACCTTATATAATATAGACTACAGACGTGAAAAGATATTCATAAAAAGTAATCAACTAAAAAATATATGAACATGCTATTCTATCAGTAACTTCTTAAATTAGACAGATCATTTATCAATTCTGCATACCGATAAAGCTCAACCCGAGAGGCTCCATAAGCAGTCTCTGATGAATTTGCGACACCCATTCCTTGATTGTAAGTTTCATTGCCACAACCTTCACAAGAAGGTGAATTTACCCACCTAGGTTTGTTAAATCACAGCAATACAAACACATGTAACAGAACTTCATGTTAGAATTCTTTATATATATTTATCTGAGGTTAAGTACTATGACAAAAAAGAAATTCTTCAATAAATTTGGTGGTAAATGTGTAAATTATGCACTTGTGTACGCACACGCATAGCCTCGATCTATTTAAAACCAGGGTCCTGAAATTGGCATATTCTCCAGTAAACGGGATTTAAAAGTAGACAGAAGAAAGTGGAAAACATACTTAAATGTCTGTTTGAACCAGAAAAGAAGTTGCAGCAGAAATGCATGGTCACGCTCACTTTTGGATGGATTAAAATTCCCCTCCTGAAGCGCAAATGGAATACATGCAAGGAAAATACAATATCAAGCTTTACCAGTTGTTACTGTGGAAAGGAAATAGCTGTCATGAACCAAAACTAATCTCAGGTGCAATTTGTTTGGAATAATGATATTAAAATACAGATAAAATAATAGACTTCTAACTGGTGCATGGTCAATCTATAAATCTTAAAATCAATATAATGGGAATTACAATATCTGGCAGACTAACCAAAAACATAAATCACAGATTTTACAGAAATACCAAGGATAAAGAAAGCAGACACTGTGATGCCAATTGGAGTGGACGACCACCTCATGGGGAGATATGGAGAGAGAAAAAGAGACACAAGGATGAGAGAATATTGGCAACCAGGGCGTTGTTGTCCTTTAATGCAACTTGATGTGATAGTTTTTTCAAATTAAAATGGTAAACTAAACTTCCTTCTAAGAATCACCCATTACATGATTGTGTAATCCTGCTTAACATTATATAATCCTGCCAAAGCTACGGTTAATCCTCAATAATATGTTTGGACAGATGTTAATAAGATTACAATGAAACAAGGGAATTAGGCAATGTCACCTCCTAGTGCCTGCACAATACTAACTTTAAGAAAGTGGTAGACCTATGCATAGTTATTCTCTCGCGAAACAAAAACCTAGTGTTTACTTTTCAAAAGAAATATGTAGTATAAAATTCACAAATAACATGCGTGTAATGATTATCACGTTTAAGAGATGTCGCCTCTATACTGCGACTGAAGAGTGTATATATACATCACACAATTTCCCAAAGCTAAGCATATTGTAAATTTATTTAACAATGATCAGATTTCCACAGCGGAAACTGAAGATTATTTGCATTTAGTTGGCCTAACCTTGGGTTCCCGTAACCAAGTTTTTCTTTCTCATTCCTTATGTACTTTTTCTTACTTCATCCATACTTTTTGATTTCACGATGAAAAGAGGGAAAATTAGATTACCTTAGCTAAAGCAACTAATGCTTTCTCCTCCAGCGTCTCCACAGGTACTGTTTTCCTTGCAGCCTCCTGACGATGTGGATCTTCATACTAAACAGACATAACAAAAGATAGATAAATTCAAGTATGTCATGTGGATTTTATGTACAATGCCTGAGAGTGGTTAGTACCATAAGAACTTGATCAACATAAGGACGAACTCTCTGTGCGAATTGCCCATTGTCTGCACTAACAGCAAACTGCTGCAACATAAGTGCTTCTTCTTCTGCCTATAATCATAAGAACCAACTTCCAATAAATCCTTTGTATAAACTCGATGACCACAAAAATGCCCTGATTTTTCCTCAACATAAATGTTTAATTGCTGATAAGCAGTTTGGAGTGTTTTGGTGTACCATAAGCAGTTATCCGATAAGCAATTTAGTGTCATAAACAATTTTAGGCGATTATAATTTACTAAAGACCAATGGGATTTTATTTTGTTAGGGAAGTGTGAAGTGCAAACTTGTTTGAGCTAATATGTTTTCGACCACGACAAAGACACAGGGGTGAAGGACCGTTTCAAACTGCAAATCCTTGTAAAAAAAATAATAATAATAATAAAAAAAAATAAAAAATAAAAAAGGTACCTGGAGCATTCTGGCAAATTCTTCATCCGATTTCTCCATGTTATGATGGTTAATATCAATTAGGCGAAGCTTATCAGAAATCTCAGCAAGATCAGAGTCATCACAAACAACTCGATCATCTTCACCTCCCAATATCTTCAAGAAAACAAGTTCAATTTATATACAGTAGTATATAATTTGATTTTATAAAAACTGATTGATTGGTTACCTTTTGTTGATCCGGAGGGACTTGAGTGAGAGAGAATAACTGGAATTTGAACACTTCCAATCCATCGTCGGTGTCGTACTCGATCTTCAACTCTGAATTTTCGTGATGGACTGTCAATTTTTTAACCACCATTTCCTCGTCTTTCTACAGTAACAACAATTCTTTCAATCAATCCCAGTGTGTGTTTATGTTTATTATTCCAAAGATGGATCGTCCTTGTGGTTTGTACAAAATTACATCCACCGCCCCTCAAAGTTTCAACTCGCATTCATTTTCCTTAACTTCGCAAACAATTAAATAGTGGCTTTAACTTCTATTTAAAGGTGGTAAAATAGGTGGGTCGCGGGCTGGTCTTGAGTTTTGTGATGCCCAAGGCAAAGCCGCTCAAAAATGCCCCTGGTAATGTATTTTTTTTTTAAAGTACATATTCTATACTCGTATCATTTTAAAATGTAAATATTGTGATACATTGTTCAAAAGAAAATGTTGCAATACGCACCACAGTTGAGGGTAAAGAGTTAGGGGGAAAAAGCACTTTAGTGCTATCTAAAATCGTTGCATCAAAGGGAAAATTTGCTACAATGAAAAAAAGGAAATGATTTATTTTTGTTGCCTTTGAAAATCAACTTATTTTGGTAAAACAGACCCTTGTCCATAAGAGATTTAGCAAAAGAAACAAGTAGATAATTTTTGAGTTTTTAACTTTTAATTCTAAATATTTAGCTTTATCTACCATATGGTCCCTACTCCTTGTGCACTTATTAGCCAACACAATATGTCACTTTCTCCTTTCATCCAATGAAAAAACTTCAATTTGTCACCCTGTTACAAAGCTTTTAAACATTTGTCTTCTTCATAGGTTTTCCGACATGTTTAGCCAGGCTTTTTTAGTTTCTTCTTTCTTTCTTATTATATATACATATAAACAGATTCAATATTTACAGTGGTTCTCGAGCACAAGCTTCCGATACTCTAAACTCTAGGTCGCACCTCATGCTTGATGCCCCCTTAAAATTTGATGCTCTGGGTCGTCACCCATCTCGCCCGGTACCAAGACCGGCTTGGTAGGTCGGGTCGGGTTTGGGTCACGAGTCTAAATGGCTTTGGTCTATATAAGTCGGGGTCTAGATAGGTTTTGGTCCAGTTGAAATTTTGTTTTTGTTATTTTTTTTATTTATTTTTTATTTTTATTTATTTACTTTTTTTTTTTTGGTAAAAGATGAACAAAGTGGGGAAAAAATAATGACCCGCTAGACCCGCCTTGGGTAATTATTATATAATTTCACTTTTTGTCAAATACCCAAATTACACCCATCAATAATATTTAAAGAGATCGAATTAGACTCATCTCCTACTAAGGACATCCTCAATGCATATAGTTTTTCTAAGTGAAATACATTAACACATAAGCATTGCACTTTCATTTATAAAATTCATACAATCTATTAAACTTAAATTTAACTGACACCTACTTGTACTATTTTAACACCTAGTTGTACTATTTTAAAGGGGCATATAATATTTTATTAGTAAAAGTGATAAAAAGGACATGTATTACTCGATTGTTCAGAGACATACGAGTTTTATGTGTTTGGTGACATGGAGCAATTTACAATGCATTGATGATAACGATTTATTTGATGCGTTTTTAGAAGGTCATTTGAGCCCTAAGTCGTGATTTTATGATCAAATATTGCCTCAAATCGTTTCTTTCTCATTTTAGGTACTTGGGACGTGATTTCTGAAATATGAAGCATTTTGAAGTTTTTTGGACGTTTATATGCTCATGAATGAAAAAAGTCAAGAAAAGTCAGGTTTTTACACCTGACGGCGTCACGCTTTTGAGGCTGACGTCGTCACCTTATGACAAGAATGGTGGAATTTTATAACGATACGCCCCAGAAAGATTTTGGAAGTTAACACCTAACGCCGTCAGGTGCAAATGAGTTGAGGCCGTCTCGCTTTGCAACTACACGAGACGGCCCAGAACCCTTAACAAGTGACGACGTCAGAAGGTCTCTTGGGCGATATGAAACCCTAAAAGCGGCGTTCTGACGACGTCAGGATTTATAACCTGACGCCGTCAGCCTTGTAAATCTATATATAGTTTTGGATTTTTCATTCATTAGCGTCCAACTTTGATAGAGTAACTTTGTGCAAACCCTAGAGACGAATTTCCAAAGAATTCAAGGGTTTCCAAACCCGCTTTTCTCGCATGTTTCATTGAAGATAAGTAATCTTTTAATCATTTATCATGTCTATGTGTTGTTTGATTTCTTGTTTATCTTCTCTTCTTGTTAACATGCTAGCTTAGGTTTATTTGTGTTTACTTAGTTCTAATGAAACCTAGTTATTGATTATTGGTGAGTTGTTTATTGTTTAGTTGATTGATTCGCATTAGGCTTAAGAAAACTGGTTAATCTCCCATACGGTAACAAGCTTGAACGTCTTAAGAAACGTAATCGGATGTGCACTACGGTTTTATTGGTTGTATTTAATGCGTGAGTAGATGTTAATGATTCTATGATAGGGTACTAAACGTGTCGTCATAAGAAGAAATAGATATTCATAGAGTTGGGGAAGGCTGTGCAAACCCCCACGACTGGTATTAAGGAATGCAACCCTTCAACTAAACAATTGCACTGTGACACTCAACTAACCAACAAGAGATAACTAGGGAGTAAGGAAATCTAAGTAAACACGTTTGTCTCATCATAAGAAGTTCACCACATTTACTTTTCTTGTTATTTTTATTTTATTGTTTTTTTGTTTAATTTGTAGTTTTGGGTTAGTTGAATAGCAACTAATTCTGCCCACTCTTCCAATACCCGAGATTTTAATTTGCTTTCATAAAATATAAAATAATACCAAAAAGAATCATCCTTCACCTTTAGACCTAGTTGACCTACAATTCAATCCTAACGACACTATTCCCCTAGAGAACAATCAATCCCCCGGACGTACCACATACTACACTACAATGATCAGGTACACTGCATGGTGGATTGCAAAATCTCTCAAGATCCCTTGAGAGGTAAAACCTTTTGCGAAGGTCTTGTGATCCCGCATTAAGTTTTTGGCGCCGCTGCCCGGGGAAATAGTTATTGCTTAGGTTGATTTTTATTTTGGTTAGGTATACTCATTAGATTCATATCTAGTGAGATTTTTATTTTCTTTTTCGTAGGATTTCTTTAGTCTATCTCTTTCTTCATGTATTTGTTTGTAATCCATATCATCCGCCATCATGGAAGATGATAATATCCTCAACCCCGTTATTCAACCAAACCACCAAAACCCACCTAAACCACTTAGAGCCCGCACCTTAGGAGACTACTCCCGACCTAGCCACCAAGGCTATCGAAACACCATTGAGCTCAACCAAGAAGCCAATGTGTCTCCCTTGCGATCCGACACCATCCGGTTGGTGCAAAGCGGATGTGCATTCCATGGACTTCGTTCCGAAGATCCAAACCAGCATCTCAAGGATTTCCTTAAAATCGTTGATCCCATAGACCTTGATATTGCCACACCAGAGACGACCCGATTGCGTCTCTTCCAATTCTCTCTACGTGACCAAGCTAGTCAATGGCTTGAGCGTTTACCCGCGGGATCCATTACCTCTTGGGATGATCTCACCTCTCGTTTCCTTGCTCAAATTTTCCCACCGGGGAGAACTACCAAGTTAAGGAATGACATTTTGATGTTCCAACAACATCAAGGTGAAACTCTTTACGAAGCATGGACTCGTTTCAAGGACTTGCTCCAAAAAGTCCCTCATCATGGCATTGATCTTTGGCTCCAAATCCAAATCTGATGATGTAAATCATCAAACTAGAAAAGCCATAGATTATGCTGCGAAGGGAAGGTTAAGCAGCAGTTAGAAGTCTTAATGGAAAGCACCCGAAAAATCTTTATGGACTTAGCTGAAGGTTTCATGTCAAGAATCAAGGATAAGATTAAGGAAAAGCTTTACCTAAGAAAATCGAAAAGATCCTCGAAATTTCCACCTCTGATAAAATGAGCGACGGTTTACACAATGAAGCACCCTCTTGTGTAGGTTCGGTCCATGATAACTCCTACCCCTTCCAATTTCTCGCAAAAAAAGGAAACTTCTTGTTAACTGCATTTTCGTTGGAAGCTTGCGAGTTACACTTCCTAATCTCCATGAAATAAGGAAACGTTCATTTGGATTCAAGCCTGGTGTACGAAAGACTCAAATCAAACATGCCCTCACCTCCGAGCCTGTAACACCCCCAAATTTGGGATACACAGAGGAATTAAAGCTAGGTGTTACTCGACGGCACAACAGTTATAATAATAGAAAACGGTCTCTAAATTAGCCATTTTGAAATATTTATTATTCAATTATCAGAGTTTACAAAATCAGATCCCAGTAATTTACAGTTTGTCAAATAAGTTATCAAAGAATAATAAAATGTTAGCCTTCTTTCCGTATCCGTGCTCCTCCATGCCATCCTCGTTCAATATGGACCTGAGATAAACATGCTAAAAGTGTCAACACAAAGTTTGAGTGAATTCACAATGTATAATTAGTAATGGTTTGAACACAAATCAAATAGTTATAAAATGAAGTATTGCAACGTAGCGTACTGCACTAAGCCTCATGAACTCAAACCTTAACAGTTTGGACATTATAGTAATGAGCTATAATGTAACGTTACTGACATTATAATAATAATGCAAGTAATAGAGCCCTCGAGTAGGAGCTTGCCAACTTCCTATTTAAATTCAAATATAATGCATTTGGCCACTTATCCAGCAACACAAATCGGGCGTCAACTGCCAATAGATCTATTCACAATATTCGCGTTCACTCGCAAGTGATTAATGGTTCATGATATGAGGGACTTTTAATGGCAAAAACGTTTAACTTAGGCAATACGAGATCAGGATAGCATACAGAAAAATACTTATGTTCGGTTTGTAGCATGTATCTCCCCACAAGTTTGAAAAACGTATAAAAAGTGGGAGTATGAACTCACCTTGGTAATATAGTAGTCTGGATGGAAAACAACTTAAGTAAAGTTGATAAACGTCTCCGACACGTAACTTGAGTTGATATGTCAAGTTTCAGTATTCGTATTTACTTATATGTGAGTTTAATATTTGTTGGCGTAACGGTTTTGTTAACGATTATTTATTTAGTTACGATAACATGAAGTCTCTTCAAAAGTTAGCGGATAATAAGATTTTATCATTTTTACTTATTTTTATGTTTATATTATCGTTGTTTCATTAACGTACCTATATATATATATATATATATATATATATATATATATATATATATATATATATATATATATATATATATATATATATAAGTTTTATATAAATCCGTTCTCGATATAAAGTTATTGCGTATAGATATGTTTTACAAATTTGCCCTGAGTCATTTGAAGTGTTAAAACATATTCCTAATCAATATCTATATATTGTTACACTTTTTACTCCTATAGTTTCTGAGCGGTGTCGATTTATACCCCTGAACCTTTTATGAAATGACAACTTATACCCCACAAGTTTCATAAAATGACAAGTCTATATTTCTCAAGTTTCATACAATAACAAGTTTTACCCTTGTAGTTTGAAAAATGACATTTTATACCCTCAACTTTGTAGAAATTACTGAATTAGCCCAAGAAAACTTTATTTTTCATTAATTACAAAAATTAACCTATGAATAATAAAAAGGGTACGTTTGGTATATGTTAACGAGACAAAAACAAGCTTGATTTAGACAAATCCGTACAAGGTTTTCACAATGTTCTTGACCCTTTTCAAAAGTTTGCCAGGGTGTCTTTCTATAGGTTAAGACTAGAGGTCGCAAGCTATTGTGGTTTGATCGCAATAATTTTCCAAAGTTGAGAGTTTAAAACTATTTTTAACCTAAAAAATACCAAGGGTTTTTGGTTGATTCAGGTCGCAACAAGCCAGAAATAAGGTTCAATAAAAACGAGACGACTTGATCTTTTTCCTACATTCTTGATCCTACTTAATCTATGTTGGAAGGCCTTTAATTTGCCCCCGAGTTTAGATTTTTAGGTGCACGTTTGATAGGGTAAACAATTACTCGAAGTTGGTACCCTGGAACCTATATCGATCGTAGAACAGAATGCATAAAGAGTTGTGTTATCGTCTAAAAACGTTAATCATATTTTACGATCTTTGCTAATATTTTGTGGTTGACAAAGTATAAACTTTATTTTCTAGCAAAGTATAACTTTCGTATAAGTCTCACATATAGAAACTTTATTTCTAAACATTACATTAGCTATATGATTCATTGTTTGTCTAACAATGTTGATAGCATGTTAAGTGTCAAAACATATTTATTAAGGTCTACTAAATATTGTGTCATATTGAGTTACATGTCTTCAAACATCTTTGGTAACTCAATCACTTAGTAAAAATACATCATACAAGCATTAGTCTATATTTCTAAGTGAATACTTTTACATGTTTACTTTCACATTAGCAAAAGTCTAAAATTAGAAATATACATCATGCATTGCATCATATATGTCTTGTCAAAACTCTTTGCATATCTTTCTAAAATGTCTCATGCATACTTGGAAAGATTCTTACTCAACATAGTTGTCTTAAACGGATCTTGATTTGACATTGCATTGATTTGGAAAGATTTCTTACTCAATCTATCCTGTAGTTAACTTAAAGGATCTTGATTTGACATTGCATAAGATATGGAAAGACTTCGTGAGCATTTGACTGTCAGTCTGGCGGAACCCTGTGGATACAAGGGCGGAACCCTTGTTTTGGTTCCGCCGGGTCCGCCAGCCTGCTGTCTTGTTTGGCTATAAATACCAAGCCACACTCAAGAATTGTTTAATCACTTTTAGCTATATACATACTCTCATTTCTCTTATCTAACTCAGTAGCAACTCACTTGTGTGATTCTCTTTTGTAGCAAAGAAGTTCACAAGTTCATCCGAGAAGTTACAAGTTTCAACTCAACGTTGCAAGACTTGTTAGCTTTGTATTGTATAAACTCTTATATTTTATACTTCATTTGTATCTTGTATTGAAGTGATCGGTTAGTATTTTAGGCCTTAAAATACATAATGTGACGAGAGTGGTTGTACCCTTGTAAAAGAACTCGACATCTAGCTTAGTGTCGGAAATATTGGTTAGGCGACGTTAGGGTGGTTCTACCTTGAACTAGGACCCGGTATTTAGCTTTGTACCGGATAAAGTGTAAGCGACGTGTAAGGTTTTCTCCGCTAGTGAAAGGAGCTTGTTGACTAGTGATTAGTAACTCTCGAGTTGGATACTCGGGGCGTGGAGTAGGGTAAGGAAAAAGAGTCCTTGTTGCCGAACCACAATAAACATCCGTGTTGTGGTTTGATCGTTTCTTTCTTTACTCTTGCATATTACTTATTGTCAATTAGTTTCAATTGTCTATTTACACGCAAAGTTTTCAAATATAAACAAGTTAAAAAGCGGTAAACTATTCAACCCTCCCCCCCCCCCCCTTCTAGTTTTCCACAATTGGCATCAAGAGCTACGTTACTCAAGGTCTTTAAAATATATTGTATTTTAAAACTTGGATCGATCCATGGATTTTGTAAATCTCAAAGAAGGGCAATCTACTCAAAGACCACCGCTATTTGAAAAAGAAAATTTCCTTGAATGGAAAAATAAATTTGAAAACTATGTGAGACCAATTGATCAAGATCTTTGGCATATTATTTCCATTGATGATTTTAAACCAACAAAAACAAGTTTTGAAAATCAAGACGATTATCTCAAATTTGATAAAAACACTAAAGCTAAGATAATGATCTATAAAGCTTTACCAAGCATTGAATATGAAAGAGTGTATTTTTGTCAAACGGCTAATGACATTTGGAAAGATATACTAAACTTTCATCAAGAAATATGTCAAGTCAAAGATGATTAATTTGATCTTACGTATGAGTTAGAAGTCTTGGAAAAACTAATAGATAGACACTTAGTTGAAGTAAATACAAGTGCTACGAGTTTAAATGTTTTAAATGAAGGTATTAGTGAAGATGAAAACTTGGGTTAAGCTCCAAGAGGACTTGCTTAAGAATCATGGAGCGACACGGATGAAGATGAAGACAACTAGCCGGTTTGCAATTGTATATTGGATAAAACTACAAACAAGGTAAAACTTGAAACCAAACACTTTTGCTTTGATACATTCGTCTTAGAATTCTTTAAACTAGAAAATGAGTCTAAACATTTGTGTAACATGGACCTAAAAGCAATCTTTAACAATGAACCTTCAAAATCTCTGAAGAACAATTTTGAAATGAAAATCATATTGGAAGATAAAATGTCTAGACTTGAGAGTAATGTTGAAATTGATCTAGAATGCAAAATATGTCAAGATTACAAACATGAAATTAAAAGACAAAATGAAAAAGGAAAAATTTTAGTTAAATTTGAAGAAAGTTCAAAATCTCTTGAAAACTTGTTGAAAAGTCAAAAGTCATTTAGAGACAAAACCAGATTAGGATTTAACTCGAATGCATCATAGACAAGTAAAACAAAGGAAGTAAAGTTTGTTAAGCCTAGAAAAGAAGTTTAGAAGTTACTCAATCTTAAATAGAAGCTTATGTTAAAAGGACAAAGGTTATTTTTGTTTTATGCTTTTATATGTTTGACTAACCACCTCGGATTCATAAGTACTTGAGTTTCCAAGCTTTCCTACAAGTTAAGATGAAACGCATAATGTATATCTTTCTTGGTAGCATCTCTATGGAACTTAAGACTTATCGTGTGTAGTATGAGTCGTTAAGTAGTCCTTCTTACTAGTTGGTTATAACGAGGATTGGATCCTCTGTGGTCAAAGGATTTCCACATAACAACGTATAGGAGAAATAAGGTGCTTCAATCCATTAATCTCTTGGGCATAGACAATAGAAACTCTTGTGTGAGTCTCACTTAATGCTTGTGTACAAGTGAGCTAACTAAGAATTTCCTAAGTGATAAGATGACCAACACTTTTGGGATGCTTGCAAATTTAATAAACAAAACTCCTCACAAATGATTGTGATATAATGTATTTTAACACAACAACTAATATTTTCAATCATGTCTTAATTCAATCACTCTTTAACAAAACTTCATATGGAGTATACAAAGGTTAATAGAATACATTTGAATATCTTAGAGTGTTTGGGAGAAAATTCTTTATGACAAAAACCAAGGACTCACACACATCAAATTCGACCCAAAGTCTTATGACGATGTATGTCTTGGATATTTACAAAACAACAAACCCTATATTGTTTTTGAAACTAAGAAACCTAAAGAGTCGAGGAATCATTGAACATAACACTCAACGAAAGACTACTTCCTTCTAAGGCATCATCTATGGTAGATAATGTCCTAGTCGAAAGTTCAATCAACTATAAGACAAGTAAGCCTAGTCAATGACATGAAAGATGGAGTATTAAAAGGAGAAAATATCAATGTTTAATCTAAAGGTCATTCACTAACTAGTGTCATTAAGAACGTTAATATAGGAACATTAAAGAACAAAAGTTCAAAGTGAAAAATAACTTTTTTCGTCTTGGGTCAACCATTGAATCAAACGAGTGGGTTAGCCCGCGCTATGCTGCGAGAAATATTTATTTTTGAGGCAAAAATTGTGTGTTATTATTGAGAACGATTTTGTAATAGTCGTTAACGTTTTTTTGAAACTACAATGCGATAGTATAATTCAATTTAGGAGCTTTAGTTCGTATAAAAAATAATTGACACATTCTCTATAAAAAATTATCAGACAGAATATGGTGGAATATAAATGAAATCAAATAACCAAAAAGCAAAAAATGCACACCCATAATGCATGTAAAAAAAAAAAAAAAAAGACATTACTAAGGTACAAAAAATTCACTTTTGTCTCAAAAGGCCTTTTCCTGTAGCTTCAAGTTTTTTAAACAACAAAGATTTTTTTTTTTTTTTTTTTTTTTTTTTTTTTTTTTTTTTTTTTGAAAATTGACTTTCATTTGGGAAATCCAAGTCCAATTTGAAACCCGATGGGAGGAAAACCTTCAACTTAAGCCGCCCGAATGCACGACACTTAAATTGAAGTAAACCCTGCCTTCTCCAGATTCGAACCCTTGTGGGTTGAAACCTTCATTGAAGGACTTTGAAATCGTACCGACATGGCAGTGGTCCACAAGGGAGGACTTCCCGGTTTGGTCACCCAAACCGGTACTACTCTCCATTAGACACGCTTAACTGAATAAGACATGCCCAGTAGACCACAAGCCCATTGGTTTTTAAACAACAAAGATGCTTGTAGTTTGATTTTTTTCCCTATGATTTGGTTACTTATTATTTTTATTTATTATTATTATTTTTGCAGTTGTTGTTGCTCTCTTTGACTGAAGGTTGATTTGTTTTGTTAACAGGTGTTTAATTTTTCATGGTAGGATACTTGTATTAGCACAGTAAAACATTTATTTGGTGAACACTTGTGTGGTAGGCGATGATATCGTACCGCAGTCAACAGTTCTTTTGTATTTCCAATGGTGTATTACGAATTTTGAGGATTATTAATGTGTGATTACACCTAAACGGGCTGTGAATAGTCCATGCACGAACACCTTACCACCAATCACGTTTTTACAACACAGTGGACACAAAAGACTTGGGCCTCGAAATTGTTAAACAAAAAAATAACAACCAATCAGGTTTCATATTTTTGGATTACGGAGCCCGTAATAAAATTCCTTTTGAACCCGTTACATTTTAGGTTTTAGTATATTTTATAATAATATAAACAAGGTCATAAAACATAAATCATGGGTCATTGTTATGATTAAACAAATTTGATAAAAATAGTTTTTTGGACACTAGTTCTTCAACCAAAAAGTAAACCAACAATTGGAACAAAATGGATCTTTTCAAAATAGATAAAGATGATGTCATAAACAAAGCTAAACTAAAAGCATATGGTTGTGAAAAATGTTTTGAGACCTTAAGCAAGCTACAAAATCATGGAATAATCACTTAAAGTCATTCCTAGTTCTTCACAAGTACAAAAGGATTTAAGTTTTCTATGACTCATCAAGAATGAGATTTGTGAATCCGTAGATAATACTACACATAGAGAAATGACTGGAAGTTTACTTGTGCTCATAACTGGTAGATCCGACATTATGACTAGTAGTTGTCTATGTGCTTTTTTTCAAGAAGATCATAAAACAATTCATTCTAAAGGGATTGTTTGGATACATCAAATGGTACTACACACTTAGGATTATGGTATTCCAAAGGAACGGGAATAGAAACAATGGTGTATACCAACTCGGATCATGCCGATGAATAAGCGGATACAAAAAGCACAAGTGGTACTTGCTCTTTTGTTAAACACTTTCTCACCTCATGGTTCACTGAGAAACAAATGGCTCTCGCTACCTCAACAACTGAAGCAGAATGCATGTCGGTGGGAAAAACTTGTCAACAAGCTCCGTTGGATCAAGCATACTCGTATCAACAACGAAATTCCACTTGATGACATCTTTTCCAACAAAGAAGCCATCGACATAAATTAGAATCCAGTTCAACCCTCTCATAATTGATATCTCATAATCCGTCATCACTTCGTGCGTGATAATGTTCATAAAGGGAAACATCTCTAACGAGAAAATATCCTTTGTAAACAACATTGTTGATTTCCTTACGTATCTTTCCAAACATCAACCATTTAACCTCCGTAGACTTGGACTAGATCTTATGAAACCTACTTTGTAGTTTTAAAAGTTAGGATTAAATCACAAAAATCAAAACAAATTGTTTAAGTTGTTCTACTGCTAAACCGGCGGATCCCTTCGTCATAACTAGCGGAACCCTCTTTTTGGTTCCGCCTGGTCCGCCAGTTCTGCAGATTGTTTTTCTTTTAAATCATAAATCAAACACTCCCTAACTCATAACTATAACCCATAAGCAGCCACCATTCACTCATAAACACTCACACACTCGAAAATTATGGCTATCTTTCAAGTACTCTCCTTTTCAATCATCATTGTAAGTTTTCTTTATATTAATTGCATGTTTAATCCATGTTAGGATTTCCACTCATTTACAAAAACTAAAATCGTAGGGTTTATGCATAAATTTGTTAATTCATGCATAAATTTGTTAATTCATGAAAAACCTTGGTCATGTACTAATCATGTTTTCCCTTAGTTAGGAATTGCATATTCTTAATTACTATCATGATTTGCCAAACACCCCAAGTAAACTTTTTGAAAATAACTTCCCACAATTAGAACATAACACTTCGTCACATTGTTAAAACAAATGAAAAACGTTACAAAAACATCATTTGCATAAAATCTCTTGAATGCTAAAGGGAATACATAACTAATATGTATTTTCGGGTACATTTAAACGAAACCACATTGAATTAGGAGCATTTGGGTTATCTTATGGTTTATGACAAAATCTTGCATTATAAAACGTTTTGAGCATTAAAATGAGTCAAGATAACCAAGTCTCCACATTGTTTGCATATAAGCACACATTAGAACATCCACAGTGCAATAGTCGTCAACTTAGACTAAAAAGTGAAATTTTGTGTTTTTTAGGAATCAACATGCCTCCCGCAACATTCTCCGATCACAAGGACACCCTTAAGTATCTACCCAAACACCATATGACCAAAGGTCTTACTACAACCCAAGTCAACATCTTTAAGGGCTTAGAAAAACGCTATGTCCATGAGGGAAGAACCATTGATCCATCCTTCCTAGAAGGAACTTCTGTTCGTCAAGAACTAGCATCTATTAACTTCGATTGTCTTCTAGACATTGATGAACAAAATTGTCCTAGGTTCATTCTAGAGTTCTATGCTACCGTGGTTCTTTCTAGTGATGAATACGGTCAAATCTCCTTAAACTTCACTACCAACCAACATCAAAACACCATTCCTTTAGAACAATTTGCTCAAATCCTTGGTATCTCAAGTAATGGAACGTGTCTCTACACGGATAAGTGGCCTCTTACAAGTCTTGACTCCATCAATTGCAATCCCGCTTATGCCTATCTTCTTATTAGTAAAAAAGCACTTCGTGAACAACTTTTCATAAGAACCACAAACAATAAGAAAAATCGTTCGGGGAATGAAGTTAATAAAGACTCGTTTGGAATGGAACTCAATGAGCTTAAGCCTCAATTTAAGAAATGGGAAGAAGTTCTTAGAGCTAATGTCATAAGTTCTGTAGGAAATAGAGATCATGTGTACACATGTCTTTGCTACGTGCTCTATAGTATCTCCATTAGACAACCCTTCAATTTGGCTTATTACATGGCTAGAAGAATGGCCAACATACCATTGTGTGGAAAACTAGAAGGGGGGTTGAATAGTTTTACGTCTTTTTAGTTTTATGAAAACTTAGTTGTTTAAAATTCTTGTTTACTCTTAAAACTTTGATTCGATCTTATGTGAATTCAAGTCTTGAACAATATGAACAACTATATCTAAGTATGAGCAATAATGATAATGCAAACTAAGTATGTGAAATCAACACATGCATAATATAGACAATTATAGCTATATATGAGAGATAAGTAAGTAAACGTTTATTTTATAATTCTTAGTTATATTTTGTATGAAAACTATACTTGGTCGAAATGATCAATTAAATGTATGTTACCTTTTTAGTTTGATTGTAAAAAACTTTGTTTTGTGAATGAAACTTTTGTTTGATCTTTAAGTAAAATCAATACTAGTACTATATGAGCAACTTTACATATACGTCTACGTCTACAAAAGTAATAACGATATAAGCAAGATAATAAGTAAGATATGGAAAGATCTAACCGCGAGACAAAGGATTTATAGTGGTTCGGCTACAAGGACACCTTCCTTGCTCTACTCCACTCCTCGAGTCACCTACTCGAGAGTTTTCTTCACTATGTCAACAAGCTCCCTTATGGCGGAGAAAACCTTACACACCAATATACACACCACAACTTCGTCACAACTTATTCACACCTTCTACACAACTTCTTCACACCAATCTACTTCACACCAATTCTACTTCACACCTTTCTACTTCACACCTATCTACTTCACACCAATCTTCTTCACACCAATCTTCTTCACAACTACACTACTTCAGTACTAAACAACTTCTTCTCCCTACACAACTTCTATTCCTAGATCTATCTAGTTACACTACTATCACACCTTTACAATGAATGTACACAACAACTAGACTATATACACAAATCTACAATACTTCACAACGTGATGTTGAAGGAGTATTCTTCTCTTGCACTTTGAGAGATGAGAGGTGAGGGAATGAATCACTTGAAACAAGGATTAACAATTATATGATCAAAGGGTTTTTAGGAGGATGTTTAGAGAGATTTGGATCTGAAAATTTTCGTGCAAGAGGTTAGAAAAATTCCAGGTTTGAGGTGGTATTTATAGGGAAAAATTTCTGACAGAATCTGACAGGAGAGCGTGGCCGGTCCCCTTAATTCATGGCCGGCCCCCTTAAAATTAAGGGGGCCGCCCCTTATAATTAAGGGGGCCGCCCAGCTGTAACGGCCAGAAATCTTGTCCTTTAGTGGGAAAAGTTTATTTGGAGAAAAACTAACTGATTTTGGTTAAAATTTTGAATTCATATATTTACTATGAATTAAACATTTTCCTTTATTACCAAAAATGTTTTTCAAAAATGTATAATTAGTTTATTTAATTTTATAACCTTTGTATTAATTAAATAAACATCCCTTTGATCATAAAATGTATTAATCACTTGTTTATTCATACCTTAAGTGATTATGTTGGATGAGATAATATAAACTTGCTTAAAACTTGTTTACGTATTAACTTTGCGTTTAATGTTTTTATATTTTGTGATCGTCAAAACTTAGGGATATCGAAAAATATTAATAACGTTTTTATACATTATTTATATCAACAATCTCCCCCTTTTTGATGATTACAAAATCTAAACTCATTAAACTAAAAATTAATATATATGCAAGTTTTTTGTGTGAGTTTATATCACTTCTCCCCCTTTTTGTTAACATCAAAAAGGTTATCCTGACGAATGTATAGCTCCCCCTTAAAGTATACTCCCCCTCGTTTTGAGGTCATAAGAGATCGAGATATAGAATGCTTGCAAAAATATTTAGAGCACAAACAACATAGAAGAATATGCAATATACAAATAACAAGCATAGCAAACAAATATTAATGATACATAACAATTAATTCAAAGTGATTATGTTAAAGATCCTAATTTGCCAAAGAGAGCCATCGGACTTGCTTGTAACAAAAGGTTGGTTGATTCTTATTTGAAAGTGAAAATCATAAGCATATATTATGCTTAGATGGTTGATGATTGAGTGTTTGGAATGAAAATGGATAAGTTAAGGTAAGATTGTTGGATTAATGGAGGTATATGTATGGGTGCATGAGTGTTGGAGAGTTTGGTGGTGGAGAGTTTAGAGGTGTAGAGTTAGGAGAGGAAGAGGTTGATTGAGAGTTTGGATGTTGTTCAAGCAAGGGTTTTGGATGTAGAGTTAGGAACAAGGAAGGATGTTTGGTTATTATGACGAGGTTTGTGAAAGGATTCATTTGAGTGAACATGAGGTTTGTGTATCATGAAATATGGTTTGACCTTCATGGGTGATGATACACTTTGTAGAGTGTAGGGAATGGTTATATGGTTGAATCTTTTTGTGAGGATGACTAGGTGGAGTTATTGGTGAAGATGGAAAATGAGTATCAAGTGATGTGATTGGTTAGAGTGAAAGAGCGATGTTCATGGAAGGAATTTTTTGGTAGGAGGGTGTTATAGATGGTGCATTAGGTGCACTAGGAGATGAAATTTGAGGTTGATGTGAGTAAAGGTTATGAGTTTTGAGTGTAATGTAGAAGGATATGGGTGAGTAAAGGTTTTTGATATGTAATGTTGGTGAAAAGGAGTATGAGGTGTTAGGTATGTAATGTTGAAAACATAGGAGGAATTTGGTGTTGGATGTTTGACAACATCATTTGGTTTGACGGGCTTTTAATGGAAGTTAGGCTTTCTTCTCCAAACGGGTTTCTTGGTGGTTTTGGTTTAATGGGAGAGGAAATGATGAGATGAGTGGAGGGTTTAGGATCAAGGATGGATAAACTTTGATGGAGGGTTTAGGATAGAATAGGTTTGTGAATTTTGGGAAGTGTAGGATGAAATGGGCTATAAAGTAGAAAAAGGAAACAACACCTTCGACCATCAGATGGCCGGTCCCCTTAATTGGAGGCTGGTCCCCTTAATAATTAAGGGGGCCGCCCATCTGGTGATTCCCAGATTTCCATAAAAGAGTTTTTGGTAGTGAATTGCAGAAAGGTTGTGTTTTTGGTTTCAAACAAGTCCAACTCTTTGAGGCAATAGAGCATATACTAATTATGTAGGCAATTATGTAGCTAAAGCATGTTAACCAAAGAGATTAAATAAACAAGCAATTTCATCTATCATGTAAACATACTCATCAAGCAAGTAAAATATAAGTGCTAGGAAACAATAAGCAACATCAAGTATTTCATAACTACATAACTAGGAGGATTAATCCTAATGTGCATCAATGTGCAATAAGTGGGTAGTTATGATAGCATGGATTTCTAGACTTGTTACAAACAAAGTCTTAATAAACAAACCATGGTCCTCTTGATTTGATTTAGTTCACTTATAAGTGTCATTTATATAAATATAAATGACAAATATGAGATCACCATGCATGATTTTAAAAGAGACGTTTTTAGCATTATTCAACAATGTTTGAAAGTAGGTTTTCACTTATATGTGAGAGTTATTTGAATAAGATAGATTGGGTTTTTACTTCAAAATGTGTGAATGAACGGTAAAGGATATTTTCCCAATATTTAGTTTTGATCAAAACAAAATTGTGGATATTGATAGTGAAAACATGTTATTTAAAAGTGGGATAGTTATTTGAAAAACTATTTTCCAAAATGTGAGGTTTTTTGCATATTTTTAGAGAAATTAGATTTTTGACAACAAATATCATAAATCAAATATTTTAAAAAATGTTTATTAAAGATCTCATGCTCAAGAGGATTGGTTAAGCCTATTATTATCTCATGCTATCGTTTCTACATTTCCTATGATCCTAAAGGAAATGAAGACGATAATATATATGTTAGATGCGAGAGTGTTGAATGGGGTATAACCTAACATCTATAGTTCCTTTGTTTTCGCACGCTTATCTAACTTAATGTCATAGTCTACGAGAGCTTGTTTCATCCATAGTTTTCTTACGTGAGGGATCTAATCCTACTTCTATATTAACAATCGATCCATTTAACTCATTTCACTTCATCACCATGAGTTTGCTAATAGTGGATATAGAAGATTTCCATTTTCTATTTTGTTTGGCAATGAACAATTTTATCTTATTCCTAGGAGAGTCAACCAATGATGTTTCTAGGTTATAAGAATATAAACTATTATGTGCATATATATATGCATAGCTAAGCATTAACTAATCATTTATCTAAGCATGCAAATTATAGCGATGAACTTAAAAGAAACGCGTACCTTTTAGTCTTCAATGGAATATCTTCAAGCACTTCAAGTGGCCATGTTGACTTATAGAAGTCATTAGTAGATGATATTCCAACTACTTCCAAGATTGACAGCTTAGCCACTTGGTCCCCATTGTCTCATTGGTCCAAAGTTGTTTGGTCTAAACATATTCAACATTTGGCTAGGATGCATGTCTGGTGGTAATATTCCCCAAGGATTGTAACTTGGTTGATAATTCCATATTTGATGACTAGTATTGTTGTAGTTTTGTCTATTTTGGTTTCTTCTAGGTTGAGGTGTTTTAGATCGAGTATGAAGATTATTTGGTTTTCTTGGTGGTGGAGTTTTAGATCTTAATTTAGATTTAGAGGATCCTACTTCGGCCTTTAAGGATGGTTTATAAAAAGTTTTTACTTTTTCATCATATGCAATGGGTATTTTTCTATCTTTTGTAAGTATATACTTAGGTTTTGATTCTAATGATTTTTGTTTACTAGATTCACATTAAAACTTTATACTTTTATTTTCACTAGTTGAAACATTAGTTGAGGTTAATCCTAGACCGGTTTTATCTTCCAAAGTTTTTTGAACACTTATTATTTTCTGAAGTGGGTTACTACTATTTTTAAACTTGTCAAGTTTGAAAATTTCATCTTTAAGTTTTTCATTTTCATTTTTAACCTCTATGCATGTTTTACATTCTATAAAAACTTCTTTTCCTTTTCCAAATGTTGTAGTCTAATTTTTAATTCGAGTACTTCATTTTCTAATAGATTATTAATATGTTTTAGTGACTTATTTTTAGCTATAACCTTTTGACCTAATTTGCATAACCTATTATATTCACTATCTAGGTCTTTTTCGTCTAATGATAAATTTTCGTCACTAAAGTATTCAGTTTCGGAACGTACCTCGCTTGATGTCTGATACGTGGGAATCGCACCAAGCTTTACCTCTCAAGGGATCTTGAGAAGCTTACAACCCCCACCAGGCAGTGTACCTAATCGTTGTAGTATAGTATAGTGACAAGTACCGGGGGATTGATCGTTCAGCTAGGAATAGTGTCGCTAGGATTAGAAAACCTAAATACTAGTTCTAAAGGTGAGGGATGATTATTTTTGTATTTTTATATTTTTTTAGAAAGCAAATAAAAATCTCGGGTTTGAAGGATTTGGGCGGAATTAGTTGCTAGTCAACTAACCCAATGCTAAAGATGCAATCAAAATAAAATACAAAAAATGAAAATAAACTAAATTATACTAAGGTTGTGAGCAATAAGTGGAGAAATTGTGTTTACTTAGATTTCACTACTCCCTAGATATCTTTTACACGTTAATTACTTGTTATAGTTGCGTGGATGACGGATTGTATTCCTTAATACCATTCATGGGGTGGCGCACTTAATTCCCCAATCCTATGAGCTCTTATCTCCTCCTATGCCATGCCCGGCACAACCATAGGGATTATAAACAGTGGCTCATGCATTAAATACAACCAATAAAACCTAGTGCACATCAGTTCATGTTTCCTAAGACGTTCAAGCATGTTACCAATTGGAGATCTGCCAGTTTTCTTAAGCCTAACATCGAATTCATTCATCCAATACAACCATAAACAAGTAATCAACACATAATTAACATCTAGGTTTCATTAGATCCAAGCAAACACAAAATAGATCTAGCCTAGCATGATGAAATTAAGACAAGAACAAGATATAGACAACCAACACATAGACATATTGATTGAATTAAAAGAATACTTATCTCAATTACACATGAAAGGTATCAAGGGCTAAGAACCCTTGAAAAACCTGTAAAATTCGCACCAAGTTCGTACTTAAGGTTTCTCCAAAACTTCTCTCTTTTTTAATGTGAAAATTAGAAAACTATATATAGGAAATAGGGTCTGACGGCGTCAAGACAAATCTTGTGACGCCGTCATCTCGCCGCCAAAATAATTCTCGGACTGCCTTGATCTACTTTTGACACCGTCATGTGTTATGCATTTCCAGGCCGTCATGCATTTTCCTCTTGACGCCCTACTTCGTGACGCCGTCAAATCTGTACTGGATCGTCATGGAAATTACTCTTGACGCCGTCAGAAATTCCTTCTTGACGCCGTCACCTACTGTTCCCAGCAAGGAAAATTAAGACTTTGGCGTTTTCTTCACTTTTATGCTCCAAAAACGTCCGAATTGCTTCCTTTTCCAGATTTCTCTCCCAAAGTACCTAAAATTACAAAAGGAACGATTTAGGGCAATATTTGATCAAATAAATTCAATTTCGGGCTTAAATGACCCCCTAAAAGTGGTTCATTTTTCGCCTCATCATATACCCTTACACTTGAGATTTGCTTGTCCTCAAGCAAATGCGCTTTTATTCTACTCAAAATACAAGTTAGGGTCATTTAACACTAATATAAAAGTAATTACAACAAATAATCGTTCCACTAAAGACCAATAGACAAGCACGGAGGTCATACACAAGCACCTCACAAATAGTGTTTAGATACTCACATCTCTCGGGTGTAATAAAGTATAAATTACAATATGGAAACGGAAGATATCTCTCACTACCTGTCATAGCAAAATAGATTACCATAGGCTTGGGAAAGGATCAAACCTCCACCAAATGGCGTAAGCACCTAGGATAAACTATCAAAGAGGTCTTTTAAGGGTTGTAACGTTAGGTGTATTGATATGAAATACACGGTTTGGTTGGATAAAGGAAGTTTTACTGGTGGCGAGTTAACAATCTTGGTTAATTACATGTACAATATGGCGTTGCTAAGCCAACAATAGACTCGACTTAAGCTAATAAATGAAAATTAACAAAAACATAAAATAAACATAGAATGAAAAGGGATGGTAGTCCGTATGTTTTTTTTTCTTTTTCTTGATTTTTCGATTTTTTTTTTTTTTTTTTTTTTTTTTTTTTTTTTTTTTTTTTTGCATACACTCTTACCTTACCATCCAAAAAATACATCATAGGGAATGGAAATTCCCCTTACACTTGAATTTTTACATACTTTACAATAAACTAAACTAATGACTCGAATTAAGAAAATCAAAACACTTGGAGTACTTTTAAGATTAACGTACATACGGGGGTAATATATGATGTTCTTTCCCATTACTCCATAAAATAAGTACTTTACCCATGAGTCCCAATTGTCCCAAAACAATATGTACAAGGATATGACTCGACTTAGCAACCATGTAATCAATTAGATAGTTAACTTAGGGTTTAACAAATAACAATAATGCACTAAAAATGAGCGCATACACGGAAGGCTAAAGCGATTTGGTTGTACATTTAAGTGGGTGTAACAAATTCTTCCTTTAAGTAAAATGCTTAAAGTTAGAAACGAAAAGATAGGCTCGGAGGGGTGTACTAGGGGTTTCGTGTACTAAAAATGAGTACAACGCTAAGGGTGTGGGAAAAATTAGTTGACTTAACTAGCCAAGTAATATGACTTAAATGGTCAAGTAATCATGATACGAGTTTAACACAAGGATTATCCTAATGCCTCTTATCATGTAGTAAATCCTACTATACGAATGTAGTCTCACTAGCGGTCTCGGGATGCATCACTAACGCAAGTTCTAGAATCTAAATGCTACCGGTACACTCATAAGCACTAATAATAAATGTTTTTCCTATCAAATCTAAAGGCGAACCTCACATATTTGGGTGGAAAATTTTTCTGAATATACGGTTATGTGCTAGTCATACAATCTCCTATCCATGAGACGCTTGATATGGCTAAAGTTTCACTCCTAAATGTTGTAAAAAATTTTAAATTTGGCGCTAAAATTGCACTAACAAGTGTTTCTCATAGTTTTATTACACATCTACCATCAAACAAAACAAACTCAAGCGAAAGTGCATATGTAAGGTATCATCTTTTTACCCTCCCCTTACACTTAAGATGAACATTGTCCCCAATGTTCAAGTAAAGAATGTAAAAGTTAAGAAGTAAAAAGAATGAAATCAAATACTCCCCTGATTCGCTCGGTATGGATAATTAGGTGGCCAGGTTAAATCTTCCTCCAAGAAAATGAACAATCAAAGCTTCCCTTCCAGAATATAAATCATCTTCTTGTCATACATAACCTATAAATCCTGAGAAAATAGACAAAAACAACCTCGCGTAAAATCGACGGCATCCTATATAAGTTACTAAATCCTAGAAAACAAGATAAGATATAATGCTTGTGGAATGAAGTTTGCAGATTTCCTGGAGATTATAAAACTTAATAATTCACAAAAACCATAAGACTCCGTTAGAAAAAAACAAAACTGGTAAAATTTCCAGATTTTTACACGTGACGCCGTCAAGAATTAATTCATGACGCCGTCAGAAGTGACCTGCAGAAATTCTTATGTTAAGTTTTCGGAAAATTTCTGGAAAAACTTGGTCCTACTTCCTGGAAAATCCTGCAAAACTTCATTATGACTCAATACAAGCATTTGACTCTAACAAATACGAATACACATGTTCATTTAATATTGTGGAGAATCATGATCGGTTTGTTTCTTAAAAACATATTTGGGGTTTCCCCTTACACTTATCTTTTGCAAAAATACTTTTAGGTGGAGTTAAGACTAGGCCAAAACAACAAAGTAAAGTATTTCCACTATTTAGTTGAGAAACATGATATACCAACAACAAAAATAAAACATACATAAGGAAGCAAATAACAAACAAACAAAATAAAATCACACAAAGCATGGGTTGCCTCCCAAGAAGCACTTTTCTTTATTTACGAGTCTTGTAGCTAGACTCAAGGTCATGGGTTACTACGTGATAAGGGTGAGTTCCTCGTTGAGGACATCCTTGGGATCAAACTTAGGTTTCAACTTCCTATCGGTTTCCTTAGTATGGTATGACCTTTCAAACTTTTCTCCATCCGGATCATACAAAGTCATTCTCATATGCCATGATCCGTCACCTTCTTTAGGTGGCTTGTCCCACCTCCATTTACACTTGTCTCCCTCTCTTTTCCACATATTCATCTCTATGTTAATAGGCATTACACTTAAGAACTCAATCATCTTCCTAAAGACTAAGGGGTCCTCAAAGGGATCTAGCTCTTCATCTCTTGCTATGAGTTGTTCTACCGAATGCGTCTTTTCAACGAAATATTTCTCTAGATAAAATGGGCATTGAGGTCCTATGAAGTTCCTTTCTATCCAAGGTCCATATCTAGATGGTCTCCTATTCATCTCTACCCAATGCGGTGTCGGTTCATCATCACAATCATAACTATGCTTCTTTACATCGTACACCGACCAAGTATCGCCTTCACCTACCACTATCTTAGACTCCTTACAATCTATCATGGCGCTAGCGGTTGCTAACCATGTCTAGGACGTGAAAATCCGCTAATATAGTTAACTTTCCTACGTGAACAACTACATCCTTAATTATTCCAACCGGGTAGGCAATACTCCCATCCGCTAGCCCTATCAATACCTCCGTTTCCTTTAGCTTTCCTAACTTAAGAGCGGTGAATAAGGATAAGGGAATCAAGTTGAGGCTTGACCCTAAATCGGCTAGTGTGTCGAAAGCTTCGGATCTTCCTATCTTACAAGGCAAAACAAATATACCCGGATCATCAAGCTTTTTAGGCAACTTGTTTTGAACGAAGGCGGTCCCATTTTTACCTAGTTTAAACTTCTCATATTTTTCTAGGAGGGCACTATAGTAAGGAGCACGCGCTAAGACATCAATGACGGGGCGTTCAAGGTGAAGTTCTTTGAATTCATCATCAAGGTCTTGCGTAGGAGGTGTTTCAACTATACTTTTGACCGGTTTTTTATCGGGTGTCTTATTTGGTTGGTCCTTTTGAAGAATTTGGTTTTGTTTGAAACACGTGCTCGTTGATTTAACCGAGTAGTATTGTGGACACGAAGTGGGTGACGAAATTGAAGATATGGAATTAACGTTTAGTTTCGGATTCTTGATCGTGTCGCTTGGGAGTGCTCCCATTTCTCGGTCATTGAGAACTTTCAACAATGCGTCAATTTTGGTGGTCATCTCGCTTTGCTTTTGTTTGAAATCGGCTTCAAACTTAGATATGTGAGCTTCTTGAGATGCCATGAATTTTGACATCAATCCTTCAAGATTGTTGGTACTACCATAGTTGTTAGAAGGATTGTTGTTGAAAGTACGGTTGGCGGGTGGACCGTTTGGTTGGTAACGATTAGGCGGATTGGAAGAATTGGGTTGATTTTGTTTCCACCTAAGGTTTGGGTGATTTTTCTAAGAGGGGTTGTATGAATCACCGTAAGGGTTTGGCTCGGGCTTGAAAGTGTACCACTTATCTCCCGCTTCGTCGGTACGCGTGGATGCGTAGTCCGCAAAAGCTGTTCCGGGGAGTTCCACACAATCACGAGTGTCGTGGGGACCACTACATAATTCGCATGAAGAAGTGATTTTGTTCACTTGGCTTGAAGGCTTAGGAGCTTCGTAAGATTTCATGAGAAACTTGACTTGGTCCTCAAGTTCCATGATCCTACGGTCGGGAGTGCTAGAATTGTTCAAAGGCAAAGATATTGCCTTGACCGTTTTGTTCAAATCACGGGGATCATTCCAACTTTCGTTGTCATAGAGAGAAAGATCTTCTATGAGTTCCCATGATTGTTCCGCACTTAGATCACGTAGCTTACCACCGGCCGATTGGTCAATGGCTCGCCTCGTGGAGAGATCGATATGGTCATAAAAGATTTGGACTTGGAGCCAAAGATCTATGCCATGATGAGGGACTTTTTGGAGTAAGTCCTTGAAACGAGTCCATGCTTCATAAAGAGATTCATTTTGACGTTGTTGGAACATCAAGATGTCATTTCTAAGCTTAGTAGTTCTCCCCGGTGGGAAAAATTGAGCAAGAAAACGAGTGGTGAGATCATCCCATGTGGTGATGGATCCCGTGGGTAAATGCTCAAGCCATTGACTAGCTTGATCCCGTAGAGAGAATTGGAATAGGCGTAATCGGGTTGTCTCTCTAGTTTCAACACCTAGGTCTATGGAATCTACGATTTTAAGGAAGTCCTTAAGGTGTTGATTTGGATCTTCGGAACGAAGTCCATGGAATGCACATCCGCTTTGCACCAACCGGATGGTGTCGGATCGCAAGGGGGTCACATTGGCTCCGGTGAGCTCAATGGTGTTTCGATAGCCTTGGTGGCTAGGTCAGGAGTACTCTCCTAAGGTTCAGGGCCTAAGGGGTTCTAGTGGTGGGTTTTGTTGTGGTGGGATGACGGGTTCAAAGATATTCCCGTTGTCCATGATGTCGGGTGGTGAAGAGTTACGAACAAAAACACAAAGAAATAAGATAGACTAAAGAAAACCTAAAAATAAAAATAAAATCTTACTAGAAAGGAATCTAGCAAGTCGACCTAATAAAAAGAGATTCTAACCTAGACAATAACTATTCCTCGGGCTGCGGCGCCAAAGACTTGATATGTGGGAATCGCACCAGGCTTTACCTCTCAAGGGATCTTGAGAAGCTTACAACCCCCACCAGGCAGTGTACCTGATCGTTGTAGTATAGTATAGTGACAAGTACCGGGGGATTGATCGTTCAGCTAGGAATAGTGTCGCTAGGATTAGAAAACCTAAATACTAGTTCTAAAGGTGAGGGATGATTATTTTTGTATTTTTATATTTTTTTTAGAAAGCAAATAAAAATCTCGGGTTTGAAGGATTTGGGCGGAATTAGTTGCTAGTCAACTAACCCAATGCTAAAGATGCAATCAAAATAAAATACAAAAAATGAAAATAAACTAAATTATACTAAGGTTGTGAGCAATAAGTGGAGAAATTGTGTTTACTTAGATTTCACTACTCCCTAGATATCTTTTACACGTTAATTACTTGTTATAGTTGCGTGGATGACGGATTGTATTCCTTAATACCATTCATGGGGTGGCGCACTTAATTCCCCAATCCTATGAGCTCTTATCTCCTCCTATGCCATGCCCGGCATAACCATAGGGATTATAAACAGTGGCTCATGCATTAAATACAACCAATAAAACCTAGTGCACATCAGTTCATGTTTCCTAAGACGTTCAAGCATGTTACCAATTGGAGATCTGCCAGTTTTCTTAAGCCTAACATCGAATTCATTCATCCAATACAACCATAAACAAGTAATCAACACATAATTAACATCTAGGTTTCATTAGATCCAAGCAAACACAAGATAGATCTAGCCTAGCATGATGGAATTAAGACAAGAACAAGATATAGACAACCAACACATAGACATATTGATTGAATTAAAAGAATACTTATCTCAATTACACATGAAAGGTATCAAGGGCTAAGAACCCTTGAAAAACCTGTAAAATTCGCACCAAGTTCGTACTTAAGGTTTCTCCAAAACTTCTCTCTTTTTTAATGTGAAAATTAGAAAACTATATATAGGAAATAGGGTCTGACGGCGTCAAGACAAATCTTGTGACGCCGTCATCTCGCCGCCAAAATAATTCTCGGACTGCCTTGATCTACTTTTGACGCCGTCATGTGTTATGCATTTCCAGGCCGTCATGCATTTTCCTCTTGACGCTCTACTTCGTGACGCCGTCAAATCTGTACTGGATCGTCATGGAAATTACTCTTGACGCCGTCAGAAATTCCTTCTTGACGCCGTCACCTACTGTTCCCAGCAAGGAAAATTAAGACTTTGGCGTTTTCTTCACTTTTATGCTCCAAAAACGTCCGAATTGCTTCCTTTTCCAGATTTCTCTCCCAAAGTACCTAAAATTACAAAAGGAACGATTTAGGGCAATATTTGATCAAATAAATTTAATTCCGGGCTTAAATGACCCCCTAAAAGTGGTTCATTTTTCTCCTCATCAATGTCTTAGCCATAAGACACTTCTCCTCATTTGTGATTTCTTTCTCATCGTCATCGCTATCACTCCAAGCTCCTCCAACAAACGCCTTTTGATTTTGATCTCTTGGCATCATTGGACATTTTCCGATGAGATGATTTGGATCACCACATTTGAAACACTTCCTATCACTTTTGCCATTTTTATCATCTTTATTTCTTTGGTTTGCTTTTCTTTCATCATGCGATTGTCTAACGAATCTTCCTCGCCTTTTGAAGAATTTCTTGAAGTCTCTTACGGCCATCGCATATTCTTCGTCATCACTTTCGGAGGTTGAGCTATCCTCGAGACTAGATTCCTTCCTAGCTTTCAACGCAATTGACTTGCTTTGCTCTCCTTTTCCATTGACCATCTCGGAGTCTTTCTTTATTATTGCTTCGTAGACTTTCAGGTTGCTGATTAACTCATCAAGTTGAAGAGTTGACAAGTTCTTCGATTCTTCAATCGCCGTAACTTTAGCTTGCCATTTTGGATGAAGAGCCCTTAGAAATTTCCTAACAACATTCTTACTAGAAAAATTCTCATCAAGTGCTTTTAAACTTGTGATGATAGTGTTAAACCTAGCAAAAGCATTATCTATTGATTCCTCTTCCGGAATCGTAAATTGTTCATATTGTTGAACAAGAAGATCTATTTTATTATCTTTGACTTGACTATTACCTTGGTGAGTAATTAATAAAGAATCCCAAATTTCTTTTGCGGTTTTACACATAAAAATTCTTTCATATTCTTTGTGTGGTAACGCATTATAAATAACCATTTTAGCCTCATTATTTTTTGCTAGTTTCTTTTTCAAATCATCATTTTGTTTTTCAAAAGATACTATTTCATCCTTTTTAGTTTCAAAATTATATTGAATAGGAGGGAAATCACCAAAGGTAATGACATGCCAAAGATCAAGATCTTTTGATTACACATAAGTTTCGAATCTATTTTTCCAATAAAGAAAACCATCACTTTCAAATAGTGGTGGTCTTTGCATAAATTGCCCTTCTAAATATTTTTCCGATTCCATAGATCGATACAAGTTTTAAAATACAATATATTTTAAAAATCTTGTTTAACCTGGCTCTGATACCAATTGTGGAAAACTAGAAGGGGGGGGGGGGGTTGAATAGTTTTACGTCTTTTTAGTTTTATGAAAACTTAGTTGTTTAAAAGTCTTGTTTACTCTTAAAACTTTGATTCGATCTTATGTGAATTCAAGTCTTGAACAATATGAACAACTATATCTAAGTATGAGCAATAATGATAATCCAAACTAAGTATGTGAAATCAACACATGCATAATATAGACAATTATAGCTATATACGAGAGATAAGTAAGTAAACGTTTATTTTATAATTCTTAGTTATATTTTGTATGAAAACTATACTTGATCGAAATGATCAATTAAATGTATGTTACCTTTTTAGTTTGATTGTAAAAAACTTTGTTTTGTGAATGAAACTTTTGTTTGATCTTTAAGTAAAATCAATACTAGCACTATATGAGCAACTATACATATACATCTACGTCTACAAAAGTAATAACGATATAAGCAAGATAATAAGTAAGATATGGAAAGATCTAACCGCGAGACAAAGGATTTATAGTGGTTCGGCTACAAGGACACCTTCCTTGCCCTACTCCACTCCTCGAGTCACCTACTCGAGAGTTTTCTTCACTATGTCAACAAGCTCCCTTATGGCGGAGAAAACGTTACACACCAATATACACACCACAACTTCGTCACAACTTATTCACACCTTCTACACAACTTCTTCACACCAATCTACTTCACACCAATTCTACTTCACACCTTTCTACTTCACACCTATCTACTTCACACCAATCTTCTTCACACCAATCTTCTTCACAATTACACTACTTCAGTACTAAACAACTTCTTCTCCCTACACAACTTCTATTCCTAGATCTATCTAGTTACACTACTATCACACCTTTACAATGAATGTACACAAAAACTAGACTATATACACAAATCTACAATACTTCACAACGTGATGTTGAAGGAGTATTCTTCTCTTGCACTTTGAGAGATGAGAGGTGAGGGAATGAATCACTTGAAACAAGGATTAACAATTATATGATCAAAGGGGTTTTAGGAGGATGTTTAGAGAGATTTGGATCTGAAAATTTTCGTGCAAGAGGTTAGAAAAATTCCAGGTTTGAGGTGGTATTTATAGGGAAAAATTTCTGACAGAATCTGATAGGGGAGCATGGCCGGTCCCCTTAATTCATGGCCGGCCCCCTTAAAATTAAGGGGGCCGCCCAGCTGTAACGGCCAGAAATCTTGTCCTTTAGTGGGGAAAGTTTATTTGGAGAAAAACTAACTGATTTTGGTTAAAATTTTGAATTCATATATTTATTATGAATTAAACATTTTCCTTTATTACCAAAAATGTTTTTCAAAAATGTATAATTAGATTATTTAATTTTATAACCTTTGTATTAATTAAATAAACATCCCTTTGATCATAAAATGTATTAATCACTTGTTTATTCATACCTTAAATGATTATGTTGGATGAGATAATATAAACTTGCTTAGAACTTGTTTACGTATTAACTTTGCGTTTAATGTTTTTATATTTTGTGATCGTCAAAACTTAGGGATATCGAAAAATATTAATAACGTTTTTATACATTATTTATATCAACACTTTGAATGAAAAAACCGTGTTGATAAAAATAATGCGTAAAAACGTTATTAATATTTCTCTATATCCCTATATTTTGACGATCACAAAATCTTAAACCATTAAATGTAAAATCATTACGTAAACAAGTATTTAGTTACAAAATATCATTATATCCAACTTAATCACTTAAGGTATGAATAAACAATTGCCTAATACATTTTATGATCAAAGGAAGGTTTATTTAATCATTACAAATTATATAAAATGGTATAAACATTTTATATATTTAGAAAAACACTTTTGGTAATTAAAGAAAAATGTTTAATTCGTAATAAATATATGAATTCAAATTTTTAACCAAAATCAGTCAAATTTTCACCAAATAACTTTCTCCAGAAAAAGACAAAAGTTCAGGCCGTGACAGGAGGGTGGCCCCCTTAATTTTAAGGGGGCCGACCACCATTTAAGGGGGCCGGAACACTCCTGTGACCAGAAACTTTTGCCTATAAATACTGGTTCAATCCTGCATTTTTTTCTCACCTTTTGCACTATAACTTTCTGTCCAAATCCTTTCAAATCATCTTCCTAAATCCTTTGATCATAAAATTATAAGTTCTTATTTCTCGTGATTCAATCCCTCACCATTGAAAGTGCAAGAGAAGAATACTCCTTCAACATCTAGTTAAGAAGCATTGTAGATGTGTGAATATTGTTAGTAGTTGTGTAAATTATTTGTAAAGGTGTAGAAGTTTTGTAATAGGTAGATTTAGGTGTGTTTGTAGTGTTGAGAAGTAGTAAAGAAGAAGTTGTGTTGTGAAGAAGAAGAAGTTGTGTTGTGAAGAAGAAGAAGTAGTGTTGTGAAGGAGAATGTGTGGTGTGAAGAAGTTGTGAAAAAGGTATGTAGTGATTAGTGGTTTAAGATTGGTTCTAGCTACGATTAGAACTCGACATTTAGCTTAGTATCGTTAATTGGTGTAAGCAAAAGTCGTGTAAGGTTTCTCCGCCAAAAGGGAGCTCGTTGATTTAGTGAAGAAAACTCTCGAGTAGGTGACTCGAGGAGTCGAGTAGGGCAAGGAAGGTGTCCTTGTAGCCGAACCACTATAAATCCTTTGTGTCTCAGTTTGATCCTTCCATCTCTTGCTTATTATCTTATTTACATCATTCTTGCTTACGTAGACATAGACATTTACATATTGTTATAGTTTATCATATTGTGCTAATATTGATTTCACACAAAGAATAAACGAAAGATTCATTCACAAAATAAAGCTTTTACGAACAACCTAAAAAGATAAAATACATATATACACATATACATGTATAATTGTTCATTTCGATCAAGTATAGTTTTCAAAACAAAACTTAAATTGAAGTTATCTTTTAACAACTGTTTTATAAATAGAAAACGACGTAAAACTATTCAACCCCCCCCTTCTAGTTTTCCACAATTGGCATCAGAGCTACGTTAAACAAGTTTTTTAAAATAAATTGTATTTTAAAAACTTGAAATCGATCTATGGAATCGGAAAAATATTTAGAAGGGAACATGACATTTAAACCACCATATTTTGAAAATGATAATTTTTGTGAATGGAAAAATAAATTTGAAAATTATGTGAAATCAATAGATCAAGATCTTTGGCACATCATTTCAATTGGTGATCTTCAAACAAAAACGGATTTTGAAAATCAATACAATTACCCCCAAACAAATATTGATAAAAATACTAAAGCCAAACTAATGATTTATAAAACTCTACCAAGAGTTGAATACGAAAGAGTATTCTTTTGTAAAACGGCAAATGATATTTGGAAATGTCTTTTAAACTTTCACCAAGGGAAATGTCGAGCCAAAGATGATAAATTTGATGTTGCACAAGAATTAATTGTTCTAGAAAATTTAATAGACAAACATTTAGTTGAAGTAAATACAAGTACTACTAGTTCAAATGTGGTCATTGAAGGTAACAATGACGAAGAATACATGAGCCAAATCCGAAGAAAGATTATAAATGAAACATGGAGCGACATGGACGGTGAAGAGGATCATTATATAGCATGTGAAGATTGTGAAGCATATAAAGCCACAAATGAGGTACAATCCGAAACCAAACATTTTTGCTATGATCAATTTATATTAGAGTTTTCAAAATTAGAAAACAACTTCAAACATTTTTGCAACATAGACTCAAAAATCACGTTTAAAAATGAATCGTCAACATCTGCTGAAGAAAATTTTGAAAAAGAAATAACTTTAGACGATAAAATGTCTAAACTTGAAAGTAATATTGAAATTGATCTTGAATGTAAAAATTGTCAAGACTTCAAACTAGAAACTAGAAAGGAAAATGAAAAAGCAAAAATATTAGCTAAATTTGAAAATAGTTCAAAGTCTCTAATATACTTACTTAATATTCAAAAGGCTTTTGATGACAAAACCGACTTCGGATTTAATGCTAATGATCCTTCGACAAATAAATCAAAGCAAATAAAGTTTGTAAAACCTAGTAGAGAAATTTAAAAAATTACTCTAGTTATAATAATTATTTATCTCTTGAGACAAGAAAGCCATTATCATTGTGTGAAAACATATTGACAAGGAATTCTTGCACTTGTTATCAACATCTATACCATATGCATTTTAAATGCAATGGATGTAGTAACTAACCATCTAGGACCCATGAGATTTTGGGTACCAAGTTGTTTTACATGTTTGGTGTCAAAATCACGAGGTTGGCACACTTGCATATACGTGAAGTTTGGCGAACTACTAAGACATGCGTTTAAACCTTCACGTAATTATGCTTCAAGAACTTGCTTGCGATACTATGGTGTAGTCTTGTTATGAGAAGTCTACTTCTTTGTTGTCTCTCTACGATCTTTTTGGGATTTCGTTGTTTCTTCATTTCACAAACTCGTAAGTCTTATTGAGTTAAATCAATTAAAGACGCAAGGTACGTTTTCTCTTTTAAATTATAACTCAGACTTCCAAAATTGTTAATTATATGTCCTTGTGATGATATTGTTAATTGTATAACTAACACTGTGGATATATTCACTAAACCCCTTAAGCATGAACTATTTAACCACTTGCGTTTATGATTAAGAATGATGGAGCAAATTGACTAAATTCTATTCCATTTTCACAAATTACCTATTGCATAAAATTGCTTTCTTCTCTTTTCTTCGTCCTTGAGTCTAGGAATCTACTTCACACAAAAATTGAAGATTGGGAATTCTACATTGCATAAACATTTTTATAAAACCCAATCTCTTCTATCTAAACAATTCTCACATTTAGGAAACACATGAAAATCTTTTCTTTTCTTTCTTGCATTGTTGAATAATGCTAAAAACATTTTATCTTCAATCATACATGAAATTTCACATGTAATTGTCAAAATATATAATATAATATATATTCTTGACATTCATGGGTTAAGCAAATCGAATCAAGGAGAATTTGGATTGCCTCTTAGGATATATTCATTTTTGCATTAGGAGTCGAAGCAATCACATCTTCACATTTGTTGCATATAGGCACACACTAGAACAAAGTCAAGACTCACTTTGTCACATTTGTTCCATCACTAGCTTCACACTCACTAGTTGCCTTTGCCCTTACACTAAGTTAGTTGTCTTAGGAAATATGACTTGCTTATTTGTTCTTTTACATTATTGTCTTTGCATGAAATTATATTATATGCTTATTTGCCTACTTATATACTTTTCATGCATACTTCATTAAGATAATACATGCTTAGTTGCCTAAAGAGATGAACTTGCCCAAAACCAAACCTCAAAACAAACATCTTTCTGGAAGAATTTCTGCCATAAACCCATTTCTGGCAATCTGGGAACCAGGCCCTGGGCGGCCCCCATAATTATAAAGGGCGGCCCCCTTAAAATTAAAGGGGCCGGCCATTAATTAAGGGGGCCGGCCACCTGAAGGGCGAGGTTCCCTGTTTTCCTTATGCTTTTTAGCCCATTTCACCCTACTTTGATTCTTCACTTCCCTAAATACACAAACAGATTTTGTCTAGCAAATCCTCTACTTATTATCCTTCCATTAATACATAATCATCACACTATAAATACCTCTCCTCATCACATTCCTTGCTCAACCATTCCATCATGACTTCTCCCAACAAACCAAAATCAAAATCCTCAAAGCTAGCAAGGATGACCGAAAAGCCCATGTGGCGAAAGAAACCAAGCCCTTGAAACAAATCCATCACAACAAGTGAATTTGGTAATCAATCAATACTTCCAAACACTTACTTTCCCAACTACACTCCAAACCCACAAGGACACTCCTTTAACCACTCTACAAACCTTACAACATTGGCCAAACATCCAACTTCATCCCAAATCACACATCTCAACTTCCATCAAACTACAATGATCCATATCACTTTGGTCAATCATCAAACTACACCTCTAATAACTTCACTACCAGCTACACAAACCCAAATCATCCACCTCCACCAAATGATTCACTCCACATCACCACAGAAAAGCAAAAATTCCGTGAAGAAATCAACCAAATCCGTGATCTTCGTGATCTTAATGCTATGCATCTTGCACAACGCAACTTGCACAAAACTCCCTCCTCTCCATACTCAAATTGCCTACCTCACTCTCAAAAATTGGATCAAGTCATCAACTACACCCACTATTGTCCTTGTTGCTACTTTCTCCAAAAACAAATCCTTGACCTAAGTGAAGATATCTCGTGGATCGACTATCTCCTCACTCTTCCCCATCCAATACCTCTACTAATTCGGTAAAACATACCTAGATCCACTCCTTCCGCTCCACACCCCTCACCATCATACCACTAAATCCAATCACCATGCTTCCATCTCCAAATAAAATCATCACAAACTTTTGTACCACATGCAAGTTCAAGAGACCTCGAGTCGACAACTTAGTATTATCTAATGTAGTTTGCTAGAAAAACATATATATATATATATATATATATATATATATATATATATATATATATATATATATATATATATATATATATATATATATATATATGCCTTTGTACTAATGATTATGTTCTCAACATAATCTGCTTAAATAATCAATGAATATTTCTTGTGTCTTATTATTATTACTTGCTTGGCTAGTATGCATGAATTTCTCTTTGGTTTAGATACATGTTTTGCGTGTTTAATATATGATTATATATGAATTACTTGCTTTTCTAATAGACCAAGACTAATATGAAATGTTCCAATAGAGCTTGTTGCAAACACAAAATAAAAATAAACCACTTTTAGAAAAAATTTGAAAATTGGTCCCCTGGAAATTCACCGTATGGGCGGCCGCCTTAATTATAAAGGGCGGCCCCTTTAATTGTTAAGGGGGCCGGCCAGGAATTAAGGGGACCAACCACCTGAACAGTTTTTACACTGTTTTCTTTTGCACCTTGTGACTCTTTTTGCTAGTCCCATTGATACGCGGGATTGCGCCCTCGCAACAGGTTTTACCTCTCAAGGGATCTTGAGAAGCTTGCAATCCCCGCCAGGCAGTGTACCTGATCGTTGTAGTATAGTATAGTGACAAGTACCGGGGGATTGATCGTTCAACTCAGAAATAGTGTTCTCTAGGATTAGAAAGCCTACTAAACCAGGTCTAGAGGCGAGGGATGATTCTTTTTGTATTTTTTATATTTTATGAAAGCAAGTAAAATCTCGGGTTTTGAAGGAGTGGGCGGAATTAGTTCCTAGTCAACTAACCCAATTAACTAAAGATGCAATCAAAATAAAATAAAAAGAAATGAAAATAAACTAATGTAATTATGTAGTGGAAACAATAATGAGAAAAGATGTATTTACTTAGATTTCATTACTCCCTAGATATCTGTTACCGGTTGATTAGCTTGTTACAATTGCATGGATGACGGGTTATATTCCTTAATACTAGTCGTAGGGCTGTGTACAATATTCCCTAACTCTATAAGCTCCTACTTCACTCCTATGTCGAGCCGACTAAAAGCTCCTAACATGGGATCACTAGAATTCACTTATGCATTAAATACAACAAAAAATCGTAGTACACCTCCGATCATGTTTCTTAAGACGTTCAAGCAAGTTACCAATGGAAGTCTGCCAGTTTTCTTAAGCCTAACATCGAATATAATCATCCACAACAATTATAAACAAACCATCAACCAATAATCAACATCTAGGCTTCACTACATCTAAGCAAACATAATAAAAACCTAGCCTAACAAGTTAAAAGAAAGACAAGCATAGGATAGAATCACACAACACATAGACATATCGTATGATTATTGGAAAACTTATCTTCAATTAAGCATGGATGGAACAAGGGTTGAAACCCTAATTTTTACAGAAAATTCGTCTAGGGTTTAAGCTCTCCAAAAGTTCTCCTAATGTTCCACCCTTTACAATGAAAAATTGGAAAAATATATATAGATAATACATCCTGACGGCGTCACGTTGTAGCTTCTGACGCCGTCAACTCGCCGCCAAATTAAGGATCGTATTGCCTAGATCCAATCTTGACGCCGTCAAGAAGGAATTATGCTCTGGGCTGTCACATACATTTTGACCCTGACGGCCTTGGTGTCGCCGTCAGGTCAATTGCACAAAAAATGTTCTGGGCTGTCATGTGTATTTTCTACTTCCACCTCTTTTGCCAAGCTTGACGCCGTCATGTGTGAAGTCTTGACGTCGTCAGGTACTGTTCCCAGCAAGGATTTTGAGACTTTTGCCGTTTTCTCCACTTTTATGCTCCAAAAATGTCCAAAATGCTTCCTTTTCCAGATTTCTTCTTGAAAGTACCTAAAATGACAAAAGGAACGATTTTGGGCAGTAATTGATCAAATAATCACGAATTTGGGCTTAAATGACCCCTTAAAAGCGGTACACTTTTTGCCAAAGACCGAGAAATCATCCATGAAAACTTCCATGCTGTCTTCCATTAACTCGGGAAAGATTGCGGTCATACATCGCTGAAAAGTGGCGGGAGCGTTACATAGCCCAAAAGGCATTCTCTTATAGGCAAATGTTCCATAAGGGCAAGTAAATGTGGTTTTTTCTTGGTCCTCAGGGGCTATGGGGATTTGGAAATATCCTGAGAATCCATCCAAGAAACAGTAGTACTCATGCCCGGCTAATCTTTCCAACATTTGGTCAATGAACGGGAGGGGAAAGTGATCCTTTCTGGTGGCATCATTTAGCTTTCTATAATCGATGCATACCTGCCAACCGGTAACCATTCTCTGTGGTACCATTTCACCGTTGTCATTTTTCACCACAGGCATCCCTCCTTTCTTTGGTACAACCTGTACAGGACTAACCCACGGGCTATCCAAAATCGGGTAGATCAGCCCTGCATCCAGACTTTGATAACTTCCTTTTTCATCACCTCTTTAATGTTGGGATTTACCCGCCTTTGGGGTTGCACGACTGGTTTATAGTCTTCTTCCATAAGAATCTTATGCGTGCAGAAGGTCGAGTCAATCCCCTTAATGTCGGCTACACTCCATGCAAGGACTCCCTTATATTTATTTAAAACTCCTAAGAGTTTATCCTTTTGCCCACGTTTAAGGGAAGAATTTATGATTACTGGCAGTTGATCTTCTCCATGGAGGAAAGCATATTCCAAGTGGTTTGGGAGTTCTTTAAGTTCTAGCTTGGGTGGTTCGATAATGGAGGGCTTTAGCTTGTTTTCGGGTTTACGGAGTTCGAGTGGTTCAGTGGTCTCTTGTCTGGGATAGAAGGAGACTGGGCTAACGCCCTTCGTCTTCTCCTTCTCCATTATGGGGAGGAAGACCTCATCCCGCAACCAGCCCTCTTTGATTTGTTCATCAACACAGTTGTCAATGACATCAGTTAATTCGTCGACCTCTCCGATGAAATAGAGCCGGTTAGCTGCTTCAAGAGATAGGTTCATAGTGTCTTTAATATCAAAGGTCAAGCTATCGGTCCCTACTCGCAAGGTTAACTTGCCATCGTGAACATCGATTACTGCACGAGCAGTGGCAAGAAAGGGTCTCCCTAAGATGATGGGCACCGGGTCATCCTCCTTCATTTCCAAGATCACGAAGTCAACCAGAAATTTGAACTTCCCTACTTTAACTAGCACATTCTCGCATATCCCCAAGGGATATTTGACCGATCTATCGGCTAGCTGGATGTTCATACGGGTTGGTTTTAATCCAGAATACCCTAGTTTGAGGAACATGGAGTAGGGCATGAGGTTGATGCTTGCCCCTAAATCGTCAAGAGCATTCTTTATCGATAGGGATCCTATGGAACAGGGAAAGGTGAAGCTGCTTGGGTCGTCTACCTTTTTTGGTAGCCCTCGTTGGGTCACCACCGAACATTCTTCTGCCAGAGTCACAAGACCCTCGAGTTTCTTTCGGTTGGCAAGCAATCTTTTGAAGTATGAGCTATACTTGGGCATGTGATATCAAGCATCAAGGAGAGGTATGGTGACCACTGAATCTTTTAGATATGAAAAGAATCTCTTATTATCGTTCTCAATCTTCTGATTTTTTAGGCGGGATGGAAATGGGATTCTCACAGGTTGGTGGAGATGGGGTCATCAGAGGAGGTTGTTCGGGAGCCTCGTTGCGCACATTACCTTCCTCCTCGTGGGGATTATTTGGCTCAACGGCGACAGGATGTTGGCTCGGATAAGGAGGGTCATTGGTTGTTGTTCCAGCTCGAGTAGTAACCGCGAGCAAGGGATCTTTTTGGCTTACTGGGGGCCTATTATGGCCATCAAGGGTGGCATTAAGTTTTTTAAACCATTTTTCCATGTCATTTTGTTGTTCAGTGATGAGCTCGTCAAGCCCTTTCAATTGTAAGCCTTTTTCCTGAGTAAAGTGCCCAAGGTCATCCTCAAAAGTGCTCCTGATTTTGAAGTCAGGGCCTTCCTCTCCTTCTTTTCTTTTCACCAGATTCCCCCAAAGGGTATAATCATCGTTTTGGTAAAAAACCAAAAGGGAGGGGTCATCGAAGATGTCATGTCCCGACAAACACGCATGTTCGGTAGTGATTTCTCCTCCGCATTCTTCTACTTAGTGCGGGCCCCCACAGTAGTCGCAGATCAAGTAAGGGTTTGAAAGTTGTTTAGTTGTTCGCGACCCTACAAGGTATGACACCCTTTCGTGAAGTTTCCTCAGCCGATTCGAGGGTATTTGTGCGATTTCGGATATGCTCATAGTCGAATCGGGTTCATCCCAAGTATTGTCCTGGTCTTGAGCATATTACTCAATCCTATTCCACCCTTCCTTGGCGCTAAGATTGGCTATTTTCCCTTTCCTCGAATTATTGATTCTGTTTTGGTCGTTTGGGGAGACGTTGTCGTAGAAGATTTGGACCAGAAGCCAAAGCTCTATGCCATGATGGGGGACTTGTCTTATTAGATCCTTAAATCTAATCCATGATTTATAGATGGGTTCGTCTTTTCCCTTTCGGAAACGGAGGATCCTACCCTAAATGCTGAGGTTTTCCCTGCTGGGAAGAACTTCTCATAAAACTTGGAGATAATTTGCTCCCATGTAAAAATAGACTCGGAGGGAAGTTTATCATACCACTCCTTGGCTTTTTCATGAAAGGTGAAAGGAAAGAATCGTAATCGGGACGTGTTTCTAGTGGCCCCGTCCGTATGGAGGGTGTCCACTATCTTCAAGAAATCCCTAATATGTTGAATTGGGTCATCGGTTTGCAGTCCGCGAAACTTGCATACACTTTGGACAAGCCAGACATCGTTTGCACGCAAGACCTCATCAGTGCGTTCGTTTGGGAAAACAATGGCATTTGAGAAGCCGCGAGGATTCGGGGAAGAATAGTCCTTAAGGCGCTTAGGGGTGGGAGTTTCGGGGGTGCTTATATCGTGGTTGGATTGGGGGCTAGAGGGTGTGAGGTGATTATCTGAATCTTCTTCAGAAAGAGCCTCATCAAAGTTGATGGCTATGCCAGACGGTTCGGGTGTTGGAAGAGATTGCTTTAGCCTATGCATTTCCCTTTCAGATTCTGCATATGGCAAAACAAGATTTCTTACGGAACTATGACTCCTAGTGACTCTAAGGTTAGAAAGATCTTCATTTTCCATGATGGCGGATGGTAATGGTTACGAATAAAGGAACAAAGAAATAAGATAGACTAAAGAAAACCAAAAAATAAAAATAAAAATCTTACTAGAATGGAATCTAGCAAGTAGACCTAATAAAGAAAAATTCTAACCTAGACAATAACTATTCCCCGGCAGCAGCGCCAAAAACTTGATACGCGGGATTGCGCCCTCGCAACAGGTTTTACCTCTCAAGGGATCTTGAGAAGCTTGCAATCCCCGCCAGGCAGCGTACCTGATTGTTGTAGTATAGTATAGTGACAAGTACCGGGGGATTGATCGTTCAACTCAGGAATAGTGTCGCTAGGATTAGAAAGCCTACTAGGTCTAGAGGTGAGGGATGATTCTTTTTGTATTTTTTATATTTTATGAGAAGCAAGTAAAATCTCGGGTTTTGAAGGAGTGGGCGGAATTTGTTGCTAGTCAACTAACCCAATTAACTAAGATGCAATCAAAATAAAATAAAAATAAACAAATTAAACTAATGTGGTGGAAACAATAATGAGAAAAGATGTGTTTACTCAGATTTCATTACTCCCTAGATATCTTTTACCGGTTGATTAGATTGTTACAATTGCATGGATGACGGGTTATATTCCTTAATACTAGTCGTAGGGCCATGTACAATATTCCCTAACTCTATAAGCTCCTACTTCACTCCTATGTCGAGCCGACTAAAAGCTCCTAACATGGGATCACTAGAATTCACTTATACATTAAATACAACCAAAAATCGTAGTACACCTCCGATCATGTTTCTTAAGACATTCAAGCAAGTTACCAATGGAAGTCTGCTAGTTTTCTTAAGCCTAACATCGAATACAATCATCCACAACAATTATAAACAAACCATCAACCAATAATCAACATCTAGGTTTCACTACATCTAAGCAAACACAATAAAAACCTAGCCTAGCATGTTAAGAGAAGGACAAGCATAAGATAGAATCACACAACACATAGACATATCGTATGATTATTGGAAAACTTATCTTCAATTAAGCATGGATGGAACAAGGGTTGAAACCCTTATTTTTACAGAAAATTCTTCTAGGGTTTAAGCTCTCCAAAAGTTCTCCTAATGTTCCACCCTTTACAATGAAAAATTGGAAAAATGTATATAGATAATACATCCTGACGGCGTCACGTTGTAGCTTCTGACGCCGTCAACTCGCCGCCAAATTAAGGATCGTATTGCCTAGATCCAATCTTGATGCCGTCAAGAAGGAATTATGCTCTGGGCCGTCACATACATTTTGACCCTGACGGCCTTGGTGACGCCGTCAGGTCAATTGCACAAAAAATGTTCTGGGCCGTCATGTGTATTTTCCACTTCCACCTCTTTTGCCAAGCTTGACGCCGTCATGTGTGAAGTCTTGATGTCGTCAGGTACTGTTCCCAGCAAGGATTTTGAGACTTTGCCGTTTTCTCCACTTTTATGCTCCAAAAACGTCCAAAATGCTTCTTTTTCCAGATTTCTTCTCAAAAGTACCTAAAATGATAAAAAGAACGATTTAGGGTAGTAATTGATCAAATAATCACGAATTCGGGCTTAAATGACCCTTAAAAGCGGTACACTTTTCGCCTTATCACCCAGCTACCATTTCCCTTAAAATCTAAACTAAATTTGGAATCTAACCATGTATTTTCAAATTAATTCCATTTCTAAACATGTTTTCATGCTATAAAACCCTCATAGACCTTTCATTCACAACCCATCATCATCATATTACATCAAATCACCATGTCATCACCAAAAACCACCATCTCCAACAAAGCCAAGAAACAAAAATTTGTCATCATACCACCAAAGCAACTCTTCATTGACCTTACTAATGAAGATAACACCACTCCATCACCACCACCTCAATGTTCATCTCCTAGTGCTCCAAATGCACCCTCAAAAACACCATCAACTCATGGAACCTCTACCTCCTCCATACTATCATCATCATCAATCAATGACTATATCAACACCCACTTGTCACCTCCACCAAGAGTTCCATCACCACCACCTATTGAAAATGCATATTTAGACATCACCCTTTCACTATCACCCATCACACCTCTTGATGCACAATTTTCACCATCTCTAATCAACCCACCAAACTTCAATCCCATCCCATGGAGCTTACTTGAAGCTCATGGAGATACTTGCCTTTGTTGCATCCATAACCGCACAATCATCTTTGGACTAAGAGATGAAATCCACTATATGTTTTCATATATTGAAAACTTATTTCCTCAACCTCCACCAACAACATCCACACCTCCACCACCAACATCAACTACACCTCCACCTCCACCAACATCAAACACACCTCCATCAACACCATCATCTCTACCTACAACATTGCTTCCCTCCACACACCTCCATCAACACTATCATCTCCACCTACAACATTGCTTCCCTCCAATTAGGCATGTTTCATGTTTGAAAAATAAAATTGTTTCAACATTTTGATGGCAAACTCTAGGAAAAACATTTCTACTGGAGCTTTGGTTGTTTGTTTATATTATTTTGTATGCTTGTAAGCCCTTAAGGCATTAGTTTTATTGGATGACTTGTTTATGCATCTTGGATGCATTTTGCTTGTAACTATTTTATCATTTAGTAGAAATGATCCTTTCATGCTCTAATTGCTTGTTATACTTATATATATTTGTTTCATGCATCATATATATATATATATATATATATATATATATATATATATATATATATATATATATATATATATATATATATATATATATATATATATATATATATATATATATATATATATATATATACATACATACATATATATTGTGTATTCTAAATATTTTTGTAAGCATTCCATATCTCGAATTGTATTATAACCTTAAAACGAGGGGGAGTACATATCAAGGGGGAGCTCTAACATCGTCGGGATAACCCTTTTTTATGCTAACAAAAAAGGGAAGAAATGATATAAACTCACTAAATATTTGTATACATATTAATTTTTTATTTAATGAGTTTAGATTTTGTAATCATCAAAAAGGGGGAGATTGTTGATATACATAATGCGTAAAAACGTTATTAATATTTTTCGATATCCCTATGTTTTGACGATCACAAAATCCTAAATCATTAAATGTAAAATCATTATGTAAACAAGTATTTAATTACAAAATATCATTATATCCAACTTAATCACTTAAGGTATGAATAAATAATTGCCTAATACATTTTATGATCAAAGGAAGGTTTATTTAATCATTACAAATTATATAAAATGGTATAAACATTTTATATATTTAGAAAAACACTTTTGGTAATTAAAGGAAAATGTTTAATTCATCATAAATATATGAATTCAAATTTTTAACCAAAATCAGGTAAATTTTCACCAAATAAACTTTCCCCAGAAAAATACAAAAGTTCAGGCCGTTACAGGAGGGCGGCCCCCTTATTTTTATGGGGGCTGGAATGCTCCTGTGACCAGAAACTTTTGCCTATAAATACTGGTTCAATCCTGCATTTTTTTCTCACCTTTTGCACTATAACTTTCTGTCCCAACCCTTTCAAATCATCTTCCTAGATCCTTTGATCATAAAATTATAAGTTCTTGTTTCTCGTGATTCAATCCCTCACCATTCAAAGTGCAAGAGAAGAATACTCCTTCAACATCTAGTTAAGAAGTATTGTAGATGTGTGAATATTGTTAGTAGTTGTGTAAATTATTTGTAAAGGTGTAGAAGTTTTGTAATAGGTAGATTTAGGTGTGTTAGTAGTGTAGAGAAGTAGTAAAGAAGAAGTTGTGTTGTGAAGAAGAAGAGGAAGAAGTTGTGTTGTGAAGAAGAAGAAGTAGTGTTGTGAAGGAGAAGGTGTGGTGTGAAGAAGTTGTGAAAAAGGTGTGTAGTGACTAGTGGTGTAAGATTGGTTCTAGCTACGATTAGAACTCAGCATTTAGCTTAGTGTCGTTAATTGGTGTAAGCAAAAGTCGTGTAAGGTTTCTCCGCCAAAAGGGAGCTCGTTGATTTAGTGAAGAAAACTATCGAGTAGTTGACTCGAGGAGTGGAGTAGGGCAAGGAAGGTGTGCTTGTAGCCGAACCACTATAAATCCTTTGTGTCTCGGTTTGATCCTTCCATCTCTTGCTTATTATCTTATTTACATCATTCTTGCTTACGTAGACATAGACATTTACATATTGTTATAGTTTATCATATTGTGCTAATATTGATTTCACACAAAGATCAAACGAAAGATTCATTCACAAAATAAAGATTTTACGAACAACCTAAAAAGATAAAATACATATATACACATATACATGTATAATTGATCATTTCGATCAAGTATAGTTTTCAAAACAAAACTTAAATTAAAGTTATCTTTTAACAATTGTTTTATAAATATAAAACAACGTAAAACTATTCAACCCCCCCCCCCCTTTCTAGTTTTCCACAAACCGCTCTCCCGTACGGGATGCTTCTCACCCGTCTCTTTAGAGCCATCTCACCAATTCCACCTAATGTAAAAGGAATTTGCCTTGACTACTCTCTTGTTCCTCACATCTTTGTCCCTCTTAGTGGTAAGAGAGTCTCTAAGACCAAAGGAAAACGTCTTCACTCTCCCTCGCCTTCATTTTCATCTTCATCAATGAGTGATGATGATGGTCTTCCTAACTCTAGGCTAGCCCCACTTGACTACCTCCAAGAACTTCCCTCTATTGACAATGAGTCCGAGGAATTCAAGCAAACAAAAGGAATGTGGAAATGCTTTGGAAGGTATCTTGGAAAGCTCAAGAAGAAGATGGATCGCTTTTCAGATAGTTGCATAAGGAGCGTTTGGATTTACTTAGAACTATGTAGTCATTAAACTATGAGAATTGTGATGTTTTACGGTCTTATGTACTTCTTTGTTCTATTATTATCTTTGGACAATGTATTGGCTTAACATTTATGCATGATGATGACATTTTAGATGTTGTCAATTTTTCAAGAATATGGAAAATTTCACCAAGTATAGTGAATTTCGCTAGCCCCCGGTCAAAATCTATTGGTAAGGATGTTTCTATATCCATTTTTTGCATTTCCTAATCAGATATAAATTTAAGTTTATGTTTCAAGAATTTTCGAAAAATTTGGAATTCGTCTCAACCTCCGAAATACTGTTCTGTCCAGTTTTTTGGCTTGGCGGAACCAAAAATAGGGTTCCGCCAGTGAATTTTCTGGGTAACCCAGTTTTGGCCCAACGGATCAGACAGAACCCAAATCAGGGTTCCGCCTTTGTATGCGTTTGGTTCCGCCAATCACCTGCAGATATTTTTCATTTTTCTTAATTTCACACTTTCTCAAATACCAATTCATTTTCTTTAGTGAGAAACATCTTCCCTAACTTCCAATAAACATATTAGGATCATTTTTACCCATTACAACCAATAGGAAGCCTCTTCCCGCCAAAATTCAAATTCAAACATACTCTACCCAAGGAACCTTTCTATACAAAGGAAGGAACCCTCTAAAAGGTTCCTTGAATTCCATGGAATATCTAAACCAATCGTACGAATAAATGGCTTATGATTTTGGGAATAGATAATCAACATAAACCATTCAATCCATGGATGGTGAAAGTTACAATCGTATATTGATCCAACCGTTTTGAATTCCAGGTTATTTTTCATGTTTATAATTTTCTTATTTTTCCAGATTAGTTCATCGAAGATTTGTCCATTTATATAGCAGATATGAAATTTATTTTATGTTTATCAGAAAGTCAGCTTCACAAGTTATCAAGGTTTCTATATTATTTTTTTTTACTTTTTTGATTTGATTCGATATAATGTATTAATGTTTTAATAAATATTGTTTTTATGTAGAAATATTTGAAAAAAAATGGATAACACTGGAAAGTTTGAAACTGGATTTGAAAAAAAAAGCTCCTAATTTAAAATATGTAACAAACCTCCATGATTATAGCTTAGTCTACAGCAGTCCATGACTCCATGTAGATGTTAAGATAATATTTTTATCAATCAGATATGGGAATTTTAAGAAAACACCGTCATAATTCACGTTGGTTTGATTATATGAGGGAGTTTCTGTTGTTGTGCAGGTCTTAGCAAACGTACAACTGATGACGGACTTAGGGACGCCATTGCCAAGTTTGGTGAAGTAGTTCATGGTTTGCTTCTTCTCTATAACTTATGATTGTGAGTCATGAGTCTGTTCTTTAAAGTTTACAATTCAGACTACTATTTTCCTGTCATTTTCTGCAGTTAGAGTAGTAAAAGATTGTGCATCAGGTTGGTTTCATACGATATTGTACTCTTGAAGGGGTTGCTGCTTGTGTAGAGAGTATGGATTGCAAGGTAAACTATGTACATTGTCAAAGATATTATAAACTTATGTAACTAAGAACTACAAATTGTTGTTATACGAATTAAGGACTAATAAGTCGTCATTGTTGAATGGCGGAAAGTAACTTACTTCTGCTATATCGACAACAAGGTAAACTATGTACACTGTAAAAGATATTACTTCTGCTCAATTGTAGTGGCTTGCGTGATCACAATGGTCACTGAGTTTAATGAGTATAAAAATAAGTGGTTTTACCTTCAAGAAGGATCTCTATTTGCAAAGTAATTAAGCTCACTTTTGATATGTTACGTTTTTAATTTTTATTGGGTATTAAGCTGTAAAGGCATATCATTTGCTGTAGAATGGTATGGCAACTGCTTTACAGGATGAATTCAAAGAGTATTTGGGCACATTCATGTGAAGAATTGCAAGGTTTTGCTTATTTTCAAAAACTTATATTCCAGCTTTAATATTCATGTACCTCAATATAAGTTATTAACTAAAAAAATCTTTTAAGCTTAAACAAATATCTTAAGATGATGTTGAGTAAATTTGCTAAACTAAAGGCATTACATGTGAACTATATCATTACGGCTATTGATCACAGTAGGAAGATAAGCTATATATTTTAGACTATCTATGTACTTGCTCAATGTATAGGACTGTTTGGATGTTGTTTTAAAAGTTGAGAATCTTCAAACCCATCCGAAAAAAGAAGTGTTTATTCTTTTTGGAAAATGCTTAATTATCTTATAATTGATGATGTTCGTAGTACTATCAATCAGTGTTCTGAAAGGCTCAAGGCGCACTAAGGCGCAAAGGGGGGCAAAGAGCCTCGAGTCGAGGCGCATTCCAAGGCGCGGGATTCATGAATGCAAGGCGCACTAAAAACATCAAGTTTTTTATAACATATATAACCATTTATGTAGCTTAAATAACACAAAATAACATTAAAATACTTCATACATGACACATATTGCCATTATAAATATTAAAATGGATCAGTTGTCACTTCTAAAATGGATCAACTCTTTGGCTCGATGACCTATATAGAGATTAAAATCATATCAGATTAAATATGTTTGTGTCATACACTTGTAACTTACATCTAACAAAGCTCACAATTTAACCCAAAATATCAAGCAAGCAACATATTAATATTCAAGGCACAATGCCATATTTTCATGATAATATGTCGTAAAGAAAATACTTAATAAAACAAAGTAACTTTTTAAAGAAATTTCAATCAATAAAATAAACATAAAATTAATTCAAATTTAAATCATACAATTACTCACCCTATGACTTAAAAGGCCCATGTATCTTATCTTAAAAAAAATAATTAAAAAAAAAAAAAAAAAAAAAAAAAAAAAAAAAAAAACTGCTACATCTCCTAGGCGCAAAAATCCCCCAAGGCGCGCATTTTTTGTGGGATTCATGCATGTCGTGAGCCTCGATCTGAAAAAAGCCCAAAGGCTAGAGCCTTGAGCCTAGGCGCGCCTTAGGCGCGATTTTGACAACTATGCTACCAATATCATCTTAAAATAATGACTATTAGGATGTTTAGAAACTACCTGTTCCTCTTAATTCCATATTTTACTTGGATTTGTGTTTATAAATGGATGTTAGTATTTTTACGTACTACCATATACCAATGTAATCAATTATACAATAAGTAAGGATTTTCTTGAAAAATAAATATTTTGTTTGTTAGGATGGGTTTGAAGAGAAATCTAACAGCGGTTGAAATAGTAGAACAAGTAGTCTTTGCACGACTTCTTTTTTCGGGGGAAGTTGGTTGTATCAGAAATGTTATTTCATGGCATGTATGCTATATTGTATTGGATAATTATGGTATTAGTATTAGAAATGATATGTACAAAACTCGGTCTAATTGCATGGTTACCCGATGAAATAATAAAATAATAAAATAATAAATTACGTTATGTTTACTGTGTTTGACTGAGCTGTGATATTGCACATACTCTAATAGGAATTCAACGATATCATAAAATGGGATTAAGTGAAATGAATAGTTAAAGAAATATTAAGTTAATAGTATTTACTTTATCGCTATTTCTTTTGTTGCATTTAAGTGGTTTGCAATATGGTTTGAGGAACATCACTGGAACAGAAATTGGAATGTTGCAAAATGGGTGACGAACGTTTGATTAACTCAGTGTCACGTACAACCTTCGCACCAGGACTGCCGCTGTTAAAAGGTACCCGTGCTAATTATATGTTGCATTTAAAGTTTTAAACTGAAGGTTAATGTAGTATTTGTTTACTTTTTATAGTGTGCTTAAAACCTTGCAAATAAGAGGTTGTTTGGGATTTGGGCTTATGATAACATAATAGCAATTGTTTGGTATTTCTATTGATAATATTTTGCTTTGCTTTAAGACCTACAAAAATATGGGTTCTTAGTGAATTTTTATTATAATCCATTTGTAATGGATTTTAGGCGGGATATGATGATAAACACTATAGTATTCTTTCTTTCCTTTCAAATAAGCAAGTACGAGTTTTGTTGATTTTTTTTTTCAAATTAGCAAGTACGAGTTATGTTCGTATAAAAATATTGTACAAATGGTTTTAAATACTTTATGGTGGGCATTCAATTAGTCTCACCAACACAGTCACGTTTGCTCCAGTGAGTGGTGATAAAGTATAAACTATCTTTTTTTAAAAATAATTTGTGTAGTTAGGATATAGTTTCTTTCATTTGCACATGTGATGTGTGAATATGATTTGAACAATCAACAAAAGTTTGAAATAATTTGGCCAAATGACGAATATTACCATGTAAATGAACTTTGTTACTTCGTGCATGTCATCTACTGTTGCCACGAGTGAAGCAACAAATGTGGTCGCATGTTCTTATTTTCATAGGCATGTAAAAGACTATTAGCATTAAACAAAAGGTTACAAGTGAGGGAGTGTACGGAAAGCCTACATACAAGACGGACAAAAGCCTGCATATGGAAAGCCTTCAAAGTGATTATCATCACTTATTGGTTCATGTAGCAAGGTATGTTCTTAGTGATACTTGAGGTGATAAAATAGATTGGTTGGTTGGTCGGTTAATAGTTAATAAATGTACTCCTTAATTTTCTGTCTACCTGTCCTATATCATTTTTGCGAAGGAAATAAGCTAATAAGCATAATCTGTTAAATAATCGATTCTTGGAAAAACATAAACTTTTAGTAAAGAGTGATACGCGGGATTGCGCCCTTGCAAAAGGTTTTACCTCTCAAGTGATCTTGAGAAGCTTGCAATTCCCGCCAGGCAGTGTACCTGATCGTTGTAGTATAGTATAGTGACAAGTACCGGGGGATTGATCGTTCAACTCAGGAATAGTGTCGCTAGGATTAGAAAGCCTACTAAACTAGGTCTAGAGGTGAGAGATGATTCTTTTTGTATTTTTATATTTTATGAAAAGCAAGTAAAATCTCGGGTTTTGAAGGAGTGGGCGGAATTAGTTGTAGTCAACTAACCCAATTAACTAAGATGCAATCAAAATAAAATAAAAATAAACGAAATTAAACTAATGTGGTGGAAACAATAATGAGAAAAGATGTGTTTACTCAGATTTCATTACTCCCTAGATATCTTTTACCGGTTGATTAGCTTGTTACAATTGCATGGATGACGGGTTATATTCCTTAATACTAGTCGTAGGGCCGTGTACAATATTCCCTAACTCTATAAGATCCTACTTCACTCCTATGTCGAGCCGACTAAAAGCTCCTAACATGGGATCATTAGAATTCACTTATGCATTAAATACAACCAAAAATCGTAGTACACCTCCGATCATGTTTCTTAAGACGTTCAAGCAAGTTACCAATGGAAGTCTGCCAGTTTTCTTAAGCCTAACATCGAATACAATCATCCACAACAATTATAAACAAACAATCAACCAATAATCAACATCTAGGTTTCACTACATCTAAGCAAACACAATAGAAACCTAGCCTAACATGTTAAAAGAAAGACAAGCATAAGATAGAATCAAACAACACATAGACATATTGAATGATTATTGGAAGACTTATCTTTATTCAAACATGGAAGAAATAAGGGTTTGAAACCCCTGCAATATGAAGAAAATTTGACCTAGGGTTTATGCTTCTAATGTTCCACACTTTGTTCCACCACTTTACAATGAAAAATTGGAAAAATATATATAGATGAAACATCCTGACGGCGTCATGTATTAGCTTCTGACACCGTCAAGTTAAGAGTCGTATTGCCTAGATCCAGTCTTGACGCCTTCATGTGGAAACATACTAAGGGCCGTCATGTGTAAATCAATCTTGACGGCCTTGGTGACGCCGTCAGGCCAATTAAATTGAAAATGTTCTGGGCCATCACGTTAATATCCACTTCCACCTCTTTTATCACTCTTGATGCCGTCATGTATGAAGCCTTGACGTCGTCAGGTACTGTTCCCAGCAAGGATTTTGAGACTTTGCCGTTTTCTTCACTTTTATGCTCCAAAAACGTCCAAAATGCTTTCTTTTCCAGATTTCTCCTCAAAAGTACCTAAAATGACAAAAGGAACGATTTAGGGCAGTAATTGATCAAATAACCACGAATTCGGGCTTAAATGACCCCTTAAAAGCGGTACACTTTTCGCCTCATCAAATACCCTTACACTTGAGATTTGTTTGTCCTCAAGCAAATGCGCTTTTATTCTAATCAAAATACAAGTTAGGGGTCATTTAACACTAATATAAAAGTAATTACAACAAATAATCGTTCCACTAAAAACCAAAAACAAGCACGGAGGTCATACACTAGCACCTCACAAATAGTGTTTAGATACTCACATCTCTCGGGTGTAATAAAGTATATATCACAATATGGAAATGGAAAACATCTCTCACTACCTGTCATAGCAAATAGATTACCATAGGCTTGGGAAATGATCAAACCTCCACCACTTGGCGTAAGCACCTAGGATAAACTATCAAAGAGGTCTTTTAAAGGGTTATAACATTAGGTGTAGGGATATGGAAAACACGGTTTTGTTGGATAAAGGCAATATTTACTGGTGGCGAATTAATCATCTTGGTTAATTACATGTACAATATGGCGTTGCTAATCCAATACTCGACTCGACTTAAGCTAATAAATCAAAGATAACAAAAACATAAAACAAACATATAATAAAACGGGATGGTAGTCCGTATGTTTTTTTTTTCTATTTTTTTTTTCTTTTACTTTATTTTTTCGATTTTTTTTTTTTTTTTTTTTTTTTTTTTTTTTTTTTACATACACTCTTACGCTACCATCCAAAATAATACATCATAGGGAATTTGCATTCCCCTTACATTTGAACTTTTACATACTTTACAATAAACTACTCTAATGACTCGAATCAAGATAATCAAAACACTTGTAGTACTTTTAAAATTAACGCACATATGGGGGTAATAATTTGATGTTTTTCCCCATTACTCCATAACACTAGTACTTTACCCATGAGTCCCAATCGTCCCAAAATAATATGTACAAGATATGACTCGACTTAGCAACCATGTAATCAATTAGATAATTAACTAAGGGTTTAAACATATAACAATAATGCACTAAAGATGAGTGCATACAAGGAAGGCTAAGGCGATTTGGTTGCACATTTGGGTGGGTTGTAAACAAATTCTTCCTTTAAGTAAAATGCTTAAAGTTAGAAACGAAAAGATAGGCTCGGAGGGGTGTACTAGGGGTTTCGTGTACTAAAAATGAGTACAACGCTAAGGTGTGGGAAAATTAATTGACTTCGCTAGTCAAGTAATATGACTTAAATGGTCAAGTAATTATGATACGAGTTTAACACAAGGGTGATCCTATTGCCTCTTATCATACAGTAAATCCTACTACACGAATGTAGTCTCACTAGTGGTCTCGGGCTGCATCACTAACGCAAGTTCTAGAATCTAAATGCTACCGGTACACTCATAAGCACTAATAATGAATGCTTTTCCTATCAAATCTAAAGGCGAACCTCACATATTTTGGTAAAAAATTTTTAAGTGGTACGGTTTTGTGCTAGTCATACAACTCCTATCCATGAGACGCTTGTTAAGGCTAAAGTTTCACTCCTAAATGTTGTAAAAAAATTTAAATTTGGCGCTAAAATTACACTAACAAGTATTTCTCTTAATTTTATTACACACCTACTATCAAACAAACAAACTCAAGTGCAATTGTATCCTATAAGGTATCATCATTTACCCTCCCCTTACACTTAGGATGAACATTGTCCCCAATGTTCAATTAAAGGATGTAAAAGTAAAACATGTAAAAGAATGAAAACAAATACTCCCCTGATTCGTTCGGTGTGGATAGTGTGTCAACAAGGTTAGATCTTCCTCCAAGAAAATGAACTTAGAAAGCTTCCCTCCAGAAATATAAATAATCTTCTTGTCATATATAACCTGTTAAACCTGAGAAAACAATCAAGGCAAACCTCGCGTAAAATCGGCGGCAATCTATATATATTAATAAAAATCCTAGAAAACAATTTAAGATATAATGCTTGTGGAATGAATGTTTGCAGATTTCCTGGAGTTTATAAAACAAAATAATCAACAAAAACTTTAAGACTCCGGTATAAACAAAACTCGCAAAATTTTTCAGAATTTTAGTACCTGACGCCGTCAGGTTGTGACTCCTGACGCCGTCAGAATGTTCCTGGAAAAATCTTATGTTAAGTTTCCGGAAAATTTCTGGAAAAACTTATGCCTTATTTCGTGGAAAATCCTGCAAAACATCATTATGACTCGATACAAGCATTTGACTCTAACAAATACTAATATACATGCTCATTTAATATTGTAGTGAATCATGCTCATTTTCATTCTTATAAAGAAATTTGGATCTCCCTTACACTTAGCTTTTGCAAAATACCTTTATATGTAAATAAGACGAAGTTAAAAACAAAATAAAGCATTTTCACAATTTACTTTGAAACATGATCTACCAACAATAAAAATAAACACGCATACGAAAACAAATAAAAACACAAAAAACATGGGTTGCCTCCCAAGAAGCGCTTTTCTTTATTTACGAGTCTTGTAGCTAGACTCAAGGTCATGGGCTGTTACGTGACCTCGTCATCAAATGTTACATCCTCCTCACTGATCATTTCATTACCATTTTCTTGATAATGTTTTACGCGTTGTATATTCACAGTGAATTCTCTATTTTCATTGTCCATTAACACAACAGCACCCGCTTTAGAGGAGCTTTTCACCGTAAAAGGTGCATACCATCTTGACTTAAGTTTCCCGGGAAACAACCTTAAACGAGAATTATACAATAGAACTTTGTCCCCTTCTGAGAACTCCTTAGGTTTCTTAATTCCTTGGTCATGCCATCTTTTTGCCCTTTCTTTGTATGTAATGGAGGATTCATACGCTTCTAGCCTTAATTCATCAAGCTCATGGAGTTGTAAGAACCTATTCGTTCCAGCGATCGTATAATCCAAATTACATGCCTTAAGTGCCCAATAAGCCTTGTGTTCAACTTCTACTGGAAGGTGACACGCCTTGCCATAAACCATGTGGAACGGGGTCGTTCCTATAGGTGTCTTCTAGGCCGTTCGGAATGCCCATAAGGTCTTATCGAGTTTAAATGACAAATCCTTTCTGTTCTGATAGACCGTCTTTTCCAGTATTCTCTTAATCGCCCTGTTGGTGTTTTCAACTTGACCGTTGGTTTGCGGGTGATAAGCAGTGGAGAACTGGTGGGAGACCCCATATATTTTCATGACCTTTTCCATTTGCGCGTTGCAAAAGTGGGTTCCCCTATCACTAATGAGAGATTTAGGAATGTCGAACCTAGCAAACAGCTTTTTCAAAAAATGAATGACTACTCTATCATCGTTGGTCCTAAGGGCTTGTGCCTCCACCCATTTTGAAACATAATCAATGTCCACTAACATGTATTCGTGCCCCCCTGAAGATGGGAAGGGTCCCATGAAATCTATTCCCCAAACATCGAAAACCTCACAAACTTGTATAAAATTCTGAGGTGCTTCATCTCTTCTCGATATATTCCCGGCTCATTGACATGCATCGCATGCATGTATCATTCCCTTCACATCACGAAATATTGTAGGCAGTGTACCTGATCGTTGTAGTATAGTATAGTGACAAGTACCGGGGGATTGATCGTTCAACTCAGGAATAGTGTCGCTAGGATTAGAAAGCCTACTAGGTCTAGAGGTGAGGGATGATTCTTCTTGTATTTTTTATATTTTATGAGAAGCAAGTAAAATCTCGGGTTTTAAAGGAGTGGGCGGAATTAGTTGCTAGTCAACTAACCCAATTAACTAAGATGCAATAAAAATAAAATAAAAATAAACAAATTAAACTAATGTGGTGGAAACAATAATGAGCAAAGATGTGTTTACTCAGATTTCATTACTCCCTAGATATCTTTTACCGGTTTATTAGATTGTTACAATTGCATGGATGACGGGTTATATTCCTTAATACTAGTCGTAGGGCCGTGTACAATATTCCCTAACTCTATAAGATCCTACTTCACTCCTATGTCAAGCCGACTAAAAGCTCCTCACATGGGATCATTAGAATTCACTTATGCATTAAATACAACCAAAAATCGTAGTACACCTCCGATCATGTTTCTTAAGACGTTCAAGAAAGTTACCAATGGAAGTCTGCCAGTTTTCTTAAGCCTAACATCGAATACAATCATCCACAACAATTATAAACAAACAATCAACCAATAATCAACATCTAGGTTTCACTACATCTAAGCAAACACAATAGAAACCTAGCCTAACATGTTAAAAGAAATACAAGCATAAGATAGAATCAAACAACACATCGACATATTCAATGATTATTGGAAGACTTATCTTTATTCAAACATGGAAGAAAGAAGGGTTTGAAACCCTGCAATATGAAGAAAATTCGACCTAGGGTTTATGCTTCTAATGTTCCACACTTTGTTCCACCACTTTACAATGAAAAATTGGAAAAATATATATAGATGAAACATCCTGACGGCGTCATGTATTAGCTTCTGACGCCGTCAACTCGCCGCCAAGTTAAGAGTCGTATTGCCTAGATCCAGTCTTGACGCCTTCATGTTGAAATATACTCTGGGCCATCATGTGTAAATCAATCCTGACGGCCTTGGTGACGCCGTCAGGCCAATTACATTGAAAATGTTCTGGGCCGTCACGTTATAATATCCACTTCCACCTCTTTTATCACTCTTGACGCCGTCATGTATGAAGCCTTGACGTCGTCAGGTACTGTTCCCAGCAAGGATTTTGAGACTTTGCCGTTTTCTTCACTTTTATGCTCCAAAAACGTCCAAAATGCTTCATTTTCCAGATTTCTCCTCAGAAGTACCTAAAATGACAAAAGGAACGATTTAGGGCAGTAATTGATCAAATAATCACGAATTCGGGCATAAATGACCCCTTAAAAGCGGTACACTTTTCGCCTAATCAAAGAGCTTACCCAAACAGCCTCTAAAATATCAATTGATATATTACAATGAGCAAATCACATGATTACCTGATAGTCGTTATTTAGTTTATATAAATCTAATTACATAAATTTTTTTATTAGGATATATGTGCAAGGCTGAAATGAATGTTGCTACAGCTGATCATGATGGACAGGTAATTTATATGTCATTTTTGTCTTTCCTAACCATTTTCTGCAAATAAATGTTGATACCCTAACATAAGTTTATACTGTGGAAAACTAGAAAGGGGTTGAATAGTTTACCGCTTTTCAACTTGATTTACTTTGTTAACTTTACGTGTAATCAACAAGCAAAACTAATAAACAATAAGTAATGTAAAAGAGTAAATTAATGAACGATCAAACCACAACACAAGTGTTTATCGTGGTTCGGCTAAAAGGACTCTTTTTCCTGGCCCTACTCCACGCCCCGAGTATCCAGTATCCTCCACTAGTCAACAAGCTCCTTTCTCGGCGGAGAAAACCTTACAATCGTTACTTACACTTTATCTAGTACAAAGCTAAATACCGAGTTCTTTTATAAATGCACAACCACTCCTAACGTAGCCTATACAGTATTTTCGACACTAAGCTAGATGTCGAGTTCTTTTCCAACGGGTACAACCACTCCCGATACTCTATGTATTTTGAGGACTAAAATACTAACCGATCACTATAGACAATATACAAACAAATGATGTATAAACTATATGTGTTTACACAAGGAATAGCTACCAAGACTTGCAACATTGTGTTGAAGCTTGTAGTCTTTTCGGATGAACTCGAGGACTTCTTTGCTACAAAAGAGAATCACAAGAGTGAGATGCAACTAAGTTAAATGATAGAGATGAGAGTGTATGTGTATAGTATAGCTAAAAGTGATAAAAGATTTCTTGGATCTGGCTTGCTATTTATAGGAAAACCAAACAGCTAGGCCACGGATCAAGCGGAACCAAATCAAGGGTTCCGCCCGTGTATTCCCAAGGTTCCGCCAGAGCTGACAGAGTTCCTTCCAAAAAATCTTTCCATATCTATGACAAGTCTAATCAAAGAACATACAAAGTCAACTTGTAAGATATGTTGAGTGATAATATGACTAAGATATGCATGAGATCTTAGTCAAAGATTGCCAAAGAGCTTTGACAAGACATGTATGATGCAATGCATGATGTAGATGTATATTTCCAATTTTAGACTTTTACTAATATGAAAAGTGAACTTGTAGCAACATTGACTAATGTTTGTATGATGTGGTTTTACTAAGTAATTGAGTTACTAAAGATGTTTGAAAACATATAACTCAATATGACACAATATTTAGTAATACTTACTAAATATGTTTTGACACTTAATATGCTATCAACATTGTTAGATAAACAATGAATCATGTAACAAATGTAATGTTTACTTTAGAAATAAGGTTTCTATATGTGAGACTTATACTATAGTTATACTTTGCTATAAAATAAAGTTTATACTTTGTCTACAATAAAATATTAGCAAAGATCGTAAAATATAAATAACGTTTTTAGACGATATTTGTATTAACAATCTCCCCCTTTTTGTTGAAGAGAAAACATAAATTTTATTTTAAAGCAACTAAGATAATTATAGTATCAAGTCTTTTAAAAATCTATATTAAACTAGGTAATACTCAACTTTTAGTTATATATGATAGATATGCAAAAGTAAAGGTTGAGTTTAATATTAATTCTCCCCCTTTTTTTCGAAACAAAAATAAGAGTTGCGTAGCGGAATGATACAAGTCAGATGCTCCCCCTTGGACAATACTCACCCTAGTTGGGGTGCCAAGTAAGGATACATGGATTTTGAACCTACAAGAAAGAGTTAGTTGCCGAAAAGAAGACAAGTATATATAGTCAACCACAATAAGTCTTGAAAAGGTAAGCAACCACAACATAAACATGACAAAGAAAAGGTCATCCCATGATGCACACTATATAGTAGAACCAATCTCATTTCAAGTAAAATTTAACTTTGACAAAAGTCAAAGTAAAGACATGAAAAAAAGGGTCAAAGTCCTACTTCTAAAAAGAAAAATGCAAATATTGAAAAATAACTTAGAAAAGAAAAATCCTACATCTATAAAAGGTCAACAAAGTCCTTAATGAGAAACATCCTAGTAAAGCAAGTTCTATGGATGGTAAGCATGAGAAAGAGTGTTTAGATGCTCGAGAATGTTTTGGAGGATGAAGCGGATTTCATCCTGAACTTGGTGAAGCATGGTTTTTATGGTTTCACAAATTTTGATTGTTCGCTCACATTGCGAGCAACCATGACTCGAGTTAGGTAGGATAGGGTTAGTGGTTGATTGTTGCGATGGTGGAACACTAATGGTTTGTTGGTTAGTGTTTGGTGCTACAACAGATGACATCAGGGTGGTTTGAAATTCCATCGCTTGATGGAGATGTGTATCAATTATGCTTTTGAAAGCATACAAGTTGTTGAGGCGATCATTGATCTCCTCATTGGTGTTTAGTGGGTTATTCCACAAGGATGTTGTTGACATAAATAATGCCTAAAAACATTGTTAATATTCATCGACATCTCTATGTTTTGATAATCACAAAACGTGAATTCATTAAACTAAAACTTATGTCGTAAACAAGTATTTAGAGATAAATATTTCACTTTGCATCCAAATCACTTAAGGTATGAATAAACAAAGTGTTTATTGCATTCTATGATCAAAGGAAATCTTTCTCTAACCACTAGAACTTTTATAAAATGTCATAAACATTTTATATCTTTTACAAAATCATTTTTGGAATTAAAAGAAGATGTTTAAATCATTATAAATATATGATTTCAAATTTCCAACCAAAAATGGCAAATATTATCCAGAAAAACCTTCCCCACAAAAAGACAAACAAATCCAACGTTCTGGGGGGGGGGGGGGGGGCTTAATTATACTAGGCGGCCCCCTTAATGATTAAGGGGACCGCCCCCTAATTAAGGGGACCGGCCACGCTCCAGAACAGTAATTTGTTTGCCTTTAAATACTGGTTCATTTCACAAATTTTCCTAACCTTCTTGCATTCAAAACTTTCTGATCTCATCTCCATATCTATCCCGAAAACCTTTGATCATATAATTCATAAGCCTTTGTTTCCAAGTGATCCAAAGCTTCATCCACACAAGTGCAAAAAAAAGAAGACACTCCTCAACATCCACAAAATTGTAGTAGTGTTGTGATAAGTTAGTATCATCTTGTAGTAGTGCTAGATATTTGTAAAGTGTTGTGTGAATTAGTTGACTGTAGATATTAGGTGTGTTGTAAAGTAGTGTAGAAGTTGTGAATTAGTTGTGCATTGAAGAAGGTGTGAAGTAGACAAGAAGTAGAAGTTGTGGAGCTATCGTGAAGAAGTTGTGAAGGTGTGAAGTCGTGAAGAAGTTCTGAGATTGGTTCTAGCTACGATTAGAACTCGACATTTAGCTTAGTGTCGTTAATAGGTGTAAGCCAAGGTGTGTAAGGTTTCACCGCCATAAGGAGTTTGTTGACATAGTGAAGAAAACTCTCGAGTGTGGTACTCTGGGAGTGGAGTAGGGCAAGGAAGGTGTCCTTGTAGCCGAACCACTATAAATTCGCGTGTTGTGGTTTGATCTTTCTATCTCTATCTTTATTTCATTTCATTACAATACTTTCATTATTAGATTATACTTGTTTAAACTTTCTCACACTTGTTGACATTTGAATTCACGTAAGATCGAATCAAAGTTTTATAAGCTACAAAAGTTTTTGAAAATAAATTTAAAAAGAGAGTAAAACTATTCAACCCCCCCCCCCCCCCCTTCTAGTTTTCGACAATTGGTATCAGGAGCCACGTCTAGCAAGATCTTTAAAATATATTGTATTTTAAAACTTGTAACGATCTATGGAATCTGAAAAATATTTAAAAGTGCAATCTATGCAAAGACCACAACTATTTGAAAGTGATAGATTTTTATATTGGAAAAATCGATTCGAAACTTATGTGAAATCAAAAGATCTAGATCTTTGGCATGTTATTACTAATGGTGTTTTTTTACCTATTCAAAATAACCCCGAAACAAAGAAAGATGAAATCGTACATTTTGAAATACAAAATGATGATTTAAAAAGAAAACTTGCTAAAAATGATGAAGCAAAAATGGTTATTTACAATGCGTTACCACGTAAAGAATACGAAAGGATCTTTATGTTTGAAACCGCAAAAAAATTTGGAACTCTTTACTAATAACTCACCAAGGTAATAGTCAAGTCAAAGATAATAAAATAAATCTACTTGTTCAACAATATGAGCAATTAACGATTCCGGAAGAGGAATCAATTGATAATGCTTTCGCTAGATTTAACACTATCATCACAAGTTTAAAAGCACTTGATGAGAATTTTTCTAGTAAGAATTTTGTTAGGAAGTTTCTTAGGGCTCTTCACCCAAAATGGCGAGCTAAAGTGACGGCTATTGAAGAATCAAAGAATTTGTCAACGTTACAACTTGATGAATTAATTGGAAACTTAAAAGTCTACGAAGTAATTATAAAGAAGGACTCCGAAATGGTCAAAGGAAAACGAGAGCAAAGCAAGTCAATCGCCTTGAAAGCTAGAAAGGAATCTAGCAACGAAGATAGCTCATCTTCCGAAAGTGATGACGAAGAATACGCCATGGCCGTAAGAGATTTCAAGAAATTCTTCAAAAGGCGAGGAAGATTCTTTAAACAACCACATGATGAAAGAAGAGCATCTCAAAAGAATAAAGATGACAAAAATAGCAAGAATGAAAGAAAGTGTTTCAAATGTGGTAATCCAAATCATCTCATTGGAAAATGTCCAATGATGTCAAGAGATCAAAATCAAAGAGCATTTGTTGGAGGAGCTTGGAGTGATAGTGATGAGGAGGAAAGAAACGACAAAAGAAGAAAAGTGTCTTATGGCAAAAACATCAAGCGAGGTACGTTCCGAAACCGAATAGTTTAGTGATGAGAATCTATCATTAGACGAAAATGATTTAGATAATGAGTATAATAGACTATGCAAATTAGGACAACAAGTAATGACTAAAAACAAATCACTAAAACGTATAAACAACAAATTAGAAAATTAAATACTAGAACTTAAAATTAAAATACATAAATTAGAAAAAGGGAAAGAAATTATTGAAGAATGTAAATTATGTCAAGAGCTTAAAAGTGAAAATGAAATACTTAGAGAAGAAATTTGTAAACTTGATAAATTTGAAAATAGTAGTAACTCACTTAAGAAAATAATAAGCATTCAAAGAATATCCAGAGACAAAACCGGCTTAGGATTTAACCCAATTGAAGCTTCATCTAGTGAAACAAAAAATGTTATGTTTGAAAGCGAATCTAGTAAACCAACATCCTTAGAAAAACATCCCAAATACATACTCATAAATAATAAGAAAGTACCTCTTGCTAGTGATAAAGTAATAAAAACTTTTTATAAACCATCTTTAAAAACAATGTAGGATCGTCTAAACCTAAAACAAGATCTAAAACTCCACCACCTAGGAAGCCAGATAATTCTTATCCTAGATCTAAAACACCTCAACCAAGAAAAAACCAAAATATACAAAACTACAACAACCCTAGTAATCAAATGTGGAACTATCAACCAAGTTACAACCCTTGGGGAATACTACCACCTTTCATGCATCCTAGCCAAATGTTGAACATGTTTGGACCAAACAATTTTGGACCAAAGAGGCAATGGGGACCAAATAGCTAGATATATATTCCTCACAACCAACTTGGAGTTCCATCACCATAGACTTTTGCAAAGTCTATTTATCATCTTGAAGTTTTAGAAGATTTTTCTTGAAGACCTCCGGGTACACCATTCTTTCTCTACTCATTGCCATGCGTTTGCTTTGCTTGCATAGATATTATTTACTTCTCTTTCTCTTGAACATATATATATATATATATATATATATATATATATATATATATATATATATATATATATATATATATATATATATATATATATACTTATCCCTATACTTATAATACTATATAAATAATACATATATATATATATATATATATATATATATATACACACACACACACACACATATGCGTGCACATAACCTAGATACATCATTAGTTGACTTTGTAGAACTCCAGGAAATTATTCGTTTTCGAACCTTTTCCTTCCCCCTATTGGCCCTTTTTGAACTTTGACGTTCAACTCGAAAATCTTTTATGTCCACTATTAGAAAACTCATGGTGATGAAGAGATGTGAGTTAAGTGGATCAACATAAAAGAAGAACGCCTTCGCACAAGAATACTATGGATGAAACAAACTCCTTTTGCCGACAAAAACTTATCTTCGTCATCATTTCTCAACCCCACCTAATAACCCACCATTTATTCACTCTTACACATAATCTATAATTATATATATATACATATACACATATTCCCGAACACTTCTCAAATCCTCCATTAACTTGACATCTTGATCATTTTATCCGAAATTGTCAAAGGTACATTTTAATTAACGAAACGTTAATTAAAAATTGTCAAGTACTTCATCATCGTGCCAATAAATTCCTACGTATTTTTGATATATTATAAATCTAATTATATACGTATAAATATGTTTGTTCCAGAAACTAAAACCGCGAAAAATCAAAATTTAATGGGCGGCCCCCTTAATGTTTAAGGGGACCGGCTTGTTATCGAGGGCGGTCCCCTTAATGTTTAAGGGGGCCGGCCTACTGTAACTTCCAAAATCATTTTCCACCTTAAATCCTTTTCCAAACATTCCATTTGTTCATATTTTCTCCACTCACCTCTGCTGTGAACGAACCAAAACAACCAAAACCACTAAAATCCTTCACCAAATCACCAATCTGGGGTTGTTTTACAAGGGGCAAATGCTAACCGAACGTATAACAACATCTTTTGTAAGTTTTCCAACATACATTTCATCACATTTCATTCAATTTAGTGTCTAATCAATAATTAGGTATTTTATTAAAATTTATTTTAATCCGAATTTTAGTAAAATTGAAGTTTGGAATTGAATAACCAAATGCTTCCCATAGGATTAGAATGTAGAATTGCAACTCAAACTAAGTCTAACACATCATATTGTCAAAAATTTTAATCACCCATAAACCCTTGTTAATATCATTCTTCAAAAAGCACATTGTTGATATAACTCTTAAAAACTAGTTAAAACTTACTACATTGTAGTGGTTTAATGTTTTAAACAATCAAAACATACTTTTCAAATCATTGTAAAAAGTTTCATGAAAACAACATGGGCGTTTGGTTCATGAACAAAACATACTTATATGAATTTATTTAAAACTTAAAACTAGTTTGTTAAACTTACTAACATAATTCGAGTCTATAGAAGTCATCAAGATATATAATCAATATATATATATATATATATATATATATATATATATATATATATATATATATATATATATATATATATATATATATATATTGATGTATTAGTCGATATTCATCTAGTTAAGGGAGCGTTTGGTTTAACTTGGAAAAAGACATTTTGAAAACCAAAATTCATATTTTCACTTTTTAAAACAAGTCTTATGTTAGTCAAACTCGTAAGATATAGCAAGATATATAACCTAATATATATCTAGCCAAATTTCGAAATGAATTATGATATCTAAAGTGATGTTTGGATGGTATTGATATTATATCGGACTAGTTCCACAACTACACTTTGACATCATAAGATACATTTTAAACGAGTTTAAAATTAAAAACAAGGAACTTTGTGAAACTACTTCCTAGGAATTTTTTTTGGGTCGAAGTAGGCTTCCGTTCCACATGTATTGCATATATTCATATAACATATGCATGTTAATTGTTTTTGTCTTAATTTTATTTTTGTTGTTATATTGTTTAGGTGAAAATGTGTAAAACCACAGTTGGTGACGTTTCTAAAACCAAACAATACATTCCTCAAGATTCCTCTACTCCCGGCATGTCTCCCACCGTTGCATGTTACTATCGTCCTATTGAAAATAGAAACATTCACGAGGGTAGAATTGTCGATCCATCATACTATGATCCGATCAAATCGAACGAATGTTCACCAATATCCGTCTTGATTGTCTTTTCAAAATCAACGAACCAATCATTCCTCGTTTTGTCCTCGACTTCTATAGCCAAGTGACGGTGCAAACCGATCCCTATGGCCATCTCCTCATTTCTTTCATGATTCAACATCAATTCATCACTCTTACTCTTGCTCAGTTTGGACAAATCCTCACAATCCCATACAACGGCCAAGCCGTATACTCCAATGACTGGTATCTTTCTTCTCTTGAACGAAATCGTCCTCAGGATGGTCCATACGATTCTGAGATTCCAAGTCCTGAAGACATTCGTCGAATGCTTGAACTAGAACGTGGTACGAGTAGTCGCAAAATCAAGTCGAAGAATGTCGATAATCATGAAAATCAAATTCTTCTCAAAGAGCTAAGCCCCGACATGAAAAATTAGGAAGAACTCATTCGCGAGAATGCGTTTGGTTTCGGCGGTCACCGTGATCATCTCATGGCTAGCATCGCCTACATGTTGTATTGTGTAGTTGCTGAAGAAAACTACAATCTGGCTTATCTCTTTGTCAATCGAATCATGACTTCCAAAAACACTCCAAATGCCAATCTTCCTTATGGTATGTTCCTCACTCGACTTTATCATCATGTCATGGAACATTACCAAGATCTTCGAAATGATTACTATGTGCATGTTCATCCCACTTTGAACCAACTCACTCTTGTCCGTACTCATCGATCTCGTAGTGACAAAGGAAAATCTCGTGGTCCTTTGTTTTCTATGCCTCGTGGTTCAACATCTCATAAAGGTAATGATGATGATGAGGAGGAAAACACCTCGCGTGTTAGTACCCCATCTCCCACTACCTTTGTTGATGATCTCCCTGATCTTGATTATACCGATTATCAAATTCCTCTTCCTCATGAGGGTACCGATGAACTCCTCTTCACTCGTCAAACGTCCTTAATCAACCGACAACAACAAATGCATGAAGAAGTTAGAGGAGGATTCAAGTCCGTAGGAAAGATGTTCAGGAAGATGGTGGGCAAGAAGAAGAAATAGAGTTGTTGATGTGAAGCTACTTTATTATATTATTGAACTATTAGACTTTTGTGTGGTTTGTTATTTGTCCGATTTATTCAGAAATACTTGTGTTCCTTCATGTTTGTTTCTTGAATGATGCTTAGGTTTTAACTATTATCATGCTAGGACCTTGATCATAACTTAATGCTAATATTATGCTTCTTTTAATTTGGCTTATAATATATTAGTTTGCATGCATGACTTTTTACTTTATACTTATATTTCATCATTCCTAGAGTATATGCTTCAAATAGAGCTTGCTGGAAACACACATTTGAAAAACCACCCATTTCTTCAAATTTTTGGTTTCTGGTCGCCTGGGAAAACACCAGATGGGCGGCCCCCTTAATTTTCCTAGGCGGTCCCCTTAATCATTAAGGGGGCCGACCTACAATTAAGGGGACCGGCCATCTGGAGCTGTATTTACTGTTTTCTTTTTGCATCTTGTGACCTCTTTCTCTAGTATCAGCTACCATTTCTCCTTATAACCCAACTGATTTTAGAATCTCCTTAAACCATTTCAAAAACATACCTAAATCAACCATTTCCATACTATAAATTCCCTCCAAATAAACAATCTTCATATCATTATTCATCATCTCTTTCAACCTAAACCATCATATCTCCACCAAGCACCTCCAACTCTAAGGCCTCAAAGAAACAAAAGATTGTTATCATCCCTCCAAAACAACTCTTCATTGACTTAACTAATGAAGACAACACAACTCCATCACCGACACCTAAATGCTCATCTCCAAGTGCACCAAATGCACCATCCAAAACACCTTCCACTCATGGAACTTCCTCATCCTCCATACCTTCAACTTCATCAATCAATGACTACATAAACTCACACTTGTCATCACCACAAGCGTCATCACCACATCCTAAACAAGAACCTTTTACCACCCATCTTACCATCTCACTTTCGCCAATAACACCACTTGATGCTCATGTCTCATCTCCACCAATTACACCACCATTCTTTGTCAATCCCGTACCTTGGAGCTTACTTGAAGCTCATGGTGATACTTGCCTTTTTTGCATCCACAACCGAACCATAATCTTTGGTATTAGAGATGAAATTCAATATATGTTTTCATATATTGAACACTTGCTAACCAACCCACCACCACCACCACCTCCACCATCCTCACCACAATCTTCACCCATTTCTCCACCATCACCATCATGCTCTATAAATTAAGCATATTCTATGCTTAATAAATAAAATTTTTACCACCCTTTTGTTTGCAAGCTCTATGAAGCCCATGTACTATTTGCATGATAGAGTACTTTTCTAGTTGTTGCTTTATCTTGTTGTTATTCTAATTGTAATCTCTTTTGTTGTTACATGTATTTTTGTGTTTTTACACAACTATTGCTTCTATATGAATGCCTTTATTTAATGATGCTTGCTTATATTGTTGTCACTTTATATATGATTGCATGTATATACTTGTGCTTCTAATATTTTTGTTTTACAAGCATTCCATAGCTCGTCTCCTTGGTGCCCCCGAAAGAGGGGGAGTACACATCAAGGGGGAGTTCTCGTCCCGTCAATATTTCACGATTGAAACTTGACGGAAAAACCTTTTTGATTTTACAAAAAGGGGGAGAAGTGAATATAAAACTCTAAATACTTGTCTAAAAATTAATTTTTAGTTTTAAAGAGTTTAAAGTTTTGTAATCATCAAAAAGGGGGAGATTGTTGACATAAATAATGCCTAAAAGCATTGTTAACATTCATCGACATCTCTATGTTTTGATAATCACAAAACGTAAATTCATTAAACTAAAACTAATGTCGTAAACAAGTATTTAGAGATAAATATTTCACTTTGCATCCAAATCACTTAAGGTATGAATAAACAAAGTGTTTATTGCATTCTATGATCAAAGGAAATCTTTCTCTAACCATTAGAACTTTTATAAAATGTCATAAACATTTTATATCTTTTACAAAATCATTTTTGGAATTAAAAGAATATGTTTAAATCATTATAAATATATGATTTCAAATTTCCAACCAAAAATGGCAAATATTATCTAGAAAAACCTTCCTCACAAAAAGACAAACAAATCCAACGTTCTGGGGGGGGGGGGGGGCCTTAATTATACTAGGCGGCCCCCTTAATGATTAAGGGGACCGCCCCCTAATTAAGGGGACCGGCCACGCTCCAGAACAGTAATTTGTTTGCCTTTAAATACTGGTTCATTTCACAAATTTTCCTAACCTTTTTGCACTCAAAACTTTCTGATCTCATCTCCATTTCTATCCCAAAAACCTTTGATCATATAATTCATAAGCCTTTGTTTCCAAGTGATCCAAAGCTTCATCCACACAAGTGCAAAAAAAGTAGAACACTCCTCAACATCCACAAAATTGTAGTAGCGTTGTGATTAGTTAGTATCATCTTGTAGTAGTGTTAGATATTTGTAAAGTGTTGTGTGATTTAGTTGATTGTAGATATTAGGTGTGTTGTAAAGTAGTGTAAAAGTTGTGAATTAGTTGTGCATTGAAGAAGGTGTGAAGTAGACAAGAAGTAGAAGTTGGGGAGCTATCGTGAAGAAGTTGTGAAGGTGTGAAGTCGTGAAGAAGGTGTGAGATTGGTTCTAGCTACGATTAGAACTCGACATTTAGCTTAGTGTCGTTAATAGGTGTAAGCCAAGGTGTGTAAGGTTTCTCCGCCATAAGGAGTTTGTTGACATAGTGAAGAAAACTCTCGAGTGTGGTACTCGGGGAGTGTGAGCAAGGAAGGTGTCCTTGTAGCCGAACCACTATAAATTCATGTGTTGTGGTTTGATCTTTCTATCTCTATCTTTATTTCATTTCATTACAATACTTTCATTATTAGATTATACTTGTTTAAACTTGCTCACACTTGTTGACATTTGAATTCACGTAAGATCGAATCAAAGTTTTATAAGCTACAAAAGATTTTGAAAATAAATTTAAAAAGAGAGTAAAACTATTCAACCCCCTTCTAGTTTTCCACAGATGCCTCTATTTCCTCGTAGGAAGGAAAGAAGGATTTGAAGTGTTGAGATTGGGATTGGGGTTCTTGAGGTGGTGCTTGATGTTGAGGTAGATAATTTTGTTGGAAGTTAGGTTCTTCATATAGAGGACCATGGATGTCTTTGTAGATGGGATGAAATAACATTGGTTTTGGTTGTGGTGGTTCTTGTGGTTGAGATGATTGTGTTTCAAATGGTTGTGGTCCCAATGGTGGTGGAGTTGGTGATTTTAGAGAGAGATTTTCCAAGTCTTCAAGAAATGGAAAAGGTGATGGTGGTGGAGTCCCAAAGAGTTCCATGGGTTCTATATTAGGTGATTTTGGAGGTGATGGTGATTTTGATGGTTGAATTGGTGCCGATGGTGGTATTGGATCAATTGGTGTTTTTGTAGGTGGTGGAGTGGTTGTGACATTTTGTGATCTAGGTGATGATGTAGGAGTGACAAGATTAAGGAAATTTACTTCCTTGATGGGTGATGATATGATGAGTGGTGATTCATCAGAAGATGATGAGTTTAAGTTGATGGTTGAGTTGAAGCAACAAGGTTTGACGCTAATCCTAGCGGTTCTTCTAATGGGTCGAGATGGTGGTGATGAGTTGTTGGACTTTGTCATGGTGGTACAAGGATGGTAATGAGATGTTTAAGATGCAGGAAGGTGATGGTGAGGTGTGAGTACAAACAATCCAAAATGGATCAATTTATAGAGTTGAAGGATTTCGGAAGGTGTGTTTGGATTTGATGTTCTACCATACAAATTTTGAGGTTTCTAATGATTTGGATGGTTTATGAAGGTTGTGAAATGGAAGTCAATCCAATGGAAGATGGTGGAGTAAGAAGACCAAGATATGCACTAAATGCTATGTGGTCATGTCAAATGTTTTGAGTCAGATGTTCCACGGATTTCAAGGAACCTTTTGGAGGGTTCCTTCCATTATGTAGAAGGGTTCCTTGGGTTAGTTGTGCTTAAATTAGATTTTTGACGGGAAGAGGTTTCCTATTGGTTCTAATAAGCAAAATGGATCCTAATATGTCTAATGAGGATTAAGGAAGATGTTTCTCACTAAAGAAGATGATTTGGTGGTTTAGAAAATGTGAAAATAAGAAAAACGGAAAATTTTCTGCAGACACTTGGCGAAACCAAACAAGTACACAGGCGGAACCCAGTTTTTGGTTCCGCCTGGTCCGTTGGGCCAAATTCTGGAGTACCCAGAAAATACACTGGCGGAACCCTAAATTTGGTTCCACCAGATCCGCCAGGCCTGAAATCGAGACAGAACAGTAAAACGAGGGTCGAGACGATTTCCAAATTTTCAAAAAATACCTAAAACGTAAACTTAAGGCCATATATGATTAAGAAATGACAAAAATGAATGTAGAAACGTTCTTACCAATAGACTTTGACGGGGGGCTAGCGATTTTCACTATACTTAGTGAAAATATGGAAAATATGACAACACTTCAATGTTGTCCTCCTGCATATATGGTTAAAACAATACATTGTCCAAAGATAGCAAAAGATCCTAGAAGTACATAAAAGCATAAAACAACGTAAACCACATAATTTAACAACTACAAAGTTCTCAAGTCTAGTTATGACAAACACTCCTTAAACTAGTTATCAAATGCGATCAATCTTTTTCTTGAGCTTTCCAAGGTACCTTCCAAAGCACTTGAACATTCCCTTTGTTAGCTTGAATTCCTCGGACTCGTTTTCAATTATTGGAAGTTCTTGGAGGTAATCAAGAGGGGCAAGTCTAGAATTAGGAAGACCATCATCTTCGCTCATTGGTGATGATGATGATGAAGGTGAAGGAGAGCGAGTACGTTTCCCTTTAGTCTTAGACACTCTCTTACCGCTTAGAGGGACGAATATGTGAGGAATGAGAGAGTAGTCAAGACAAATTCCCTTATCGTTTGGTGGAATAGGTGAGATGGCTCTAAAGAGGCGGTTAAGAAGCATCCTGTATGGGAGAGCGGTTGTTCCAAACAATGGTATATCGGCCATTCTTTTGGCCATGTAGTAAGCCAAATTGAACGGTTGGCCAGTAGAGATACTATAGAGCATGTAGCAAAGACATGTGTTAACATGATCTCTATTTCCTATGGAGCTTATGACATTAGCCCTAAGAACTTCTTCCCATTTCTTAAACTAAGGTTTAAGCTCATTGAGTTCCATTCCAAATGGGTCCTTATCGACTTTATTTCCCGAATGATTTTTCCTAGTGTTAGAAATTCTAACGAAAAGATGTTCACAAATTACTTCCTTACTAACAAGAGGAGTAGCGCAATTAGGATTACGATCAATGGAGTCAAGACTTGTTAGTGGCCACTTGTCCGTGTAGAGACATGTACCATTATTCGGGATACCAAGGATTTGAGCAAAATATTTTAAAGGCATGAAATTTTGCTGTTGGTTGGTTTTGAAAACTAAGGATATTTCACCATACTCATTACTAGAAAGAGCAATGGTTTCATAGAATTCTAGAATAAACCTAGGGCAAATTTGTTCATTAATGTCTAGAAGACAATCGAAGTTGATGGTGGCAAAGTTTTGGTGAATGGATGTTCCTTCTAGGAATGATGGATCAATGGTTCTACCTTCATGAACATAGCGTTTTTCTAAACCCTTAAAGATTTTGATTTGATCGAAAATGAGACCTTTGGTCATATGATGTTTAGGTAGGTACTTAAGAGTGTCCTTATGATCAGAGAATGTTGCGAGAGTCATGATGATTCCTATAAACAAAAGTAGCCCATTTTAGACCAAGTTAGTGACAATTTAAGATTTGATGTTCTAGTGTGTGCCTATATGATAACAACGTGGAGGTGCGGTTATCTCAGACTCATTTAAATGCTTAAAACATTTTATTATGCAAATTTTGTACTCAAACTAGAGATAACCCAAACGCTCCTACTTCAATGTAGCTTCGATTGAATGTACCCGAAAATACGTATTAGTTATGTATTCCCTTTAGCATTCAAGAGGTATGATGCAAATGATGTTTTCCTAACGTTTTTCATTTGTGTTAACAATGTGAGAAAATACTTTGTCCTAATTGTGAGAAGTAATTTTTCAAAGAATCTTATATGGGGTGTTTGATAAATCATGCTATTGTTTAGCAAGATGCAATTCCTAACTAAGTAAAAACATGATTAGTTTAGTTCATAACCAAGGTTTTTCATGGATTAACAAATTTATGCATAAACCCTAAGACTTTAGTTTTTGTGAATAAGTCGAAATCCCAGGTTTAGATTACAAATGCAATTATGTAAAGAATACTTACAATGATGATTGAAAAGGAGGATAATTGCACGAGAGCCCTAATTTTCGTGTGTGGAGATGTTTATGTGTGAATAGAAGTTGTTTGTGAGTTTAAGTTGTGCGTTCAGAAGTGTTTGGTTTGAAATTAAAAAGGAAAACAACCTGCACATTCGGCGGACCAGGCAGAACCAAAAAGAGGGTTCCACCCATTAAGACGAAGGGTTCAGCGTATCAGCAGAGGAAAAATTAAAATGATTTGTTTTGATTTTTGTGATTTTATTCTAACGTTCAAAACTACAAAGTAGGTTCTATAGTTCCTAGTCCAAGTCTAAGAAGGTTTAAATGGTTCACGTTTAAGAGGGTACGTGAGAGTATCGACAATGTTGTCTTAAAAGGATACTTTCTCAATAAAAATGTTTTCCTTTTTGAACATTATTATAAAGGACATGATGATGGATTACAAAGTGTCTAGTACGAGTAAGCTGAACTGAATTCATATTAAGGTCGATGGCTCCTTAGTTGTCAAAGAGAATTGAGATGTCGTGAAGTTGATTTCCGTAGTTGACTAGAGCTTGCTTATTCCAAGGAGCTTGTTGACATGCTTTACTGGTCGATATGTAATCAGCTTCAGTTGTTAAGATAGCGGGACCCGTTTGTTTCTTAGAGAACCATGAGGTGAGACAATGTTCAACACAAGTGCAAGTACCACTTGTCCTTTTTCTATTGATACAGTCACTGTCATGTTCCGAGTTTGCATACACTATGGTTTCTACTCACGTTCCATTGGGACACCATATTCCAAGTTATGTAGTGCCTTTGATGTAACTAAACAACCGCTTCAGGACGGATTGTTATAGAATCTTCTTCGCAACGAGCACATAGATAATTACTAGTCATAATGATGTGTCTATTAGCCATTAGACCAAGTAGACTTCCGATCATTTCTCTATGATTAGTGTTATCTATGGATTCACTTATTTCATTCATGGTAAGTCGAAGGATACATAATTCATTGTGTACTTGTGAAAAGCTAGGAAGGTCTTAAGTGATTATACCTTGCTTTTGGAGCTTGCTTAAGACTTTAAAGAGCTTTTTATAGGTTATACTCTTGTGTTACGTTTCTTGACACTACATTAATTTCATCTATTTAGAAAGGTTCATTTTGTTTCAATAATAGTTTGACTCTTTGGTTGAGGAGCTAGTGTCCAACGATCATTTTAATCAAATTTGTTTTGATCCTAATTATGACCCACGATTTATGATTTTGTCTATATTGTTTGACTCAAAGGTTGACACAAGCCAAAATACGTTAACTACATTTTAATGTTCTTTCATTAATGATTCTTATGACATTATCTAATGGATGACTTTTAGATTGACAATTTTTAATAGTCCATTTTCTTTGTCATTATCCAAGCATTCTTGTCTTAACCATTAGTAGAGTTTCGACTAAGTCATCATCTACCAAAGGTGATGCCTTAGAAGGAGGTGGACTCTCGTCGAATGCTACGTTTAACGATTCCTCGACTATTAAGGTTTCTTTGTTCAAGACGATATAAGCTTTGCTATTTTGTGAATATCCAAGAAACACATCTTCGTACGACTTTGGGTCAAATTTGGTGAGATAATCCTTGGTGTTAAGTGTAAAGCATTTATTACCAAACACTCTAAAATATCCTAATGTAGGTTTTTTTACCTTTATATAGTTCGTATGGAGTTTTGTTTAAAAATGGTCTAATCAAGACACGATTTAAAATGTAAGTTGACGTGTCAACGACGTTATACCAAAAGTTTTGTGGAATATTTTGTTCATTAAGCATTGTTTTACTCATCTCTTGAAGAGTCCGGTTTTTACATTCTACAACACCGTTAGATTGAGGGGTGCGTGGCACCGAAAAGTTATGAGTTATACCATGTTTATCACAACAATTTCCGAATTGTATTTCATTGTCAAATTCACGACCGTGATCCATTCTAATTGACACAATGCAAGATTCTAATTGATTTTAAGTTTTCTTACTAAGAATTTCAAATTTGTCAAAAGCTTCATTTTTATTTTTCAAAAGTTTTGTCCAAGTATATCTCGAATAATCATCAGCTACAACCAAAGTGTAGAAGATACCTCCATAACTTTGTATAGCGGATGGACCAAACAAATCCATATGTAAAAGTTCTAGACACCTAGATGTAGACACCATATTTTTAGCCTTATGGCTACTATGGACTTGTTTAGCAACTTTGCAAGCATCACAAAAGTGTTGGTCATCTTATCACTTATGAGATTCTTAGTTAGCTCACTTGTAGACAAGTCTTAAGTGAGTCTCACTCAAGTGTCTATTCCCAAGAGTTTAATGAAATGAAACACCTTATGTCTCCTGTGTGTCGACATGTGTAAATCCATTGACCATAGTGATCTCAATACCCGTTAAAACCAACTAGGAGGACAAACTACTTATAATATGGACGACTAATACTACGAAAGATAAATCCTAAATAAGAAACAATATTTATAGTGAGTTAAAAGAGATCATACCTTTTGAGTTTCATAGATAAGCTACCAAGAATGACATACATTGCATATCATCCTACCTTGTAGAAAAGCTTGGATACTCAAATACTCAGGAATCCGAGATGGTTAGTCAAACATATTTAACGGCATAAAAGTGATGTCAAGAAGTATAAAAACATTTATATTCATTGACTTTTTATCACTTACTTTGAAGAATGAGTTGCTTCTAAATTTCTCTCATAGGCTTCACAAACATTATTTGTTTTGATTTACTAGTTGATGGTGTATTTGAGTTAAATCCTAACCCGGTTTTATCTCTAAATGACTTTTGACTATTTAATAGGTTTTCAAGAGATTTTGAGCTTTCTTCAAATTTAGCTAACATTTTTCCCTTTTCATTTTGTCTTTTAATTTCATGTTTGTAGTCTAGACATATTTTGCATTCTAGATCAATCTCAACATTACTCTCTAATCTAGACATTTTATCTTCTAACATTGTTTCTTTTTCAAAATTGTTCTCAAAAGGACTTGAGGATTCATTGTTAAAGATTGTTTTTAGGTTTATGTTACAAAAATGTTTTAGACTCATTTTCTAGTTTAGCGAATTCTAAAAAGAATGTGTCAAAGCAACAATGTTCGGTTTCAAGTTGTACCTTACTTGTAGTTTTATCTAATTGACATTCACAAACCGGATAGTAATTGTCATTTTCGTCCGTGTCGCTCCACGATTCATAAACGAGTCCTCTTCGAGCTTGACACATATTTTCTTCGTCGCTAATACCTTCATTAAAACCATTTAAACTCGTAGTACTTGTATTTTCTTCAACTAAGTGTCTATCCATTAGTTTTTCTAAGACTACTAACTCATATGTAAGATCAAATTGATCATCCTTGACTTGACATATTTTTTTATGGAAGTTTAAAAGATTTTTCCAAATATCATTAGCCGTTTGACAAAAATACACTCTTTCATATTCGATTCTTGGTAAAGCTTTATAGATTAATATCTTAGCTTTAGTGTTTTTGTCAATTTTGAGATAGTCATTTTGATTTTCAAAACTTGTTTTTGTTGGTTTAAAATCATCAATGGAAATAATATAACAAAGATCTTGATCTATTGATCTTACATAGTTTTCAAATTTATTTTTCCATTCAAGAAAATTTTCTTTTTCAAATAGCGGTGGTCTTTGTGTAGATTGCCCTTCTTTGAGATTTTCAAAATCAATGGATCGATCCAAGTTTTAAAATATAATATATTTTACAGATCTTGAGTAACGTAGCTCTGATACCAATTGTGGAAAACTAGAAGGGGGGTTGAACAGTTTACCGCTTTTTAACTTGATTTACTTTATTAATTTTACGTGTAATCAACAATCAAAACTAATAAACAATAAGTAATGTAAAAGAGTAAAGTAATGAACGATCAAACCACAACACAAGTGTTTATCGTGGTTCGGCTACAAGGAATCTTTTTCCTTGCCCTACTCCACGCCCCGAGTATCCAACTCGAGAGTATCCTCCACTAGTCAACAAGCTCCTTTCTCGGTGGAGAAAACCTTACAATCGTCACTTACACTTTATCCGGTACAAAGCTAAATACCAAGTTCTTTTACAAAGGCACAACTACTCCTAACATCGCCTATACAATATTTCCGACACTAAGCAAGATGTCGAGTTCTTTTCCAACGGGTACAACCACTCCCGATACTCTATGTATTTTGAGGACTAAAATACTAATACAAACAAATAATGTATAAACTATAAGAGTTTATACAATGCAAAGCTACCAAGACTTGCAATGTTGTGTTGAAGGTTGTAGTCTTTTCGGATGAACTCGAGGACTTCTTTGCTACAAAAGAGAACCACACAAGTGAGATGCAACTGAGTTAAATGATAAAGATGAGAGTGTATGTGTATAGTATAGGTTAAAGTGATAAAAGATTTGTTGGATGTAGCTTGCTATTTATAGGAAAACCAAACAGCTAGGCCACGGATCAGGCGGAACCAAATCAAGGGTTCCGACCGTGTATTCCCAAGGTTCCGCCAGAGCTGACAGAGTTCCTTCCAAGAAATCTTTCCATATCTATGATAATTCTAATCAAGAACATACAAAGTCAACTTGTAATATATGTTGAGTGAGAATATGACTAAGATATGCATGAGATCTTAGTCAAAGATTGCCAAAGAGCTTTGACAAGACATGTATGATGCAATGCATGATGTAGATGTATAATTCCAATTTTAGACTTTTACTAATATGAAAAGTGAACTTGTAGCAACATGTACTAATGTTTGTATGATATGTTTTTACTAAGTAATTGAGTTACTAAAGATATTTGAAGACATATAACTCAATAAGACACAATATTTAGTAAAACTTACTAAATATGTTTTGACACTTAATATGCTATCATCATTGTTAGATAAACAATGAATCATGTAGCAAATGTAATGTTTACTTTAGAAATAAAGTTTCTATATGTGAGACTTATACTATAGTTATACTTTGCTAGAAAATAAAGTTTATACTTTGTCTACAACAAAATATTAGCAAAGATCGTAAAATATAAATAACGTTTTTAGACGATATTTGTATTAACATATACAATAAATGCTGATAAATGTGGATATTTAACATTTGCATTAACACTTAATTATATACACGCGATACATCTACAGGTTTGCAATGCATTGAAAAAGAGGAACGACAATTGATGAAGGGAAACATGCGTTATTTTGAGGAAGAGTATTGTCTTTTATGAGCTCCATAAGCCCTGTTCAAGGTAAGTTCTGTCATCATAAACGAGTTCGATATGTATGCAAGTGAAAAAATTGTAATTTCAAACTTGTGTATGCTCATGGGTGTTTGGAATTTCCTTAAAAGATATATGTATTGGTTCAACTGATTTGAAATTAAACGTAATTGTACAGAAGAGAAGTAACTGGCGATGAGGAAGGGCTTCATATTGGAGATTGGGATGTGGTTGCCTCGAGGTATGTAGGTGGCATAAAATGTATACTTTGCATACTTTGCATATCTAAAAAATGGTAAGTAGGTGGCATAAAATGGTTAATGCAGTATCGTGCTTGCATATTTGTAGGAATTAGCAGCTTGGTCATTCGTATATGACTACTTACTACTTCACTCCCACTTTAAATAACACGGGATATACTATGCAATGATTGTGATAAAAACGGAAATGCTCCTTTCCACTTGCTATACCACAAGTGTAGATAATGTGGATCGTACAACACTCGAGTAATCAAGGATGATCCAGTTGCATATATGTTATGCTCGAGTGAAAAGTCAATTATTCATTTTTGTAGTTGTACTTTAGCATATACGCATTTGGAACTTTTTCATTCATTAGCTTTAGTTCTATATACCATGGGTTAGAAACTCAGGATCAGTTGAGATCAGTTTCACTGAGATCGATTTTAACTTTAAAATACGAGCAATAAGTTTCAAGTTTAAAACACAACGTAAATCGACTAATTCATGTTTAAATGGGTCAAAATGGCATCTTTAGTCTGTTGCAAACCTTTGTTCATATAAGTTTTAAGGAAACTTTGTTCATGTAGAAATGTATAATGTTGAATTGACTATTGTTAAACCAGTGCATTTTTTTTTCTAAAATTCGTCAAGTGATACTTAAATTGGAACATTCATTTGTACGGTTACCTTCTATATCATTGAATTCTATGATGTTATTTCCGGCACGTGTTATTGAAGAGTTTTCAAATGATGATCTTGATTTTGCACTTGATTCCGATGACATGGAAGCTGACATTGACAATGAGGTTGATAGGGTTCTAAACTTCTAACTGCAATAACTAGTGATACTGCTGCACAACTTCCAAAAGCCGTAAAGAAATAGCGTTCAAAGGTACTTAGTAGCTTATTGTAATAAAGAAGTGTTTTTCTAAGCTTATAAGCTCAGTTTTAGTGTATTTTGAGCTTATAGAGTTATAGCTTGCATAAGCTCATTAGCTTAAGTGAACAAACCCATATAACATAAAAAAATCAGCTTATAAACTTATCAAATCTTCAATAAGCTCATAAGCCCATCAAATAAGCTAAGACAAGCACTGTAGATGCTTATTGGTAAAGCTCTTTTAAAAGGGCTTTATGTTAAAGCTAATAGTTTCTTTTTCAGATGCTTAGCCAAACACAATCTAAGTATTTTTTTTTTAGTCTTAATTTTATATGAATTTTGTAATCTTGATCAATATATGGTTGAAATTTGGGTACATCCAAAGAAGTTTTTGATTAAGTTACTTCTAATCTGTTTGCATCGTGGGTGTGTCGGGCAATGGGTCAAAATATGTGCAACATGGAAGTAAGCAACTTTGGTACAAACTTAATATGTTTACTCTGGCTGCAGTTATGGGTAAAGTTGAGCGGCAATGCGAGTCATGGCATGTTCATGTCAAAGCAGTTAGAGTAGCTTCTAAATTTCATAGACAAAAATTAGTGAAGAAACTAATTGTTGGAGTAGCTTCTAAATTTCACAGGCAACAATTAGTGAAGATACTAATTGTAACACCCCCAATTTCATGATAGGCAGCGGAATTCAAACTGGGTGTTACTCGACGGCACAACAGTTATAACAATAGAAAACGAACTCTAATTGAGTCGTTTTAAAAGACTTGTCATTCGAATTATATAAATATCATAGATTACAAAATGAGGTCCCAGATGGTTCCATGTTTACAAATTACATTAAATGAGTTTTCGAATGATAATAAAATTTATAGCCCTCTTGAATATCGGTGCTCCTCCGTGTCAGCCTCTAACATCATGGACCTAAAATACATGCTTAAAACTGTCAACACAAAGGTTGAGTGAAATTCATAGAGTTTATTAAATGGATCACAATATGTTTGTAGTGTGAGTTAATTAGACTCACACTAATGGTTGGAAAACAAAACAGTTATTATTATTCACTAAGCTCATGCAACCAATACGTTAACGGGTACCAATATCAATCGGTGGATTTGTTGCCCCGGTAGGTACTTTGCCGTCATACTTAAGTTTCAAATATAGTGCATTTGTTTGAACGCATTTGGTCCATACAAATGGGATTCGTCAATCCCAATAGACCTATTCACAATACTCGCGCTCACTATTACTAGTGATTAAATGGTTCATGATTTGGGGCCTAGGATTGGCAAGGATGGTACTTAGTAATAATAAAACAATCAGATAGCATACAATTTCAAAGCATTGTGTTCGGTTTAAAATAGCATGTATTCCCCCCAAGGGTTTGTAAAACAATTAAGTAATGGAAAGTAGGGCTATGAACTCACAGGAATATGTAAAACTTTAGAGTACTTGTGAAAGTAAAAGCAAGTAGTTGAGCATGTATCTCCACAAAAGAGTTTATAAAATAATTAAACAAGTAAAAGTGGGGCTATGACTCACCGTGAGTTGGATGATGTTTAAGGATATAATGAAATCGCTGGATAGGCCGGGAAAACCTCTACGTACAACCTAGAATAGAATGTTGCGACTTAGGTTGGAACAATGCCTAAGAATACAAAAACGTGCCTATATATGTCTTGCATATTGTTCATGATGTAGTACTTAGTATGTTGTGTAGGTCATTGTATAAAGATGGCTTATGAAACACGTTTAGTTTGTATATCTCGCACTACCGTTCGGGCCATCATGATTTAGAGGTCATGTAGCAAACGTTCGAGGAGCTAGGACTCTTTAATTCGTAAATCCAGCAACTCGTCGATCCGTTTACCCAAATGAAACCCCTCACATGAAGTTCTCTAGTGTTGTAGTATTCGATAGAAAATATATGTTTTTGATCTTTAAAAGTTACATGTCCGAATGTTGAATAAACTTAGGAAAGTTTATTTTGAATGAAGATTGTTATCTTTAATGAGTTTACTAAGTCTAGTATGGATGGGATATTTCTTGCAAAATCTCATGGTCATTGGATGGAGTAGATCCAAATTGGTTGATTATGTTACGACTAACACTTTAGTTCATGTTTTTGACTTAAAAAGCCATAAGGTTTTAGTCGTGGCCTTGCCGTGGCTTTGTTCATGGCTACCATGGTCTTGAGACTCATCCTTGGCCTTAGCCATGGCTGCGGTCTCGGCTTTAAGGTCATTAGACCTCTTGGTTTTACTTAGCTATAACCAATACATGGTCATTTGGGTATTAAAAAGGGGCTGTTAAGAATTTGAAGAAAAATATCACTCGTTATGCGTTTTCAGGGTTCGAGCTTCTTTTTGCTTGAACGAAAACATCCTTCCAGACAACTTTTGTGTTTTAACTTTTTGATGAAACGGACCAGAAGTGCCTCGTTTAATTAGGTCAGATCGCTTATCAGTAGCGTATCGGCAGTTTTGGTCTTTCCGGTTTAATAACTTCATTTTGCCGTATCTTTTGACTCATGTACTCGTTTTAGGTGATTCCAATTACTATATTTTCCTTTTTAAGTCTTCTACCACAGTATGTAATTTTCCAATATCATGTTTATACCATTTTGGTCGTATTTCTCAATATAAGTCACTAGTTTTCTTGTTTACTTAACATAGGTTAACATATAGTTTCCATAATTTGTTTTAAGAATTTTTATACATCATGAACATAACACAAAGACCATATATAGAATGAATGAAACATAATAAGCATGAAAATGATATTGAGCAAGAAAGTGTATTAGGGTTTCTTACAACTTTTGGCTTTCTAATGAAAGTAAATCAAGAGCAAGGATTAGGACTTTGATTGAGCATGCTTTCCACACTTTAGCAACCCTTCTACACTCTTGTATTCTTGAAGGATTGGTGATGCGGTTTTAGGTGACTTGAGTGGATTTAAACTCAAGAGAATCACCTAAACTTGCTAAGGATTTGATGTAGTTACTTTGTAGCTTGAAACTTGTGTGAAACTTGAAGTAGGAATAAAGATTACGAGAGTGTTTGTGTATGATGATATGGGACAGCAAGAAGAGGAGAGGGCAAGGGGTTTATATAGTCACATGAGGAGGTTAGGAAGGTGTTTAGGAAGGTGCAATGAGGAGGTTAAGATTGTAGGCTAGTAGTTTCCAATTTTGCTTCCTTAATACACATGTTATGCATCTTGGAGATCAAGACTTAGGATTAAGCCACATTGGTGATGAATCCCCTCCCTATATTCGGCCAAGGCTATTCTAGGGTGACTAGATGAGTAGTCATGGTATTATCTAAGTTACGGAGTGAGTTTTGGTTCCGTTGATCACTAACTGTAAGCTGTTAAGTCACAAAACGTAAAACCAGGTATCGTAAAAATACAAAACTTGAAAGAATGATTAAACTTGTCAATATACTCCATAATAAAATATAAAATAAGTGGTAAGTTCCATCGGGTTGCTTAAACCCTGTTAAAACTGGAAACGCGGGCCTAAAACGCATAATACGTAAAACGTACGAAAGTTGCGTAAAACTGAGAAAAGTAAAATGTAACTTTCCTAATATGATGATAATGAATAAAAATGGCCTATAATGTCTAGACTGGGCTCAGTCTAGTGTCGGTTGGTATTTAATGTCTTTTAGACGTAAAACCGTAAGCCTAAAAATCGAGGAATGATTTATAAAATTGATTGGTCCTGAACGGTCAACTAAATCAACCAAGTGAATGGTCAACTAAGTCAAACATCTCAGACCAAATTTCCAAGGAGTATAGTGTTTCCCCGGGTCGTTATGTCCCGACGAGGTGTGCAATTGTATTTGTGAACGTTTTAAGTGATCGGGTGATTTAACAGAAAAATCAGGATTTTGATTATTATGATTACACTAAGAAATGAGGAATTAGAATAACTTAAAAATACTATAAGAACAATTACTGATGATCAGATATACTAAAAATGTGAATTAAATTTAAAAACGCGCGTTTGAATTTAAAATAAACGCGAACGCGCAAAATAAAAAGTGAAACGTGAGTAAATAAAATCCTACGGTTATGAAAATTAATTTTACAAGATCCTAATGACAAAAGAAAATTTTAAGAAAAAGAAAAATAATTTTTACACTATTTAATTAATTACTATTAATTAATTACTAATTATTAATTACTTTTTAATTATCTAAATTACACTAAATTATAACTAATTATGAATTTTACCTAGAAAATTGAAAATTAAATTTAGTAAAATCTAAAATATTATAAAACTAATTTTAAAACAGAAATTATATTTTTCCTACTTTTTAATTAATTATTATTAATTAAAAACTAATTATTTAATTAATTTAAACTAAATTAAATTATAAAAAATACTAAATCAAATGAGAAAAATCTGAAAAAATTACTAAAAATCCTACAGGTTAAGAAGCCTAAGAAAAATTTAAAATTAGAAATTGCTTACAAATAAGCAGAAAAATAAGCCAAAGGGCTTAAATAGAAGCTATCACTTTATTTATTTTTGGTTTTTCTGGAATTTTCTTTTTCACAACTATTTATATACTGTTAATTAACATCTTTTGTAAAGGGACTTTTGCTAGAGCTTATTAATAAGCTCTGTGAGAAGCTCAAACTTGGACAGAAGGTCCAATAAGCTAGAATAAGCTGGAATTTTGAACCAAAAGGCTACAATTAGGCTACCAACTACTGATTGAACTACAAGATACTAAAATGACTACAAATAAGCTGGAAGGATTGAATAAGCACAAGTTAATAAGCTGAAATCAACAAATAAGCATTATGCAAAACACAAGTTCCAAACAGGCCAAAATAGGGGCTTTTGGACATCTGTGGGGTCCACAGAGGTGAAGGGTAGTCCAAATAGAAAGTTGACCCTTAAGGTTGACCTGGTCAACTTCAAAAAAAGCCAATAAGCTGGGTGTGGGGTCCACTGGGTAGCAAGATGCAAGTCTAATAAATTAGGTCAATGCCCCTGGTGCAGGGGAGGTTAATGGCCCTGCACCCTCAAATAAGCACTTGCACAAAGCCCATAAAAAATCTAAAAAATAAGAAAAGTATTGATTTCTGTAGTTAAGCTAGTAGACTTTGACCTCAAGAAATTTCAGAGCTTGATTCCAAACAAAAAATTCAGGTAAATTCATGCAAGATCTGACTTTTTTCTAAAACATACAATTTTGACTTTTTTCTTTTAATGAAGAACTTTGACTTTGCTCAGATTTGAAGATTCCTAGATAATTATAAATGAAATATTAACCATAAAGTACACTAATTCAAACAAGCTTAACAAGTTTTGACCCTAAATTGATGATATGGCTTCCAAAATCCCAACTGTTGCACTGCTTATAATAGTTAAAGGCTAACTTTGACTTTTTGGCTGATGAACTATGGGATTATGCTGTGAATATTCTAAATGACACCTAAGTATGTTGTCCAAACAAGTTTTGGACACTGAAAAGCTCACAAGCTCAGTTAAACACTCAAATCCAAACACCCCTTTATGACCCTAGTAATGAGGTTTTCAAAGACTTTTCACCGTTTTAATCCAGAAATCTAGTCCACAATATCATAATATGACAGAGTAAGCTTATTTAGACATGATATCACCAATATTAACATCATATACTCAGGAATCAAAGTGATGCTATTTTAACAGTTAAGCTAGCAAAGTTGTGCACTATGAGATAAATTGAACAAATACCAACTATTAAGTGATGAGGCGAAAAATGATCCATTTTTAGGGGGTCATTTAAGCCGGAATTCGAATTTATTTAATCAAATATTGCCCTAAATCGTTCCTTTTGTGATTTTAGGTACTTTGGGAGTGAAATCTGGAAAAGGAAGCAATTCGGACGTTTTTGGAGCATAAAAGTGAAGAAAACGCCAAAGTCTTAATTTTCCATGCTGGGAACAGTAGGTGACGGCGTCAAGAGCAACTCCCTGACGGCGTCAAGAGCAAAATTCCATGACGATCCAGTACAGATTTCAAGGCGTCACGAAATAGGGCGTCAAGAGTAAAAGTCATGACGGCCTGGAAATGATTAAGTCTTGACGGCGTCAGATGTAGATCAAGGCAGTCCGAGAAGAGTTTTGGCGGCGAGGTGACGGCGTCACAAGATTGGTCTTGACGCCGTCAGACCCCTTTTCCTATATATAGTTTTCTAATTTTTACACATAAAGGAGAGAAGTTTTGGAGAAACCCTAAGTACGATTTTGGTTCAAACTTTACAGGTTTTTCAAGGGTTCCAAGCCCTTGATACCTTGCATATGTAATTGAGATAAGTGTTCTTTTAATTCAATCAATATGTCTATGTGTTGGTTGTCTATATCTTGTTCTTGTCTTAATTCCATCATGCTAGGCTAGATCTATCTTGTGTTTGCTTAGATCTAATGAAACCTAGATGTTGATTATGTGTTGATTACTTGTTTATTCTTGTCTTGGATGAATGATTTATATGTTAGGCTTAAGAAAACTGGCAGATCTCCAATTGGTAACATGCTTGAACGTCTTAATAACCATGAACCGACGCGCACTAGGTCTTTATTGGTTGTATTTAATGCATGAGCCACTGTTTACAATCCCTATAGTTGTGCTGGGCATGGTGTAGGAGGAGATAAGAGCTCATAGAATTGGGGAGTTAAGTGTGCCACCCCATGAATGGTATTAAGGAATACGATCCGTCATCCATGCAATTATAACAAGTAATTAACGTGTAAAAGATATCTAGGGAGTAGTGAAATCTAAGTAAACACATTTTCTCCAATTATTGCTCACAACTTTAGTATAATTAGTTTATTTTCATTTTCTAGTATTTTATTTTGATTGCATCTTAGTATTGGGTTAGTTGAATAGCAACTAATTCCGCCCAAATCCTTCAAACCCGAGATTTTAACTTGCTTTCATAAAATATAAAAATACAAAAATAATCATCCCTCATCTTTGGAACTAGTATTTAGGTTTTCTAATCCTAGCGACACTATTCCTAAGCTGAACGATCAATCCCCCGGTACTTGTCACTATACTATACTACAACGATCAGGTACACTGCCTGGTGGGGGTTGTAAGCTTCTCAAGATCCCTTGAGAGGTAAAGCCTGGTGCGATTCCCACGTATCATTAAGTAACAACTTAACTAAATTACACTAATTAAGCATTAAGAACACAGAGATAAGCAATGAAAATCACATATACAGTTAAATGCCAAAGTTGGAAAAATTTATTACAAAATGTTCCAAGCACAAAACTGAGGTACCAAGTTCAATTTAAACCAACCTAATACTTCCCACGAAACCCTAATACCACTGCCATCCAACATTTACAGTGCTCCTTGCATTGTTGATCTTCTTCTTTTTTTTTTTATTTTTTTTTTAACTAATTTTTTTTGTATTTTTCTGATTTTGTACTTAAGCTATTTCTTATGCATTAAAAACTTATAGAAGCTTAAACTTAAGCTACTGAGAGCCCAAATGATCAACCAACAACACTTTTTAACACTAAAATAAGCTAAATTCGAAATTTACTAAAAACATTCAAACTTGAATTTATAAAAGGTGTAGGACCTTAAAACTATCAACTTTAACACAAATGTAAGCACTAGATGAAGTAAAGATGGTGACTTGATGTAATATATGTGTGGCGTTAAACTTGAAAGAGAATTATAAGATGAAGAGAACTTTTATTAATAAAACACACACAATACACACACTAGCACACACCTCAAATGAGCCTTTGAGGTGTTTAAATAGTTGGTTACATGAGAAGCCCTAAAGGCTTTCTATAGGCTTGGGCTTGGACTTGGTTGTATGACTAGATAATAAGGCTTATATAACATTGCACATAACATATTAGCTTGCCAAGTCCAAAGCCCAATGACTATCCTATTCCATAAACTAAGACACATTACAAAGTTCCTAATATGAGAATGACCATCACTTCTCAATACATATTTTTAATGCTAACAATCTCCCCCTAAGGGGTAGTCATTCGAATGATGCTCCAAGTGATTAGGTCTTCCGTGTTCTTTGTCTTGAACTTTGTGTGTCATTGTAGAATAGTCTTTAGTCTTTGTTCCTTCATGCTTTGTGATCTTTTGATGACTGACTTTTCATCGTTCTTTGTTCTTTTGTGATGTGGAGCAATCTGCCTTTCGTCACTTCTGCGTCTGTGATGGTTGTTTGCCATTCCAACATGCTCATACATCTTTGGACTTTGATATTCATATGCACGTAGTTCCCTTTCTTTCACTTTGATCTTTAGTCCTTATACTTTGTAGATTCTTCTTTTTGGCATAGAATCTTTCTTTGAACTTTGTGTTGTATAGATCTTTGAGGGAGCTTTCTTTAACTTCCAGATGTATGTATGAGCATGCGGAATCTGTCGCCATGGAGGTGATGTGTAGCTGCATGAAAACAGTTAGCAATAAATCAACCGGTACTTACAGGTTCGAATTAGAGATCGTCAACAGCATAGTGTGAAGACTCCTTCTAACCCTTACCAAGGCCGTTCCCATGTCAGATATTCCCGAGGGAGCTTACAAGACCTACTTAGTAGCTCAATGACTGGGTGAGTCGCTGGGGATCACTCCACGACTGTAGACCATTTGAAACCACCGCGAACACTAAGTGTAACTCATAAAGAATACCAAAGTGACCTGCTGTCAGGGCTGTTTGATGTTGACCCTGGCAGGAATTTCCATTCAATCATTGAGAATCACGAATGTGAATCCTCTCATAAATGTTCTGGCAGATTGCTAAGATCTGCGTAGGACTCTAAATTTACATATGGCGTCCTTAATGATTAACAACCAGTGTAGGAATATTATGTGTTCCTATGAGATCCTTTGATGAATCTCGGGGCTCTAGACTCAATAAGTGCACATTTTGTTTCCTATGCGGAGATTAGGGAGAGGTCTCCTGCTTCAATATCAACCATCTCTAAGAGACAGATCGATAGATTACACCGGTTCCCCGTGAGAATGAAACAAGCTCTTTTAAGAGAACTTGAGTGGCTAGAAGGTTTAGTGCAGTGCGTCACTGGGTCCATGACGTCTTTATCTTCAATACCAGTGTCACCTTAGTAACGACCAGTAGCATACGAATTGAACCCGGTGTCTGCCCTAAGGTTGAACATTTGGAGGGCTATTTCTTTTCACCCTTTTTCATAACTTTTCTTTTTAATTCTTCAACCCCTTCTTTCTCCTTTCTCATTTTCTCCTTTTTTCAATCATACCTAAGGACTTCTAATTCTAATCTATTGGATTTGTCCTTGGGTAGATCCCTCCGGCTCTGGTGGATCATAGGACGGTTTTCCCTAACCTTAGTCACCTTATAACTCCATGACTATCCTATAATTGCCATGAAACCATTTATGAAAAATCTCTCAAAGTGTTTATGATAATAAAACACATTGTTGACACTTCGAGAGTTTTGCATTTCTTTTGAAGGACTCCCCCTTCACATGTGCTCATGAATTATTTAAGAAATTTGCACATGCGTGAGGAGTTTGCACTTTTTGAATTGATCCGCTTTCAGTGAACATGACCGATTCGAGACACGCTTACATCACTAGTTAGACTAGCTTGAAATTATTACCCGTCCTGGTCAAGTCCAAAGAAAGTCTCTCGATATGGTACATTCTACTCAGACAAATCCTATTCGAGACACGCTTACATCACTAGTTAGACTAGCTTGAAATTATTACCCGTCCAGGACAAGTCTTTTCGATTACTGATATTTTAAGCTTCATCAATTCATAGGTACTTACTGAGCCGAGCTCTTTTGAGATTCAGCCACAATCTTTACTCATTTTGATCACATTTTAATCATGTCTTCTCCCCCTCAAAAATAGCATATTGTGATATTTTTTATATCAACTGAGTAAAAAAGCTTTTTGGAGAGAAAGACAGATTTCATTTTGCATGAATACGGAACATTTTTTGTTTTTGTACTCCCCCTTAATGATAGCTCATTTTAAAATCAATTAAGGGTTTTGAGGGAGTTATCTTGAGCACTCATTTGAAAGATTTTGAGAAATCTTTTGAACAATCTTGAAAAAGTGCTCAAGAATTGTATTTTGAAAACCGAGTTTATGTTTGAAATCCTTTTCGTTTGTTTATACTCGAACTTTTGAAAATGATTTCATCTTTGAACGTACGAGTCCTTGATTTGAAAATAATCAGAAGTCATCATTTTAGTCCGGGTTTCGTACTAAGGTATACGAAAGCCATAGTGAAGAAACATTTGAGAAACGACATGTTTTAGAAAAACATTTTAAAGAACTCCCGTTCAAGCATCTGTACATGTCCGTATCATTGTTGAATGACATTTCTAGAGACGTACAGAATATTGATTTATACGAGAGACATGTCGTGAGAAGAATATTTTTGTATTTTTTGATTTTATATTGTTTTTGTATTTTTTGAAATTTTATATTTTTGTATTTTGTTTTTGTTGGTTTTTCAAATTTTGTATTTTGTTTTTTTTTTTTTTTCAAAAATATTTACAGCGAATCGATTTTGAAAACATTTTTCAAGAAGATTCGAGAAGACGTTCTAGCTCCTCAGGAGTTAGGCTTCGCATGCCAATTCGTCGAACTAAATAGTCAAACCGTTCTTTTGGAAGGGCTTTAGTAAATAGATCGGCGAGTTGGTAATCAGTCTTAACGAAAAATAATTCAACAGTACCCTCTTCCACGTGTTCTTTGATGAAATGGTAGCGGACTTTGATATGCTTCGTCTTAGAGTGATGTACGGGATTGCACGAGATGGCTATGGCACTTTTTGAGTCACAATACATAGGTATTCTGTCAAAAGTAAAGCCATAATCTGTGAGTTGTGCCCGCATCCAAAGAACTTGGGCACAACACGCAGATAGAGACACATACTCGGCTTCGGCGGTTGATAGTGCAGTACAATCCTATTTCTTTGACGACCAGCTTACTAGCTTTTCACCCAAAAATTGTGCTCCACCTGATGTACTCTTTGCTGTAACTTGATCACCGGCATGGTCTGCATCTGAAAATGCTGTTAGATTAAACCCCGAATCCTTCGGATACCAAAGTCCCATGTTAATGGTGCTTCGTAGGTACCGAAAGATCCGTTTAACCTCTTTGAGGTGAAGTTCGGTAGGCTTTGCCTGAAACCGTGCTAACAAACAAATAGCAAATTGAATATCGGGTCGGCTAGCAGTTAGGTACATGAGAGAACCGATCATGCTCCGATATTTCTTCGGATCAATGGGTTTCCCAAACAAATCAGCACCTATTTTTGGTGAAGTGACCATTGGTGTACCAACAGAATCACAGTTTTCCATTCCATGTTTTTTCAAAATCTCTATTGTATATTTAGCTTGATTGATAAAAATACCACGAGGGGATTGATGGATTTGTAAACCAAGAAAGAATTTTAGTTCCCCCATCATGGACATTTCAAATTTGCTTTTCATGAGATTTTCAAAATGTTTTGAATGGTTAGGATTGGTTGATCCAAAAATAATGTCGTCCACGTAAATTTGAACGATCAAAATGTCATCTTTGAATTTTTTGATAAACAAGGTGTCATCAACCGTTCCTTTTGTGAAATTGTTTTTAAGCAAGAAAGATGATAGTTCGTCATACCACGCTCTTGGAGCTTGTTTTAAACCATAAATTGCTTTCTTAAGCTTGTAGATGTAGTCTGGATGATCTTTGTCGATGAATCCCTCTGGCTGACTCACATACACTTCTTATTTCAGAGTTCCATTCAAGAAAGCAGTTTTAATATCCATCTGATAGACTGTGATGTTTTTGTGAGCGGCATAGGCTAAGAAAATCCTGACTGCTTCAAGTCTAGCTACAGGCGCGAATGATTCCTCGAAATCTATCCCTTCTTCTTGTGGATAACCTTTAGCCACGAGATGAGCTTTGTTGCGAATAACAGTCATTTCCTCATCCAGTTTGTTCTTCCATAACCACTTGAGATCAAGAACACGTATATCAAGTGGTCGTTCAACAAGTTCCCAACTGTCATGTAAATCGTATTGAAGAATTTCCTCCTGCATCGCTTCAATCCATGGGTATTCTGCCATTGCTTCCCGAATGTTCTTTGGTTTTTTGAGGCTGATTAAGCAAATGTAAATGCACAATTCGAGATCAGTGGCAAGTTGTCTCTTTGTCTGAACTGGCTTTGAAGGTTCACCAATAACATGTTCTATTGGATGGTCTTTTATCCATTGAAACGTAGAAGGGTACCTTGGGTGTAACAAATGTGTGTTAGATGGTTCTTGTAACCTTGAAGAAGATTCAGCAGAGTCTGTTGCAAATGGGTTTTCAAATACTTCTTCTTCTTCTAACGCAACATCGTTTGAATTATTTGTAGGTTCTTCTTGAAAATTTGTATTTTGGTTTTGCTCATCAACTCTTGGTAGATCAGTTTCAATAACTGGAGTTGCTGGAGTAGATGTTGATGATGTTGAGGGAGTTGGTGCTTCTGCTTCGATTGTTGTAGATGCATCTTGTGATGGTGGTGGTGGTTGATGGTTTTGAGCGGGTGCAGCGGACTGTTGTTGAGATGCATTTGTCGAAGTTCCACCATAGTATTCATCAAACATTAACTCGAAGAAATTTTCCAGTTCTTGTTCTGAAGGTTTATCCGTGTTTGTTGAATGAGCTCCTTGAGGTACGAGTCCTGAACTGATGTATCCAAAAGTCTGTTGGTTTGGTGCGGGTCCTAATCCGTTTTGATTAGAAGCCATCGGATTAAGCGCGGGTTCTAGAGCGAGTCTCTCAGAAGCCATTTGTGAAATCTCGTCAAACTTCACATTCATCGTCTCCATTATCCTTTTTGTTCTTCTATTATACACCCTGAATGCCCTCGAGTTTTCTGAATATCCAATGAAGATTCCAATATCACCCTTAGCTTTCAACTTTCCTAGATCTTCTCTGTCGTTCGTCGGATAGCACAAAGCGCCAAACACGTGAAGGTAAGAGATGTCAGGTTTACGGTTGTTCACTAGCTCATATGGGGTTTTATTGAATCTTGGATGTACTAGGGATCGGTTCTGAGTGAAACAAGCAGTGGCAACAGCATCAGCCCATAAGAAAAGTGGTGCACTAGAGTAAATCAACATTGTGCGAGCAGCTTCCACAAGAGTTCGATTTCTTCTTTCAACTACCCTATTCTGCTGTGGATTTCTAACAACTGATGTTTGGTGAGTGATTCCCACATCTTCAAAGTAGGTTCTTAACTCCTGATTAGTGAATTTTGTGCCATTATCTGTTCTTACAATCCTTGCTGGAGCTTGAAGTAGAACTTGAATACGCTTCAGAAAGGTGATGATGATGTCTGGTGCTTCGTCTTTTGATCACAAAAACTTTACCCAAGTATATCGTGAATAATCATCAACAATAACGAGAATATACTTCTTACCATTAATGCTTTCAACTCTCATTGGGCCACATAAGTCCATGTGCAACATATGTAACCTTGCTTCCGAACTAGGTACGGTTTTGGGTTTATATGATGCTCTTTTACTTTTTCCTTGTTCGCATGATGGACATAGGTGTTCCTTGGTGTATTTGAACTTAGGAAGTCCGGTGACGATGTTGTCTTTGGCTAACTTGTTGATCGTGTCGAAATTGAGATGGGATAATCTTCTATGCCACAGCCAGGACTTAGTTTCGGTTGCCCTTGTCATAAGACAAATTGGTGATGTAGAGGCCATTTGGTTGATGTCGATAGCATACAAGTTTGTACCACGATTACCAGTTAAGAGATCATCACCAACCAAATTTCTAATAAAAACCGTGTTTCTTCTGAATGCAACTTCTAAATCAGCATCACAAAACTGTCCGACTGAAAATAAGTTGTGTCCCAACCCTTCGACGTAGTAAACTCGAGTGATTAAAAAATTCCCAAATTGAAGATCTCCATAACCCTGAATAGCTGCTACATGATCATTTCCAAAGCGTACAGTTCCCATGAATTTCCAGACGAAATTGATCAGCAGCTTTAAATTCCCGGTCATGTGCTTGGAGCAACCCGAGTCGACGATCCAAAGACATATTACGATAACCTGCCAAGAACAGAAGAGTTTGTATTTGGAAACCGTTTTGAATTTGGTTCCATGGGGTTATGAGTAAAATCTAAATCACACTCATAAACAGTTGTTACTTGTTTAGCTTGAGCTATTTCTAATTTTCCGTTCTGAAGAGTGAACTCTCTACCCGTTGGAATCCACATACAAAACTTAAGGTAGTTCCTAGGCATTCGACTAATAATGGTAGACCTAAAGTGTGCAACTAATCTTTCTATAGATCTAGATCTAGCACTAGGTCTTTTTAGAACATTCTTCTGTTCAGGCGTAACATTCACATTCTTAGAAACACATTCATCATGAACATCATTAATTAAACATTTCTTGAATATTAAACAAACAGAGTCATTACATGCATTAGAACCAGTACTTTCGACATTACATTCAGATGAATCATGTTTCTTATTACAAAGCGATAAATTCCTAGGGTGTTCTTCTACTTCTTGAACTTTATTCTTGCTACTACTCGTAGAGACAGGCGAGACTCTATTGTTCCTTGTATTGCTCCTAGGCTTTAGTCTACTGCTCCTAGAGGTGCTTTCTAATCCTGTAGAAGGTAAGGCACACGCATTAGGATTTATATTGTTGTCCTTTTTAGCATCACTAGACTTTTTAGAATTATCCTTTTTACAAGCATTTGTCTTAGATGTTGAGGCAGACGCACTAGTGGGACTAATCCTAAAAAGGCCAGGTGCTATCACATTTGATGTTTCGACAACCACTTTTCCTTTATCAACAATCTTAACATTTTCACTTTTCTTTGGCAAGGGTGTTGGAGTGACTGGTTTTGTCAAATCCTTTTTCTCATCGACTTTTGGAGCAAACCTTGAAATTGACATTTTGGTTTTTGAACCGTGTTTGAAACATTTGGTTTCTCCGAAGTCAATGGTTTTGCAAACTTAGTTTCCTCACCCTTTCCTTTTTGACTTTCAAGTTGAGCCCTCAAAAGATCATTTTGCTCTTTCAGGTTCTTTAAGTCATGCTCATACGACAATTTGTCATACTTGCATTCTTCCTTTTTTCGATCAAGTTGTTTAAAATATGACACATTTTCTTTTTCAAGCTTTATAAGAGCATTTTCATTTTTTGAAACAATTTCGGAGGTCTCAGCTCTCAGTCTTTCACCGTCTTGAACAGAATATGTTTGTAAAATGATGGACATAATATCAGTGGTCATAACAGCTTCGAAGAGAGAATCATTTAGGTTTTCCAAAACATTCATGTTTTCACGAGTATCATTAGCTTCGTTTACCAGGGATTTGTGGTCCTTGACAAAGTCGGCCGTTTCTTTTAAGAAAGCTTGTTCAAAATGGATTACCCTCGCACTGATGTTATTCAGTGGGATAGTAATTTCGTTTTCAAAAACCTTTTTCTGTTCGATATGAAAACTAGAATGCCAGTTGTTAATATTGATGGTAGTTTTCGATTCAACAATATTTTGAAGTTCTTGAATTCTCTTTTTAACGTCATCAAGAATGTCTCTAGCCTCACTTGTATTAAAAGTGTTGTTAGAGGACATTTGTTCTATTTTTGAAAGAGATTTGGAAACAACTTTCTTTTTAGACAAGAATTTCGCAAATGGTCATTTTATGGAAAACGCAGATGGTTCTGTTTGTGGAACAAAAGTAATTCCCGAAAGTTTGTTCAATTTGTTGTAATCAATGGGTTTCAAATCCTTTTGTTTCATTTTATTTATGCTCTCTTCGACAAGTTCTATCGTTTCCACAGAATCCCGAACGACAGGAGGATCATGTTTGGTGTAAATCACATTACCATTATACAAAGCATTATGTTCTTGCTGAGCTTTCTTGAGATTACAAGGAGTTTTGTTTCCAAGAGCCATTTTATGTTTCGTATGATAAATCGGATTAGTTTGATTTGAAATCATTTTCATTGTTTGACTTGACTGACCCGACTTAACCACTAATTCTTCTAAATGTGCAATCATGTGTTCTGACTCTACGATTTCTTCCAAAAGTTTGTCTTCTTTCTTTGCAAAGTCCTTTTTCAACTCATCCCTTTCTTTTTCAAGATTGGTATAAGCTGTTTTTTGTTTAGAAAGTTGGTTTTGTAAATCAGAAATTTCCGCGTTTAAAGATTTTATCTTTTTGAAAGAATTAACATCAAGTGTATCAAACTTGAGTTGCAATTGTTTTTCCTTTGAAACGGAATTTTGATAACCAGTTTCTAATTCAGACAATCTTTTGTTATGAAATTCAAAAGCTTTAACGTTTTCTTTGTAACTCTCAAGCTCAGCGGTCAATTTTACATTCGCGGCCTTAACATCGCGATTGACCTTTTGCACATTCTCAATTTCAATACGACAGTTATTCAATAATGATTCAAATAAAGCACGTGTTTCCTCATCATTCTCAGCATGCTGTGAAACGAAGCCTCCATTATGATTCACATCTGGAGTTGCTGAAAGAGTATTGCTACTACTTGGTGTGTCCAGGTATGTATCATAAGTAGGTGCTAGCTTCTCAGAATGTTGTTCCTCATGAGGAGACATATCAAATATATCATTATTGTGACATGTGTTGAAGTTTGATACCTCAGATGGTGCATTGGTGTCATAAACAGGAAGTGTGTCAGAATCCGTGTCATACTTAGCTTCCTAAAGATTCGCCATAAATATGCAGTTCACATCGATATCCTCTCTATCTTCCATGTCATCCATAAAAGCCATAAAATCATTCTCCTCTGCGTTCAACTGAAACCCTGCCTGAACCTTTTGTGCCAACATTACTGCTTTCTGCAAGTACTCTAGATCTTTCTTGTTCGGCTTAGTAGGACAGTTCCTTGCCATATGACCTACACCCTGACAGTTGAAACACTTAATCGGATTACCCTGATTCACATTTCCTAAATTTTCAACAACTGGAGCTGCAACATTCCTATTTTGATTACCCATTGCCTGATTACCAACATTCTGACCCCTCTGATTTCCAACAAACTGACCCATCTGATTCCCTGCATACTGACCATGCTGATTCCCTGCATACTGACCATGCTGATTCCCTGCATACTGACCTGCATTCTGCATATTTCTGATTGCCCATATTAAATCCAGTAGCATATCCTTGCTGATTCCCATAAACTCCAACCATTTGGCCTCCGTTGCCCATATTGAAACTCGGCTGAGCGATCTGCCTGTTGCGAGTATTCGATGAAATCCTTTGGTTGTTGTTTGTTGGTGTAGAATAACGTCCTTGGAATGCCTTTGACAGAAAAGCAAACGCTTGTGTCAATGCTGCAGAAGCTTCATCATTTTCAGTGAATTCTGGTTCTTGGAATTGAGGGTATTGCTGTTGTGGAATAACATGTTGTTGTTGCTGTGGGTAGAACTGTTGTTGGTAGACCGGTGTTGGTTGTTGAACGTATGATGGTTGCAAGTAGTTGTGAGTGGAAGATGATGATGATTGTTATGTGTTTACTGGTAGCGGTGTTGGTGTAGTAGCAATTAATGCGAGAGGATCATGATTCATTGCCAATTTTTCTTTCCTTACTTCATTAGCCTCAGCTTGGTTTTGCTTCAAAAAGTCATAGAGTTGATCATAATTCACCTTATGTAAGTCCTTTGTTTGATTGACAATTGTAACATAACGACCCCATTCTTCTGGAAGGTTATTGATGAATTTGATGTTTGTTGCAATTGTTTGAGGTGTCAACTTGTTTCTGATTAACTCATTCATCAAAGTGTAAAACCTTGTGTAGTAAGATTCAATCTGTTCACCTTTAGTGGATGTAAAGTTCTCCCATTCAGTAAGAAGTTTGTTCTCAACGTCTTGTTGTCCAATCTCTGTTCCATGACATATCCTTCTAACACGTTCCCACATAGCATAAGCAGTTTCACAACTGTCGACCGCAGCAAAGATCTCCCGTGGTAATCCAAGTTGGATTAAATGCATTGCCAAATCATCAGCGGCGATCTGCTTCTTGTCTTCCTCTGTGTAATCTGCTTCTGTTTGTTCACGCACGAATGGTTGAGTAGGAGGTGTTGTATTTGGATTACCTTCAATTTGAACTTGTCTTGGCTTGAATGGACCATTTGTAATGGAGTTGATCATTAATTTACCATCAGGCTTTGTTTTGATGTAATGAAGCATGCGGCTTGTCCATGGGAGATATCCACCTTTTTCAAGCATTGGAGGTCGATTTTCCGCACCGGCTGCATGAATGTCTTGCTGAGTTGCCATTGATGAAGTGTAGATTGATAAAGTTGATTCTTGGATCGTTCCAACGAAGTAGGAGTTGTGTTTAGTGTAAGTTGATGTAAGTATTTATGATGAAAAATTTGATCTAAAACCTTAAAACCTCAATAACTTCTCGGAGCGTTTTTAGGCCTCGAAACTTGGGTTGAATTCATTCAAAGTGTCCTTCTTCTCTGTTTCACGGTCGTTTTGACAGCTTATTCGTCGAAAACGGAGTTACGGTTCAAAAGTTATGGCCTTTTGAAGTTTGGATGTCAAAAGTCAAAAACTTACGCGTAAACCTTTAATCTTATGCGTAAACAATAATCTTAAGCGTAAAGGGTAAACTTAGGCGTAAACAGAATCTTATGCGTAAAGTAAATGTTATGCGTAAACAAAAGTTATGCGTAAACAGTAATCTTATGCGTAAGAAAATTCTTAAGCGTAGAATTAGTAGTTTATGCGTAAGCTATTTGTTTATGCGTAAGATTTATGTTACGCGTAAGGTTTAGCTTATGCGTAAGATTTTTACGCGTAAGGTTTACAAACCAAACTGATCTCTCAAACGTATCCAAGCTTGAAAGATATCCCGTGTCGAAGTATTCCACAAACTTATCCAAGTCAGGGAAGTACTGAGTAAGCTCTGATCGTTGAAGAAAACTTATGCGTAGGATCTTTTGCGTAGAAAACTTATGCGTAGGATCTTAAGCGTAGATCTTATGCGTAAGATTTCACCTTTTGCGTAGGAATCCACCTTGAGCATAGAAAAAGGGTTTTAGGCAAAAACTTACGCGTAGAAACAGGGTTTTGGGTAAAAACTTACGCGTAAACGTGCCAAACAGCTCAAAAATACGATTTTTTCAACCAAAAACACATTTTTCACTTGTTTCTTTTGATCAAATCTTTCCCAAAACACTTAGAATCAATAAAACTTCAATAAAGTTCACGACTTTAACACTAAAGATACGTAAAAATCAAAACTTTTAAAGAAAAGCACACGTTTTTAAATGAAAAACGTAACTTTTAAAGGAAAAGTTTGATAAAAACGATTTTCACACACTCCTAAACCATTGTTAGGCGATTGATACCACTTGTAGGACCTTAAAACTATCAACTTTAACACAAATGTAAGCACTAGATGAAGTAAAGATGGTGATTTGATGTAATATATGTGTGGCGTTAAACTTGAAAGAGAATTATAAGATGAAGAGAACTTTTATTAATAAAACACACACAATACACACACAAGCACACACCTCAAATGAGCATTTGAGGTGTTTAAATAGTTGGTTACATGAGAAGCCCTAAAGGCTTTCTATGGGCTTGGGCTTGGGCTTAGACTTGGTTATACGACTAGATAATAAGGCTTATATAACATTGCACATAACATATTAGCTTGCCAAGTCCAAAGCCCAATGACTATCCTATTCCATAAACTAAGACACATTACAAAGTTCCTAATATGAGAATGACCATCACTTCTCAATACATATTTTTAATGCTAACAAAAGGAAACTTGGAATTTGAATTAAAGAAAGCTTAAATTGCATTACACGAACTGAGTTCAAACTTTTTGAAGCACTAAAATCTATTTTTACATTAATTCGACATAACTATTTTTAGCTAAAAACTACTCATCTCTTCTCAGCCTCCTCTCTCCCTTTTATATTGAAGAATTAGGGTTTAGGAGTGTTCCCTTGTCCTTTCCTAACAACTTTCTTAACCATTGGATGAGTACGATTTAATCTTGGCCATTCTTGGATTTTGGCGCCCAAAATTAGTACAAAGGCGCATGCTTCTGATAACGTGTTTAGGGGTGATATAATTGGGGTTTAGGTGACTGTTTGGGGGCTTGGCAGTGTGTAGGGTGATGATGAGAGGGGGGAGTCACATGTGACTAGTTTTGAGGTGTGTGGTTTGGCAGTAGAGTGGTTTTGGTGGGAGAAAGGTGGGTTTGACCACCTTGTTTGACCCTGGAATAATAAAAACGGGGTTTTATTACTAAGGGAATGGGCTTGGGGTGGCTTTTGGGCTTGTGTGGTGGACCAAGGGAAAGGTGGGCTTGGGGTGTTGTGTTTGTTTTGGATTTGGATTTTTGGGGATCATGGGATCCGTTTGGTTTTGTAGGAACAATAACACAAGGACCAATTTTGCCAACTGCTGAAACTTAGGGACCAATCTTGCCTACTTTCCAAACATATTCCAAGGTCCATTCTTGCCAAAGTTGAATAACACAAGGACTATACATGATATTTTCCAAAAACAAAATTTTCCAGGGACCATATTTGCCAATTTTGAAACTTCAGGGGCCAAATGCATAATTTCTTCAAAACTTTCACCCAGGGACCATTTTTGATAACTTTTGACTTTTAAATGCCTTGGGTGACTTTTCTTACAAAACAAATGCCTAGGGACTAAATTTGACAAGTTTTGAAAGTTGAGGGACTGAAACTGCCAATTTTGCAAACTTTGTTCGTTTTTCAACTGTTTTTAATCATTTTGCATCTGAAACATATCAAACACAATCCCTGGGATATTTTCAGTATTTTGATGCACATTTAAGTATTTTTGGATGTTTTGGCAGTTCAGATTGACCAAAAATGATGAGTGTTTGAGCACTCATCAAAAATCAAGGAATGATTTTTGGTCAAAGGAGGAGCGAAAAATATGTTGATTTTTCCAAAAATATAAAATTTTCTAATTGTCTTAGAAAACGCGGTGCAAGTATAGGCTAAGGTTGCGGATAAGTAAAACTTAAAACGCAAATTTCTGTTTTGTAAGGCACATGGTCTATTTGGTAACATTTTAACTTAATTATCAAAAATTCCCTAATTGATCATGAGTGTACTAAACATTAATCTGATGCGAGGAAAATTGAAGTAGTTGGTTTTCGTTATGCGCATGTTGTTTAAACGACGTTTAAACCAAACGTATAGTTTTTTAATAACTTTTGCGAAAATGATCCGATGAGCGCGTTAAACTTTTATTTTATCATGGAAATAATTTATCTCACGAGAATATGAAATAAAAATTTCGGAAATGAATAGTGAAAGTGAATAGTAAAAATGAATAGTAAAAATTCGGGATTAGATAGTAACCTGAAAATGCGAATTGTTACACTAATGAACCTTCTCGAACTCTTTAAGATATCAATGACAATATGTGAGTTGATAATGTATTATGCTATTCATTGATTTATTAATATGACATGCTTAGACTAACCATCTGTAAACTTTTTTGATACATATTATGTTTGATACATTTCCTTAAAGAATTACTATTTTTGATGTTTAAAAAATTAATGGTGTTGGTAGTATCAGTTGTATTGAGTGTGAAATTGTTTGATCGAAGAATCTTACGTTGTGACAGAGATGGCAACCATTACAATCACACAGCTAACGTCGTGTACAAAGAAGTCCTTCATCACCTTTAATTTTTCCATTTTTATTTTATTATATCTTTTTATCTTTTAAACAATAAATTCAAAGTTATTTATGTTAACATTATTATCTTTCAGCATTATACATTTAGCGTATTAAATTTTTACATCATGTTTGTACTATATTTTTAGGTTTAATAATAAAATATTTTATGGAAAACAAGGGTGATTTCCACAAAACATTTAATGGAAAACAAGGGTGCGTTTAGTTGAGGGAAAACACCCTTTTTCTCTACAAAATGTTTTGTGAAAAACAAGGAAAATAGATATCGCGTTCAAATTACTGTTTTCCAATAAAATTCTCTACAAAGCACAAAATTCCTATTTCTAACTTTAATACACAAAACTACAAAACATTTTTTTTTCCCACCTAATTTCCATTAAAATACCCCAAATCCGTTTTCGTCAGTTGTTATACGTTTTCGGCTGATTTTTTACGTTTTCGTCCATTTTTTTACGTTTTCGTCAGATTTTTTACGTTTTCGTCTGATTTTTTACGTTTTCGTCCGTTTTTTTTTTTACTTTTTCGTCATATTTTTTACGTTTTCGTCCGATTTTTTACGTTTTCATCTTATTTTTTATGTTTTCGTCCATTTTTTTTACGTTTTCGTCAGATTTTTTTAAGTTTTTGTCCCATTTTTTACGTTTTCGTCCGTTTTTTACGTTTTTGTCAGATTTTTTACGTTTTCGTCCGATTTTTTACGTTTTCATAAGATTTTTTACGTTTTCGTCGGTTTTTTTTAAGTTTTGGTCATATTTTTTACGTTTTCGTAAGATTTTTTACATTTTCGTCCAATTTTTTACGTTTTCTTCTGATTTTTTACGTTTTCGTCTATTTTTTTACGTTTTCGTTAGATTTTTTACGTTTTCGTCAGATTTTTTACGTTTTCGTCTGTCTTTTTACGTTTTCGTCAGATTTTTTACGTTATTGTCCGTTTTTTTTTACGTTTTCGTCAAATTTTTACGTTTTTGTCAAATTTTTTACGTTTTCGTCAGATTTTTTACGTTTTCTCCCGTTATTTTACGTTTTCGTCAGATTTTTTATGTTTTTATCCGATTTCTTATGTTTTCGTCACATTTTTTTCCGTTTTCGTCTGTTTTTTTACGTTTTTGTCAGATTTTTTACGTTTTCATCCGATTTTTTTACGTTTTCACATGTTTTTTTTACGTTTTCATCCATTTTTTACTTTTACGTCAGAATTTTTAAATTTTCGTCTGATTTTTTACGTTTTCGTCTTTTTTTTTACGTTTTGGTCAGATTTTTTACGTTTTCGTCCGATTTTCTACGTTTTCGTCTTATTTTTTACGTTTTCGTCCATTTTTTTACGTTTTGTTCATATTTTTTATGTTTCCGTCAGATTATTTACATGTCCGTCTGATTTTCGTCTGTTTACTTACGTTTTCGTGGGGTTTTCTACATATTCATCCGTCTTCGCTCGTTTTACTATATTTTCTTACGTTTTTATCCGTTCTTTGATGCTTTTTTACGTTTTCGCCCAGTTTTAATGTTTACTTATGTTTATTTACATTTACGTCTATTTTTTTACATTTTTGTTAGATGAAACCTAAAAAAACATAAATTAAAGATGAAAACGTAAATGAAAGATGAAAACGTAATAAATCAGAAGAAACGTAAAAAATCGGAAGAAAACGTAAAAATCGGAAGAAATAATAAAAAAAATGAAAATATTAAAAAAACGACAAATACATAAATGACGAAAACGTATAAAACAGATTGAAACATAAAAAATTAGACGAAAACGTAAAAAATCTAACAAAAACATAAAAAAAGGACGAAAACGTAAGAAAATGGACGAAAACGTATAAAATCTGACAAAAACGTATAAAAAACGGAGGAAACATAAAAAACCAGATAAAAACGTAAAAAGCTAGACGAAAACGTAAAAAAAACATCCGAAAACGTAAAAAATAGGACGAAAATGTAAATAAACTGACGAAAACATAAAGAAACGGACGAAAACGTATAAAAACTGACGAAAACGTAAAGAAACGGACGAAAACATAAAAAATCGGACAAAAACGTAAAAAGACTGAAGAAAATGTAAAAAAACTGATGAAACTGTAAAACATCTGACAAAAACGTAAAAAAAACAGACGAAAACGTAGAAAAACAGACAAAAACGTAAAAAAGGGACGAAAACGTAAAAAATCTGACGAAAATGTAAAAAAATTGATGAAAACGTAAAAAGTCGGACGAAAACGTAAAAACCAGATGGAAACATAAAAAAATCAGACGAAAACATAAAAAATAGGACAAAAACGTAAAAAAATCTTACGAAAATGTAAAAAAATAGACGAAAACATAAAAAAGGACGAAAACGTAAAATAAACTGACAAAAACGTAAAGAAACGGACGAAAACGAAAAAAATCGGACGAAAACGTAAAAAAACAGACGAGACTGTAAAAAATCTGACGAAAACGTAAAAAAAAACCGAAGAAAATGTAAAAAATTGGACGAAAACGTAAAAAAACGGACGAAACGTAAAAAAAACAGACGAAAACGTAAAAAAAAAAAAGAAGAAAAAAACGGACAAAAACGTAAAAATTGGACGAAAACGTAAAAAAAATAGACGAAAACGTTATTTGATGTTATATTTTAGTTTTTTAATTCTTTATTTTCTCGTATTAGGATTTTTTAGTTATTTTATAATTTAGTTGGTTAGTTTATAATATTTGTTTTTGTGTTTTGAAGATGTTTTTATAATATTACTAAGGTGAATAGTGAATTGAGATATAAAACAACAACGTTTAAATATGTTTTCTAGTTTTGCAAAATCGAAAACACAAACACATGTTTTTAAGAATAAACGTATTTTCTAAATTTTTCATTGTTTTGTGAAAATCAAACTCTCTTCTATTTTCGTACGAAACAACTACAAAACAAGAAATAAAAAATAGGAAAAAAAAAATGTTTTCCGGCTAAACGCCATGCTAGCCGGGCTTAGGCTAGTTACGCGTATAATATATGATTAGTAAGAAAAATTAAAAGATACAGAATTATCCCCCTGACAAAAACAAAGTTGACACAAAAATAAATGGTGAGAAGCCAAAAACCCTCTCTCACCCTCCTTATCTACATTTTCTGTAAACAAAAACCATTTAAGTGGTGGTAACCTTAAATCCAACAAAACAAAATCATGGCTTTATCTTCATCTTCCATTGGTCGCTCTTTATCCATCTCTTCTTATTCACCATTATTGGGTGCTTTTCTCAAACCAAATTATCATCACCAAATAAGTTATGGGTTTAATACTACTAAGTTTACTTCATTGGTTGTCAATTGCTCATCTCCTTCTGATTCAATGCCCTTTAGGTATAATAATTCTTGCATTTTTGTAAAGATTGTTTTTTAGTGTGTAATTTGAGGTGGGTCTTATCGTATATAAGCTAATTATCTGGATTTGGTATCAATAGATAATGGGTCCTTTTAAAAGGCATTTTTATGACATTTTACTGTGTATTAAGACAATCTGATTTACCATTTAGTCTATTGGTTAGACCTCGAAAATCTGAGGTTGATTGGGTTGTTTTGGTATTTTAGGATGAATGAAAATGGGACACCAAGAGGTCCTGTTAAATGGCACAGGGTGCTTCTTAAAGTAAGCGGTGAAGCACTTGCGGGTGACCGTGAACAAAATATCGACCCAAAGGTATAACCAAAATACTTGGAATATTAGCATGCTGGCTGTTATTAGCGTATAATGCTGTTACATTTGATTTTTAGGTTACAATGGCTATTGCAAGAGAGGTTGCTGATGTGACTCGGCTTGGCATTGAGGTAAATTTCCAATTTCTTTTGCAATATTTGAGTATCCATCAAGTATTCATAGGTTTGCTTTTAAAGACCCTGATAGAGCACTCGTATTACAAGTTTTTAGTTGTTGTTGTTATTTACTTTAAGTCGCACACTATGGTCTTATTCTATAATACTCACACCCTTGGTTTTATGCTGATATATTTGTAATGTCGATGGTGTTTTGATCTCTGTTCGATAGCTAAATTATAAGACGTTTGATAAAATTGCTTATTTTTAACAATAAAATAAGGATCTAAAAAATAAGAGAAATGTCAACAGCATGTTTACTGGATTTGAAACCTCAACTGAAGTCCATTACTCCATTTAGTCAACTTGTGTGTCTATTTCTTATGACTTCTACCTTTTAACAATGGAAACATAAAATTGGAGTTCAATGTCCATACTTACTGCTCAGAAGATTCACCAAACCATGCTGCATTGTTAGCTACATAGACTTACATGCATACATGGATACACCCAGTGTTGTAAATATCGGTCTTGGCGGCCGATATATCAGTGATATATCGCTTATCGGTGGTCGACCGATACGATATTTCACTTATCGGTTAAAAAAATCGGTTTGGTCAAAATCGGTCAAAATCGGACCTTGGCGGTCAAAATCGGACCTTTGTCGACTCCACCTCCGGCGACTTTACCTCCGGCGACTCCACCTCCGGTCAAAATCGGACCTTGTGTTATGATTTTGTACTTTGAATCCGGTCAAACTTCAGATCTAAGCCAATTAAAGAGAAAATAAGTGGTGGTTGTGTTCAGAATGACGGTAAACGCCGGCGAATTGATGGTCAACGCCAGAGAATTGGTTTAGGGTTTATCAGTGTATTAATGTATTAAAGTGAGGGTGAAGGGTGGCTGTATAAATGTATTAAAGTGAGGCTGCAACTTTGTTTTAGGTTTAGGGTTTAAATAAGTTTAGAATTTTTAACATTTAACCCCTCTATCTTTTACTATTTTACATTTAGTCTCTAAACTTTATAAATTATACTCAAAAAGTTTAAAATAAGTTTATGTATTTAAACATTTGACCCCCTCCATCTTTAATAGTTTACATTTAAGTCTTAAACTTATTTTGTTAGGATATTACTAATATTTATTTTTTAAAAATAATTTTCTTTATAATTTATGGTCTCCGATATATCACTGATATATCGCCGCCATATCGGTCTTGGCGCTTGGCGGTGGTTGACCGCCGAGGTACCGCCGAGCGATATTTACAACACTGGATACACCACCATATTCAGCTTATAATCTGTAAATACCATAATCTATGAGTGCTTGCCAAATTGTGGGGTACAAGAAGATTATTTGGATCCAAAATCTATGTGTACCATGTAATTACAGCATCAGCCTTTTAATTATAATTTTTGATTTTCCGTGATATGATTTAGGTAGCAATAGTTGTGGGTGGGGGGAATATCTTTCGTGGAGCCTCATGGGCAGGAAGTAGTGGCCTCGATCGCTCGTCCGCTGATTACATTGGGTATCATTTATTCCCCTATACTGTCAATTTCTTGTTCTATATGTAAATCCGTGAACGGGAGTAAACATATTATACCTGATTTCTTAACGGAAAATTTATAGTTTATTAGGTATGTTTATGCATCGTACTCTCTACTTCCCATTTAAAGTACGAACCTTTTCTTTTACATAAACTGTATTGTTTGTTTTTGGTTTTACAATATTTCATTTCCTAACATGTTATTGAACTTCAATATTAGGACCATTGTAAAAGTTTAAAGAGAAATGTGATTGGAATTTAAATATTAAGCTGGGCTCTTTTGTGATATATATGACGTATTACGTAATAAGTATCCCAAACTGTTTCGTGTATAACACAGCCTCCTAACTGACCTGACCTGACCCATACAAAAAAATACAGTGTTTGACACATCAGCCAACCCATTATACTCAGCTGTTTTGTGGCCTCTGCAGAAAATGTGTTTGAGAAATTTTTGTATATGGGCAATCGTAAGTTTATAATATTATATATATGGATGAATGGATAACTGGATCAGGATGTTGGCTACTGTGATGAATGCTATATATTTACAAGCAACAATGGAGAGCATGGGCATCCCAACTAGAGTCCAGACAGCATTTAGGATGTCTGAAGTTGCTGAACCATATATACGTAGGAGAGCTGTAAGGCATTTAGAAAAAGGAAGGGTCGTTATCTTTGCAGCCGGGACCGGAAATCCCTTCTTCACAACAGACACTGCTGCAGCCCTTCGCTGTGCAGAGAGTAAGTTTCAGTTTATAATTTTATATTCAGGTTTTAAATGCGTCCCTTTTTATTTCCTATAAGAAGTGATTTTGTCAATATTGTATCTCATTTAGTCACATCGTTTCCACTGCTTTTATTTCTAGCATTAATAAAATGATATATTGTTTTGCGCTGGCAAAATGGTGATGTTAGTTTTTTTGTTTCCTTTTTATGGATGATGGGTTCGTAGGTGAAAATGATTGAAGTAAATCAAATTGATAGACTGGTAGCCGGATCTCATTATTTTGATAGCATATGTTGTTTTTTTCTAAAGTATTTCAAGTTTGATGAATGGCTTGGAAAAAGTATTAGTTTGTCGATGTACTAAGGAATAACCTTTGTTTTAGTCACTGCACCAATAAGAGGTTTTCATTTGGCCATTTTACCGCATTTCCAACTATTTTTGTTGAATAAAAAATTGGCTCAACTGGTTTGTCCATTATTTAGAGGTGGCAATTTTGACCCACTTACACCCAAATGTGTTGATAATAGGTTAGTTAAAAATATGTATAGTCAACCATAGCTCACAATCATATCTTTTCACTAAATTTAACTATCTAGATCTTGTCCTGATTATGCAGTTAACGCAGAGGTAGTTTTAAAAGCTACTAACGTGGATGGTGTGTATGAAGAAGATCCAAAGATTAACCCAAACGCTCGACTTCATGACACTCTTACCTATCAAGAAGTAATCTCGAGAGACCTTTGTGTTATGGACTTGACCGCAATCACTTTATGTCAAGAAAACAACATCCCGGGTATGTTCTTTAATGATAGTATTTCTTGCTCTTCTTTACATATTATGCCCTGAGCAATTTTTTATTTTTATTTTTTATTACTCACATGCATATATTCTTATAGCTACGAAAATTACACCATTTGCTTAGAGTATAACTGTTTGGTTAGTATTTTATTGTAGTTGTACAATATTTTCCACTGGGTCCATTTTCTTTGGCAAGAAAATGAATCAAGTAATCAACTAGTCTTATTCCCTGTAACAGTGACATTATGTCAGTGCTCATAAAAGGATGATTGAAACATGAAGTGCATTAGGATAAACTAGTAGTTTGGCCAGTAGTTGTTTTACACTTTTACTTGCTAGAAAATGGATTAAACGAATATGTCTTCCCTCATTTACATCAGGTTGTTCTTTACATTAATAATGTAAATTCCAGATGGAGAAAGGTTTTTTTGGGTAACCATGGTTTCCGACCTTTTTGGTCGACTAATCCACGGGGTTTGAGCTCACCACCAAAACCGGGTAAATCCCTCCCTTTTCAGGAGGTAGGTTGGCTTGGTCACTTCGGGGTTGTTTGCACCTAGCATAAATTTAACTTAAAACCTCACACATTTTAGTATGATAGTCATAAGCCTTTTGCCACTAAACCACCCCTAAGTGGTTAGATGGAGAAAGTTTAGTTAGTCAAGAAAAACCAAATAAATATCATTACGTGTTAACTAAACATGGACCATCAGCTAAAGGTGGCTAGTTTCAACTCATTTACTCATGGATAGGTTTTGGTTTACATGGTGAGATTCTAAAAGGAAAACATGCCAAATAGGCAAACGTCGTAGTATTTTTTTTATAGTTACAAGCCTCTAAATTGTTTCCTAAAATATCTTCTTTGAAGAAATCCTTACGTAATTCTTTTTGTCATTCACTCTGTCAGAGATTTTGCTATCTCCTCTGTAAGGGTCTGCTTTTCCAGTGGAAGTATGTAAGGAATTTTCACAGATAAAACATTTTTATAACCTAATTTTATTTTTAATGCAATAAACTTTTACTGTATAATAAAGGGGATAAGAGTTTGCTGGTAAACCCTACCTGACCCATATCCGCTCTGACAAGTACTAAATCTACCATACCGCGGGTACCTGTATGATTATGAGAATTCAAGTGAATGATTAGCTACTTACATAGCTACATTCGTTAATGTTACCACTTACCAGTATGATTATGAGAAATTAGCTACTTACATAGTTACATTCGTTAATGTTACCAGTATAATTATGAGAATTTAAGTAAATGATTCACTAAATCTTTTGGTAGGGCATACTAATGAAAAGATCCTGGGAGTTTAGTGATAACGTCATTAACCTTTGTCCTCTTTTTTAGGGTAGTCTTTGTTATATTTAGATTTGCAAAGGATGTGTTTATGAAAACCCCCATTCCTCTAAATACGAGTTTTGTTTTGATGTAGTTGTTGTATTTGATCTTGGAAAACCTGGTAACATTGCAAAAGCTATCAAGGGCGAGAAGGTTGGCACACTGATCGGTGGGACTTGTGTCTCTACTGTTGCAAGAACTTGAATGCAACCTTTCCGAGTACTTGTCAAACTCCTGAGTACTTCATACTATTAGTGGCATGATCTAAAATATGAAGATATCTAAAGGTAAAATTTTGCATCAATTTATATATATCGCAGAGTAATAGGTAGGTGCATTTAGTTGTGCCAGTAGCATATGATAGTAAAATTTGCTTCTTCTCATTACTTATCTTGTATTATTGGGACTTGGCTGTTCGTTGTTTAGTGAAGACATATCTAGCTCGGGTTTACTGTTCTATTTTGTTAACAAAGCATGTGAGTTTCAGAACTTGAAACATGAGTTGATATGTTTGTTTTCTGTAGTTTTCATCCCTGTCTCATGTGTCTTATCAAAACCTCTGTAGTTTTCCTGGGTCATTCCCAAAATCTTGTGTAACAGAGACACGGTTGCTCTTGAAACACATATAAGACACGGTTGAAGAGGTAAAGACATAACCATATTCAAATTTCAAGTATAACGACGAATCATCATCATTAATGTCACATATTTTCTCCTACATTTGCCATCCTTGTGAATTTGAAAGGGCCTAGGATTAATATTATTTGAGTTTTGCCAACAAAAGAAACTCCTATTATCTTTATCAGATCATTTGGATACGGTTCGAAGGTTGTTTTTGATGATTGAGTATTTGAGTTAAGGTCCGTTTAATAGCCGTGGGTCACATGACATATTTTCTAATTACATTGTTTTAACTACATGGACCTAGTCGTCTTAATAACTTTGGGTCTTTATTTTGTTCTCGTACAGACACTAGCAGTCGTTGGTGTTACATAACACTTACTAGCAAATTCTTTTGATCAATACTCATGAATTATGTTACATTCTGGTACCAATCAGTTTTTCATTTTAAAAAATTTATGCTAAAATCCTTAAAAGTTTATTAATGAAAAAGGTTTTACTAATGAATCAAACAAATGTAGTTAAGAAAAAAAATGCAAATGTCAATGGCTAAAAAGGTTAGACTAAGACTTTTGGTTATTCCTGTGTTTAATTTACTTGGTCAAACTCAAATATATATATAAAAAAAAAAGGCAAAGTGGGTTATGACTTATTCCACGCCTACTCCCATTGTTGTTTAGATTTGACGATCCGCGTTAAGCGAATCTATGCTTCCTTCAGTATCAAATATTTTTTATATGTGTCACAAAATTGAGCTAAATGAATCAACTAGTTTGAGATTAATGTGGGAATCAAAAAGTAAAACCCTTTAAATATGGGTCACTATAATTTGCCTGATATATATATATATATATATATATATATATATATATATATATATATATATATATATATATATATATATATATATATATATATATATATATATATATATATATATATATATATTTCGCTGCCGGGTATTTGAGACTCGTAGTCTCAACATATCAGAGGGAATTACACGGCAATCCACTCCCCCCTCCATCCAAGAGTGCCGGCCGGGGTTTGATTAGGCAATGCACTTCAAGGCATTTAAAAAAATATATAATAAAAAATAAAAAATAAAATAAAATAAAAACAAAAAACTTCTTTAAGGAAAAATTGATTTTCTCAACTTCCTCTGAGAATTTGTAGTGAAAATGATGGATCAGTGACATACTGACATATATCTGGATATTGTCAAACCACTCTGAATGCTCTAAAATAACAAGTAGTGATGCTCTAACTAATAAGCACCGTAGTTTATTTCATTTGTTAGATACATTTCACATCACCATTTGTTAATGCATTTCATGTTTCTTTCCATTTTATGTCTAATTTGCATTTTAATACAGAAAGACCAAGTAGCTTAATCCAGATTTATTCTGTAAAACACTTACATCGCTACACTTACAATTGCTGTAATTTTGTGACTGGTGTACGTAACAAAGAGTATAAAGAAAATCTTGGATGTTGCTGACACTTAATTGTTTTGTGACAAAGTATAACAAAAATATATTATTAGGATGAAGTGACCATGGTTGTCAGGATCCCGATCCTGATCTTAGGATCTTACGATTTTACGATACTGCAAAGCAAAAACGATCCGGATCTTACATAGGATCTTTGTAAGCTTAAGATCTTATAGGATCTCGATCTTGACCATAGGATCTTAAGATCTAATCCGATCCGATCCTACTTTTTTCGGATAACAAACTAAAAAACTGCAAATTTCTGGATTATTTTTTTGTATAATTTAAAAAACAACATGTTAATCTTATTAAACATTTCATAATCATAATTTAGGACAACTATTCGATGAAACATTTATATAATTTTGTGTTTATGATATATAATAATTTGTAAATTTGTATAATATTACAAAACTATTAAGAAAATGACATTATAGTAGGATCTTAAGATCCCGATCCGATCTTACGATCAAGATCTTGCAAAGACGAAAACGATCCTGGGTAGAATCCCGATCTTGAAAACGTTGGAAGTGACTATGTTTACCAAACTCTTGTTTGACTAATCTTTACCATAGATGAGAGACGCATAAGTTAGGAACATTTGATTGTCTTAACAACCTCTTATGTAACTGCGTTATAAACAAAATAACTTGTTGTGTGTCCCAAAAGTTTGCATGCCCTCCCTGTTGCTTAAGGCTGATATAAATTGTCGATGAACAACGTTAGAGTAATGTCTAAAACTTCACACAAACTACACCCTTCGTGTAAGCAATTATTAACTTTGAGGATGATTGTCTTATCATGCATTTAACCAACTTGATCAAAACTCTATTTAACCTTTCCAACAAAACTCTAAGCAGAATTTAGTTAGGTTTCGTAACACATACAAATTTGAAAATTAAAAGTAAGCTTTTGTTCCTCAAATGCAAAGGCAATGATGTAAACACCAATTTTAAAGTTTAAAAAAAATAAATAACTATTTAATCTAGATATAATTCATTTATGATGAGGGAGTGACCTTTTTATGCATATGATATTGAGTTAGGATCAATTAGAAGTAAAATTAAAATGTGAGAGAAGAAATCACATTCGCATATTTTAGATTCACCTAAAAAATAGATGCATCTCCTCTTAAATTTCATTTTCTCATTTGAAATGTGTCACTCAAATTTATTTTTAATTCTTTTTATTTCAATTTCTCTTGTCGCTACATCTCTTCCACCAAAACTTGTACAACTTACATAATTATGAATACGAAATTCACTTGTAACCCAGTATAGTATGGACAATTTGTAAGCCACACACATTATAGTTGGTGACCAAATAAAGACTCTACCTAAACAAAAACATTGGTAGTTCAAAAGACATTAAGCATTAACTAAATTTCATAAATATGTGACCAAATGGACATGCTAAGAGTTGCCACCAACTCTTTTTTGCCTCTTCAATTCTTAAACACCTTCCATCCATTTTCCTTTTCGTCAAAAAAATTTATAGTCTTTTCTATATCTTATATTTTTCATTACCACTTGCATATATTGACCCAAAATTCATTACTAGTAGGTGTGAAACATGTTGTTTCTTGATTTTTCATGATTTCATCATCTTACCAACAGCTAAGAAATATAATATGCCACATTTAGAAATGAGTAATATGAAATGTTGGTATCCACGTAGGACTCACCAACCCCCTAATCTCTATCCCTTTTTCTTACCAACTTTTTTGTGTGTGTATATAAACTCCAGATCCTAACTAGTTATTGTTCAGAACCCATAAAAATAGTGAAAAAGATTTTTTACTATTTGGGTTTGTTTTAAAGAAAAAAAAAAGAAATGGGTAGTGTTGGTGTGGTAAGAAATAGTAGTAGTAGAACAATGGTATGTGTACCATTAATGAGTGAATATGTAGAAAAGATGGTGGGAGATATGTATGAAGCAAAGATTGAAGGTGCTGATATGGTGGAACTCAGGCTTGACTGCTTGAAACACTTCCAACCCAAACGAGATCTTCCTACTCTTTTATCTAATAAACCTTTACCTGTTGTCGTTGTTTACAGGTACGTACCTTTTTTTTTTTTCTTTTTTTAATTATCATTCTGCTTGCTTTTTTCTTTTGGCAAACTTTCTTTTGCAATAAATGCTTCTTGCATTTACAGTAAGTTTTTTAATGCTCAAGTAAAATATTAGTAATGCTTTATGTATTTACCTTATTCTATTTTTTCTGAAATCATTGGTTGGTTTGGTTTATAAGATACACGGAGTAAGAACTCACATCCTTACTCCTACTTACCATGCTTACTTTTCATTCACACTTTCTATTTGTATGTTATTCGGTAAGTGGCGTGGCCGTCACATAACATCTCTACTTTAAAAAGTTACATTTTTATTAGTTTTGCATATAATATTAAATATATATTGATTCAATGATTTAAGTTTATATGTAATTTATTTTTAGTATATGAATGTAACATGGCTTTTTTGTTATTATCTTATTGGCTTATTGCCTACCGTCACGGAAAACCACGAGACGGCCTGGCATTATCGATCATACAGCCTCGTTATTGTTACTTAAAGGGTTCTTCATTTATATTTGTTAATAATCTGAAAATGAGTTAAATTCGAATCTTGAAAGAATATGTTGTTGTGTGTGTTTCCATTTATAAAAATTGTTTATAATCTTGAAGAAAACAATTTGAATACGTAAAAAACACTTTTACTGGTCGCCACACAATTTGTTTTTTGTCTATGTGTCACACAGTCACACTATATTGGAGTTTTATATCAGGAAGAATATTTAGAAACTAAAATCAAAAAGTTTTCTTTGGATATTACATGAACAACAATACAAATGGTGAATAACAGTACACGACATCTAGAATTAAATGGCAGGCTTCCCTATATTTTCAATAGACACTTGAAGAATGATTTTCTTTTCATTCAAAGGCTTTTTCATGTTCCAACTTTGGAAAATCTAACTTTTTCATCATCATTTAAGTGTTTGTCAACCAAAAAAAAAACTATTCTTTTTTTATTTTATTTTTTCTTTTTAGAGTATACACAAAAAATAAGCTTAAGTTACTCGTCACATTGTGTGTCAAGCATGTTACATGTATCAAATTTATTTTAAAATTATACCTTACATATAAAATTGTTCTTTGAAAAACTATTCTATTTATCTTTTTATGAAATATATGACCTCATAAAATTATCTAAATATTTTAATGAGCGTGCAAGTGCTAAAAAAGGTGTTTTTGTGTTACTTTGGTTGCACCTTCACCAAATAATTTTAAAAACCTACAAGTCTGTCTTTGTCTCTAACTTACATTTTCCAAAAGGTTTAGTTCGTTCGCAAAATAGCTATCAAGTTTTTCCAAAGTTCCGTGTCAGTTTTTCTAATATGACAACAAATCAAAATGTACATATCAAAACAATTTATGAAAGTTCTTTGCATTTAATAATATTTTATGTAATTCATATAACAAGAATAAACTTTCAAAAAAGTTAGTTGCTATTTTATGACCTAACCCTTTCAAAAACTATATATATTTTATTTTTCTTGTGTAATTTTTATTTTAACTCTTGAAATAAGTATTCAAATCTCCGAGTTGCAAAAGATAATAATTACATTTTTAATTCTTCTATTTGGGTTAACCCGAATCCGAATGAACCTGACTCGAACCTAACTAACCATAATTCAAGTACGGTCGGGTTCGAATATGCTATTTTTAGCCTTGAGCCGCTTTGATCCGACACGAATTGAACCGAACCCGACCAACCCGATCCGATTAACAATGCTACCCCCTCCAAGTTTCAAGGATTTGGTCGCTATTATAATTAGTTTTCAAATTTATTTTCTAAACAAGAAAACGTGTTCAAAGAAAATTTAGCATTTAATTGCAACTTGTTAGACATGCGAAATATGTAGGTCCCATTGTTTACTCAAAAAATATGCTCGTTGTGTTGCAGTTTTGACTATTAAATAAGAATTTTGTTATTGGTAGACTCCAAACTTGATACCAATGCCTTATTTTATTTTTTATTTTTTTGGTTTTTATAATTTTATTTTTATTATAAACCTGGGAAATAAAAAATGCAACGTAAAAAATATAAAAATTGACAAGTCAAAAGTAAAATATAAAAAAACCGGAGCAGAAAATTTTAAGCAACTGCTTTGTCGTGTTAATAAAATGGGTAAAACTGTCAAGAAAAATAAGGAACATAATATATAAAGTTTTACAAGTCAAAAAAAGTAAAAGAAAAAAAAATTGAACAAAAATGATAAAAAGTTGTTCTATTATTAGAGCGGGTATCAAAAGGAGTGAGAAGGGTAAGGCTGAGCATGGACGACCCAAAATCGAACCGAACTGACAAAACCGACTGAATCGACAAAAATTGAGCCAACCCGATAGCCTTTCGGTTCGGTCTCGGTTTCATGTTTTTCCTACTTTTGGTTTTGGGTCGGTTCGGTTCGGTTCGACCCAAAAACTACAAAAACACACCTAAACCAAAGACACGAAACCGATCATATTCGGTTCGGTTTTGGTTCATCTTTTTCACGAAATCGGTTCTCAGGCCGGTTCGGTTTTTTTCGGATCGATTCGGTTTTGGACCTTTGCTTAGCGTACTAATAATATCACCCATTCAATAATTCAATGTTTGATGCAGTTTAGTTCATGTGCTATTATTAACGCAAGGCTAAATAATAATAAAAGATATAGTACCCTGTAATATGTTTATTAACTTACGTTGCTTAAGTGATAAACAACTTTCTTTTCACTTTGGGTGTCTTTTAGTTATCGTTTGGTTTCCTTCTGTTATATTTTTGGATATACCTACGTGTTGCATGTGGGAATAAGATATAGATTGTGGAATTAAAAGGTAACCACAAAATACAGATAAGAGTAGGGGGAATGGCATATATAAGTAATATTAATTGGTGAAACTTTAGACCGGGTGTAATAAGGAGATTTCAAGACTGCATTTATTATCGTCATTTCAGTGTCACCTTCTATCTCTACAACAACTTCACCATTTGCTTTTTCTACGTTTGGGGAATTCAATACGGAAGCTTTGGACATACTCGCACGTATTAAGTCTATTTTTATTAGTAATTCGAATAATGCTAAGAGTGGTACTTTTATTTTTCATCGAATAAGCTTTTGTATTCAGAAAGGAGTGGAGCACAACTTGTGTCTAGACTCCCATTCAACTTTATGTAAAGTTTTTATGGTTCTAAAAAAATAATAATAATAAAATAAAATAATAATAATAATAATAATAATAATAATAATAATAATAATAAAGTGATGTTAAAAAAATTAATAATAATAATAATAATAATAATAATAATAATTTTTCTAACTTGTGCCCTAGGGGCACAAGTTAAGCACACTAAAAAGATATTGGGACTCACAGAAAAGGACACATAGATTCACAGAAAATACAGTTTCTGTGGATCCTTATGTACTTTTCTGTAGGTCCCGGTGTCCTTTTAGTCTACTCAACAAGTTAGACAAACCCTAATACTAATAATAATAATGAATAAAAAAAAGTGTGTTTCTTCACTTTGTGAAGTTGCAATTTGATGAAAACACAGGGACTATTATAGCAATTTACTCTATATAATAAATAATATAAACAAACTGGAAATTTGAAAAAACAACTGTAAAGAATCAATCTGCATATGTGTTTGTCATTATTTTGCACGATTTTGTATGCCAACTTACTAAAATCAGATTGTGACTGCATATCTCCTGTGGGTGGGTCAATCATTTCCAATATCCATTTTTATATTTGTTACCTCTCTTTTACTCAATTCTTTAATAAAAAAAAAACATATAAGACTTGACATGTGATAAAATATATACTAGTATAATCTTACCAAATTATGTGAAGTTTATATATTTTTTATTTAACTTGCACAAATTATGACTTAGAAATTGGATTACTTAATTCATGTGACAACTTTATTATATCTTAGACGACTAGGCATAGTGCAAGCATTGTACGCGGGCTTTAGGACCCCCACCTCGTTTGCATTCGGCCAAGGTGGAGACTTGGCGAACTCTTGCGTAAGAGGGTTGTGTATGTGCCAGTTTGTTATATTTAAACAATTATTTGGTACAAGTAAATAGTGACTGAGGATTACATGAATATACGTGATACATGAGTGAAAAAATAAGGTGATAGTCTTGGTGAGTGATCGAGAGGTATTTGATGAGACTACACCGGACTTATGTATGACTTTGAAAAATCGTGTTGCTAAAAAGAGTGACTTAAAATACAAAGCGGGTGTTATCTGTTATTTAAACATGACTTAATAAGAAAATAAAACAAACAAACCCTTAAACTCAAAATAAGGAATATGATCTTGCTATTCATTGTATATCTGCATAATTTGGAACAATGGAACCAATAATAATTTTATTTTCCTATGCTTATTGCATTTAGTAACGAGTCTTTTTAATTGTTGTATAGGCCAAAATGTGATGGTGGTTTATATGACGGTGATGACAAGTCAAGGCTAGAAGCACTTTTACTTGCTAAAGACTTAGGAGCAGAATACATTGACCTTGAGCTTCAGGTAATCATTATAATCGTTTACTTTACACATAATCTTGAGACACATTGGGCAAAGGGTAGACTGAAATGTAGTATGAGTCAGAAAAGGCCATGTTTTAGTGCCAAAATACAATACTAGAGTAATAATCTATATATTTGAACACAAACAGTGTAGCAGGGCGTATACATTATTAAAGGTAGACTTTGGATATTTTGGAGCAGTTTGACCCATTCCCCTCTTTGATTTTTTTTATTTTTTTTATTTTTTTAATTATTATTTGGCCCGTTTAACAAAAATACATAAAAATGATTGTTTCAAAAGTAATTGCTACTTTGTAACACCTTGAATTTGGAAGAATATACTGAGAATTGCACCATAATTACTCAGGTAGCTTCTGATATCATGGAGGAACACAAACTTACTCAGCAAAACAGTTGCAAGATAATAGTATCTTGTTTTGTGGATGGAGTGACACTTTTGAAGGAAGATCTAAGCCATCTTGTAACAAGAATGCAATCTACCGGAGCAGATATTATCAAACTTGTTACAAATGCAACTGATATTACAGAATTATCAAGGATTTTTCATTTGCTTACACATTGTCAGGTACAACCTTTTATTAATTACAAAAAATAAGATTAAATATTCCGCCTAGAGCATAGTCCTGTGAAAGTTTAGAGCTGGAAAGATGGACAGGTCGAGCATGTTTGGTAATGGCTCTGAACTAGTCATTTTTATAGTGCGGCTCAGATAGGCAGGATTAGATAGGGTTAACCTGTAAACGCTGATACATAAATTGAGATTGCTTAAAAAGGAATACAACAATTTTCTAACTAAATCAACCAGATTATATTTTAAAATCTTTATTTCAATCCAGGACATTTGAAGACCATAGTATGCAACCCCATGATATATTTATTGTTTTTACTCTACTAAATGCTACAAAGGCTGTTAGAGAGTAAGAATCTCATCTGTGAATATCTTCAGGTACCACTAATTGCATACTCAACAGGGGAGCGGGGGCTAATAAGTCAATTACTAAGTCCAAAGTTTGGTGGTGTTTTAGTATATGGATCAATTGAAGGAAATCAGTTACCTGGTTTGCCAACTTTAGCAAGCCTTAAAGAAGCATATGCAGTTGAGAATATAGACGCAGATACAAAAGTGTTTGGACTAATCTCAAAGCCAGTAAGCCATAGCAAAGGCCCTATTTTGCATAATCCTACTTTCAGACATGTGGGATACAACGGGGTTTATGTTCCAATGTTCGTGGATGATCTTAAACAGTTCTTTAATGTTTATGAAAGTCCTGACTTTGCTGGTTACAGGTGTGCATATTTATTGTATTTGGGTTCATTTCTTCCTTAATTTTACCAGCGTTTCTAGCTTTACATAGTTTTTCTTGATTATTGCTTGTAGTGTTGGAATTCCATACAAGGAAGCAGTAATGGAATTTTGTGATGAAGTCCATCCTCTAGCTCAGGTTAGCTTCATCATCTTATACATTTAGTTTTATATTAGGGGTTTTTTTTTTTTTTTTTTTTTTTTTTTTTTTGGCATAATTGGTGGCTACTCAAATGTATATCAGAATATGTGCACATTTGATTCCTTTGTAGAAAATTTAACATTTTTGGATTGGTTCACCAGTCTATAGGTGCAGTTAATACCATTGTAAAAAGGCACACTGATGGGAAGCTAGTTGGCTATAATACAGATTGTGAAGCATCAATAACTGCAATCGAGGATGCTTTAAAAGGTACTAGAATCAAACTAATATCCTAGTATTGAATTATATGTTTTGAGATTTTAACTTAGAAATTTTGCTACACAAATTTTCGATAGAGATACTGCCATTATGTAATTTTCTTTTATTAATGACCATACTTGCAGCTCGAGGTCTCGTAAATGGAGAAGCATCACTCCCTTCTCCTCTTACCGGGAAACAATTTGTTCTCGTTGGTGCCGGAGGTGCCGGGAGAGCTTTGTCATTTGGTGCCAAAAGTAGGGGCGCACGAGTTACTATTTTTGATATTGATTATGGTATGTACATTCGTCGCTCTATCTGCTAAGTAGAGGTGTCAAAACAGGTTCCGGTTAGCATGGGTTGACATGGAACACTTTTAATCCAAGAATACAATAAAATATTTTGAAGGTTTTATGCATTAAGAATATACTTTAGCCAACTTGCAACCCTTTTCAGCAAACCATTTAGACTACTTGGCCTGTTTTCCTTTTAGCATTTATCTAAGTTTAATAGTTTACCCACTAAAGATAAAGCATAACTCAAATTGATCCATTGACAATAGTTTTATCCTTTGCAAAGTTTATGTACTCGATGTGAATAATGTAAATTAATATTATATATTGTTTGCGTTTTAAGAGAGAGCAAAGTCCCTTGCCCTCGCGGTGTCAGGTGAAGCTCGGCCATTTGAACAGTTGGCTACCTTCCAACCAGAAAAAGGGGCAGTCCTAGCAAATGCAACACCCATCGGGATGCACCCAAGTAAAGATCGAATACCCGTTTCCGAGGTTTGTTTACCCTATATTTTCTATGAATGAATTAACATTCTTGTAAGGAGTCTGTAATTGACAACATATGTTTATATCCATTTTAGGACACCTTGAGAGATTACTCAGTGGTATTTGATGCTGTTTATACACCTAGAAAAACTACACTTCTAAAAGACTCAGAGGCTGCTGGCGCGATCATTGTTAGTGGTGTCGAGATGTTCCTTCGACAGGCAGTTGGGCAATTCAATCTATTCACTGGTGGCAAAGGTACTTTTACATGTGAAAATTGAAGTAATTTTTGGCATGGGTCAGATTGACCGAAATCAGTTTTTTTTTTTTTTTTTTTTTTTTTTTTTTTTTTAAATGCTAAAATTGATTAGTAATGTTAGTTTTGGTTACAAAGCATCCCATTACAAGAATAATCTGCATTTTTTATGATAAGTGGAGTTAGATGATTGTATGTAAAAATACACTTGGGTGGCTTTCGACCCATATGACCCGTTTCATGTTTAATTTTAGCCATTTGACCCATAAGAGATTCATCACCTGAAGCTAGCCTCTTATAAATAAATGAATAAAAATGTGTCCTATACAAATACTTATATTCATCCGATTAAAAATGTGTCCTATACAAATACTTATATTCATCCGATGCCTATTAACATCATTGCATCTGTCTTTGTGTTGCAGCCCCTGAAGAATTTATGCGAGAGATTGTTTTATCAAAGTTCTGATTCATTTACAAGAAACCCGATTGATATTTAGATTAAGTTCAATGATTAATAATCAAACAGATCCTGGAGTTCAGAATCAGATGAAGAGTTTCTGATATGAACACGGGTTGCTGCTATTCATTGTTTCGATAAAATCTGCTGTATATTTGTAGACCAATTCTATGTTGTACCTACTATTTGATCCATCTCTTGATTTTTTATTGAATAGACGTGTTTATACTATAAGCATTTGTTTCTTATTGGTATGAATGCATAGAATCAAATCACAACTTTTCATTTAATTTTAACCAATTTATCTTAACTCAAAATAATTGACAATAGTTGATATATTTCTGTCAAATTGTTGTCCTGCTCCTATTCTGATGTTGTAATTGCTACTAGTATGATATTATGGGTATGTAGTCGACAAGTCTTTTATCTCATGCATGGGTCTCAACCCATGCTTGTGTAACCTAAGGGGGTGGCAACGTAACTCGGCAATGGGCGGCATGGCTCGGCATCAACAATGCCATCTTCTCGGCATCATAGTTTCGGCAAGGATTTCGGTAAACCTTACCGAATCGGTGAGATGAAAACATTTAATGTTTTTGACCGTTTGGGCATTTACTCTTGTTACCGTTTGGAAGGTTTTCAAAAAAAAAAATAATAATAATAAAACAAATAATAAAAAAAAAAATCCCCTTTAATTATTAGGCATGCTTAGGCATGACATTGCCACTAAAAAACCAACTTTAGGCATGTTTATGCAAAAAATGTGTTGCATGCTTTTTATTGGTCAATTAAAATTAAACTCCATAAACCTTTAGGCAACGTTGTCACCCCCTAAGTAGTTGTGTTGGGTATATCTATATGTTGGAAATAAGATTTGTGGTTTATTAAAATAAGTATTTTCAAAACTTAGTTAAATTAAGATCGATAAACCAGAATAATAACTAAGTAAACCTTACGACATATGCATCGTAATGAATCAAGTAAACTGAGGCAGTTGTTGGACACGGTTTCTCTTACAGCATACACATAACAATGAGTAAACTAAACTGAGGACTACTGGACAGGTTTTGTTTAAGGGTTTTGTAGTATTCTACGCCGTAATTTCCCCGTAAGACACTGCGGTTCAAAGAAATAGCTAAAGGAAGCACACCAATTCAATGTGATGGGCGGATAGAAACAAAGCGAAACCCCTTAGTCTAATGAGAAGTGATGTGATGTGTTCGTGTAATGTCACTCAATAATTTCATGTGAATTTTGAATTTTATTTCCTTAAATGAGTTATGCAATAGATTATCATCTATAGATTTGGTGGTGCCTTTTCAAATAGGTGTCAAGTTGAAACTTTACACGAAAGTTTGTGAGTATATTTCTCTCTATAGTGCTTTCCCAAATCTATAGCCTAGTTAAACCCTTGAGAATTTGTGGTTACCAGAAACATACATCAAGTTGGAATTCTGATGATTCTTGAAGAGAAGTCTAACAATGTTTTACAAGGAACACTTGATTGTTTAAGATCATCAACTTTGTATCTGAATGGAAGCAAAGAAACACACAACCAAAGTATATAAAAACTTGTAAGAAACTCAGTTGACAATAGTTGGTATCAAATGCAAAACTTTTAAGATGTTACAAAGTTCATGTTGTAAACCATAAACAAGTTAGTCTTGAAAAAATAAGTCGTAAGCATATAATTATTTTTTTAATATAGACGAATAATTATACTTGTGAACTTGTGTTTTGGTGTGACATGCAACACTTGCATCAAAAAACGTATAATAAAGGACATCAGCTTTATAAACATTTTATGAACCATATGTGTATTATCAACGTTTTCCCGCTACCGATAAGTATAAACATTTTCATATCATAAATCAGAACCAATACTTCCAAAGATATCATATACCAACAACCAAATGTCAAGTGAGATGACAAACAAAAAGCAGAAACCTATCAAATTGCATTAACAAAGTAGGAAGTAGGCATAATACAAGTCACAATGAAATGGTCAAATTGTGACTTTATATACCAAAGGACATGGATTTCCAGTCAATTACAACAAAAAAGATCTAGGAAGTCACTCTCAACAGCTTCCTACAATAAATCTAGGGTAGACTAGCAAACTACCATTTAGAAGTTATATTTCAATCAGAAAAAATGAGCACCATAAAGGAGCACGAGTAGAAGGGGTCTCTATTATAGAACCTTACACTATTCAATTACTGCATTCAAGTAGGTGTCAAGGTCACTTGTTACACGCACAACCTTGAAATATACTCCAAATTCTGATCCACAGATCCTTGTATCCAAACAGTCTGAATTCTCTTCGGAGTGACGAGTTGAGTGAAACAATTTGACTAACCTTGACTAGACCCAAGCAGGGGCAGTCCTGGAAAATGAAATTGGTTCAGTCAGCTTATGATAATTCTGAGTTTCTGAAATACAAATTTTTCAATAAAAAAAACATTTACAATTTCATTGAACAATAAAATGTATAAAGAAAACGTTCTCTAAACTGGCCATTACAAAACCTTTAGTAAGAAAAACTCCTTAGTGGAGAATGAGTGAAAAAAAAAAAAAAAAAAAAAAAAAAAAAAAAAAAAAAACCATATAATCTACGAAATCAGCAATGGCGCACATTTAAAGAATAAATTCAACGTGAAGCAAATACAATCAGGTATTTGAGAATAACACTTTGATTTATAACAAATAAAAAAAGAATATTGCACTTCTTACCAATCCTAACTATAAACCAGCTTGCAGTAGTCAGCATGGGGATTATTTAAGAGAATTAGCTAGTAGTAGTTCCTTGTTATTACAATGTAAATTCAAATATCTTGTGTAAATAAAAGAAAACTTTAACATGAGGATGACCTATAGACTATTGACGCAAAATAAGGTGCTTCACAAGGCCAAAATCACTATGCACTATACTATCACTAATCAACTTCTTAGATGCGTTCTAAAAGCTTAAGAAAAAAGACTAAACAGAAAACGGAGTATTAAATACCAAGAAGATGCATCAATTTCACATTTTTAGTCCTCATATCTTATCATCCACTAAGAGGCAACCTTTATAAAGTATAAACTACAACAATGCAAAAAAGCTTCATGTAAAGGTATACTATATTCAATTTGAAATTCATTCCCAGCCTTTTAGAATGAGTAAGGATACCAACCTGAATATGTATGAGATGGAAACTTTCATCTAACTTTATTGGTTAACAAATTTATGATACATGTATAATTTAATACAAATGAATTTCACCAAGGCACAACAGATGACAAATAACCATTAGCATTTAGTAAGGGAATGCAGGAACCTTAATGGTTGACATATGCAACGAACAGGGCCACCTAAGTCAATACTCAAATAACTTCCCTGATCACTAGAGGTGGCGAAATCAAAAAAGATAATTATTTAAGTGCAGATGGAACTGGACCCACAACACTATATTGCTTACTTATTGGCTAGATATAATTGAAACAACTATGTTATTACTTAGAAGGTTTTCTATACAGATAACTGACAGCCGTTTCATTATCAGTTTAACCCTGCACAGCTTAGATGTATCAGAATTGCTACCTATACTAATCCGTAAACTGTCCAGCTATATTTCAGTATAAACAAAAAATATTACCTGTAAGCGCTGAAGGATCAAGCTCCCAACAGCCTCTCAAGCACCCATCTTTCTCCTCTGTATAACGAAAAGCAGGAATCTGATGAGAAAATCTGTGCACCTCTACCCTTGGTATCACCGCCACCCTTATGGTTGATCTCTGTATACTTGGGGCCTTAAAAACCAACTTGTGACCAGGCACACGCGTCAGGGACATAACTTGTATACCACTTTCATCAGTCTCAAGAACTTCAACAATGTCAACTTCGCCAAATCTGTACATAGCCCAAATCTGCTGTGCCCTTGGATATATATTAAATATGGCGTGACCACTAGCTTCTGCAGTTACAACATGAGAAAAGGAATCAAGTGGAAGTAGTTTCGGTCTACCTCCAGACAATTTGAATAACCCACAGGCATTGTATCGGATAGTGTGGTTAGACGGAGCGTCACTTAGTTTAAGTGGGGTTACATATACTCTAACGGGCTGAAATTGAATCTTTTTAATCTGAGCAAAGCATTGACGAACTCCCTTATCATGTTCCCAAAATGCCCATATCTGGCCCACTTTAAACTTCTGGATCTGCTTGTCTGAGCTGAAGTCATGACTAATTTGCACTGAATTTGTAGGTGAAGACATCTTGGGGCTTTTTGCGAACTTTTTGGAGATAGTGTCTAAATCACCATCCTTGCAAAAAGGCTTTTGACCATCACTGACCTCTTCTTTTATACCATTGACCTGGGGTTTTGCATTTTCATGTATCATGTTTGTATCTCCTCCCTTCAATCCTCTCGGTGATCGACGAAGATTTAGCATTCCCTTATCAAGACCATTCATTTGCTTCTTTGGGGTACTTGCCAAATTAGAAGCAGGTTTCACTTCTTCTGGAGACTGAGATGCTGTGTTGACATTGTTCGAATAGTAATACTCGTCAAGATCATCTGGCAAAGAAGCTGTATCGAGCTCAAAGGACCCAATAGGTACACCAGCTCTTTCAGTTCCGCTCAGTTTTACCGACTTGATACGATGAGAAAATCTAAGTAATTCATTAAGCGGAATCTTATGTTCAGCATGTCCTGCCCATATTGTTCTCTGAAACACGCTTACAAACCGCTTCACTTTTAACAAGAAAACAACAGATATACTATCATCATTTACAGAAAGAATCTCCACAATATCAAATTTAAATTTCTTATGACTTTCTGGGTTCAAGCTCCATTTAATATCCCAATCTTTAAAAAGAGCCCAAACTTCACCCTTCTGGGGATATATGAGAAACGAAGATCTACGCCCACCTTGCTGATATGCTATCTGATGAGAAAACATGAGGCGATCTTTTGTTTTCTCCGAATCTCCATGCACAAATTTCCCACAAGCAACCGGTAACTCTTCTTCAGCCCATTTAATCTCGGGCTCATTCTCTGGCTCGGGCTCTAACCAAGTGATCCCCAGCTGGAAACCAGATGAATGAACTCTCCTAATATGTGCATAGAATCTGGGCATTCCGTCAAAAGAATCATAGCATGCCCAGATTTGATTAACTGCAAAACAATGTTCCTCCTTATCCTTATCAAAATTACTGAATTCTGAATCTCGACAGTCAACAAGCTCTGGCTCTGAATCAGACTCAGAATGATCGTCATGTTTCACACCATTTGGCATGCTTAAATCAGTGTTGTCCACATCAGCTGCATTACAAGTTTTCTCTTCCTTTTTCATATCTTCAACACCATCAGATGATTTATTCACCTTTGATCTTTTTAAGGGGCTCAACCCATCACCATTTTCCCGGTAAGAAACGTGTTGTTTTTGTCTAGCAGAACATCTGCGATTGCCACTATCGCCAACAGGACGACTATCAACCTCATCAGATCTTTCATCTGCATCAGAACCACTATCGCTAGAATCTACCACTCTCTTTCTTCCTCTCTTCCTGTTTGTGACTTTAGAGGTTCCTGTTTCATTAGGCTTCTGAACGTTAACCTTGACCTTTGTTAACCCTTCCTTTTCACTCTCTCTACCCATAGTTTTTGAACTACCGCCAACTTCTGTTTTCTCCGTTTTTGAAGTCTGATGTGCAGAACGAGAAGAAAACTGGTCATCCTTTTGTATATTGACTTTGACTTGCTCCCCTTTTCCGTCCTCTTTCTGTTGAGAAAAGGGCGGCTTAGCTCGGTTTACTCCAAGATTTGCACTTGGATCATTCATAAAACCAGGTCTCGGGGCTGCCCCTTGTGCACCAATGTCATGAGCAATGAATAATTTTGAGCATTGCTGACACCGCAAAGGTTTATTCACAAAATCCCTGTAATACTCGTATTTTATGTGACAAAAAGGGCAGTAAGTCCAAAATGTTAACCGAACACTTGATGTTGATTGATGTTGATGATTCACATTATTAAACTGAGAACTAGAGCCAGTTTTGACTTTGTTTTTAGCATAAGAATTTTGATTTCCTTGACGGTTTTGAACCTTTGTAAGCAAACCTCTAGCCGGATCTCTACATTTCATGTCATAAATGGATCTTTTACCTTTATCTGAAAGTACCATATTTGCTTCACCAATAAGTTTAAAAGCAGCTTCAGCTCCCGGAAATTTGTTCTTATCAGGGTGAAGTGCAAGTGCAAGTTTCCGGTATTGCTTCCGGATAGTTACTTCATCGGCTACATTTTCAACTTGCAGAATCCCATAGAAGTCCTTTTCAGCACCATGTACCTTCTTTAGAGCCGAACAATGAATATCACAGACTGAAATAACTTGTGAAATGTTTTCTAATTCAGGGAACAACTGTTTGGCCTTCAATGCAAACTTACGAGCCCCTTCAAAATCATTCTTCAACATCTTCTGTTCAGCAATACCCCTGGCCCTAAGTGCTTCATCTCGGTTACAATCCATTCCCTTAAATGACTTATACGTGTAAGCTACTCGGGTGAACTCATTAAAAAACTTATAAAGTAATCACAAGATCACAACACTGCTCCTCCCACTACAAATCGCAATCTGGAAACACAAAAGGAAGAGATAATTTAAAACCAGTTTCAACTATTAAATAGAATATAGTTCAACAAATAAACAAACTGGATGTACTTATAGCTTGGTTGGATTTTGGTTCACAGTAATAATTTGCTATGGGTATGGGTTTCATAGAGGCAGAAAAAGAACGGATGCAATAAATAAGCCCACTGTCATGGGCCCATACAACCAAACCAAACACCTTCTATCAATTCCCTCCCAGCTCCCCTAATCCAAACCCCAATTGTAGGATGATCAGATTTATATTACCTGACAGCTTCTGATAAGCAAAGATGGAAGTGTTAGCGAGTGACAATCAGCTCTTCTACCCTCTGTATTTGACAAGCAGATGCCCAATCCTGCAAGTATCACATTTCACCACGCGTTATTAGAAGACAGTATCCCACAAATTTGCAACTAATTTTCAGATAAACAAAAAAACAAAGTATATCAACATATATGAGTATATATGATCATAGCTAAGAAAGTGTTGTACGCTCTATTTTACAATGCAGTGTGCTACTACCTTTTGTTTTCACATAACCAATATTAGTCATGCCTTGCTTAAATAGATGGGACATGACTAAGTATATCGGATACAATCATAACATGAACATGATACACAGCTATTGTCCGTTACCACGTAACTTCTCAACTCTAGACAAAATACTTAGATATGCATAGATTAACTTCATCACAAATAAAACTATCATGTGATCATCTGCGCAACCTCATTTCCAGCACAGTCATCTTACACAGATGCTATCTAGTAGTGACCTGGTTAAATACAGTGCCTAAACTTGCCGGATTTGATTATACATTGTCTGTGGCCATATCAGATAACATCATATCATATTTTAAGTACTACATCGGTTCATCCACAACCAAAACAGAAGATTGATTAATCATTCATCAAAATCCCCAAAATAACAAGTAGCGCCACTACACATCATTATTCTCAACAAAACTAAAAGCAGCAATTTGTTAACAACGCCTAAAGATGTAAACATAATATTTCATCATCTTTAATATATATTTTCACAAGTAATAGTAACATTTTTCATGACATTCAACTTCAATAATACAAATAAAATTATATCTCTGATAATAAGATGACAGTAATTCAATCAAAACAGAATCAGACGGTGCTAACAACCCTAGTTTTAACAAAAACAAGTTATGGAAACTGAGATACTCTTAAATGAAGCTGAAATTACATAGAGTGTGCTAGTAGTATTTTTTTAGTTTTGACATAACCAATAGTAAATGACATCAAATGAAATGGATATGATACGCAAAATTGCTGGTTTCCAACTCGTCAACTATACACATTTATTTATAGATAAAATATTGTCATAATTCAGTCAAACATCTTTCTATGTTACAACTTAATTAAAACAAGGATATGCACTAGTCACCCCATCTAAGCTAGTGGTTGTCTAAGCTTATTTTTAGGCTTATGAGCTTATCTCACAAATAAGGTTGTCATGATATAAAACGCTTATATAAGTATGAAAATAAGGCTAAAAATTCATCATCAAACCGCAGTATTAATAATTGAAAGTAAAGGCAAAAATAACTAACAAAGAAAAAAGCAGCAGTCAAATGACATGAGATGAGATGAGATTCAAGTTAAATAATTAAATCGAAAGCAGCTTCTGATTCAACAAATTGAAAAGATCGATTTTCAGAAAGAAATGAGATAACTTACCAAGAGATGAAGAAATGAGAGAGAGAGAGAGAGAGAGAGAGAGAGAGAGAATTGAATTTGGGGGTGGTGGGTTTTAAAAACTTGTGAAATATTTTGAGTTCTCCCCCCAAATTGTTATTTCACTCCATTGGGCGGGCGACCCACCGCGGTTAGGGTTTTCTTTTTTATCTCTTGTACTCTCTGCATCAACTCTTGTACTTTCCACAAAATCTTCTTTATTAGTGGACAGATATGGCTCAAGCCTGATTGTAAGTTTGGGTCATTAAGGTGGTGTTTGTTTGTTAAGAGGGTCTGAATCTGAACCGCACATCTGAATCTGAATCTGATGTGTAAATGTCTGAATCTGACCGCATCTGAACGGAAAAAAAAACTCATGTTTGAACCGCACATTTGCTTGCTCGTACTATTTTTTTTTTTTTGGTTTTTATTTGTGTCAGCAAGAGGCAACAAGACGCATTCAGACAACTCTCTCAAGTCTAAACCATTAAGATCTTACTGCATCTGAACGCGTCTGAACGAAAAAAAAAACAAACGGTCTGAACAACCAAATGTCTGACCGATTCAGACATTTAGCCTATTAAGAGGCTGTTAAGATGTTTTTATAAAAAAAAACAACCACAGCCTAAGATTTCGTTATGTTTTTGCCTTTATTTATATCCTATCAATAAAGCATATCACTTACGAGAATCTAACATATCGGAACGGGTCTGATCTTCATACCTAGGTAGCTAAGTTGAATTGCCTCCTTTATTAGCACCTCGTCAAATGCTAGCCGCCATTTATCCCTTTTCCAGAAAAGAAGAAGAAAAAAAGTGTAATCTTTGCTTTTATTTTTTATTTATTTGCTTCTTATGGTCAACACAGTGTTGTAAATATCGATCTTTGCGGCCTATATATCATTGATATATCACTTATCAGCGGTCAGTCGATACGGTTTCTCACTAATCGCTCAAGAAAATCGGTTTTCGTCAAAATTGGTCAAAATTAAAAAAAATTATGTCAAAATAGGTAAAAACTTTTTTTAACCATTTTTTTAGGTCAAAGTCGGTAAATTTCTTTACAATTTATGGTCTCTGATATATCACTGCCAAGACCGAGATGGCGCCACAGTACCACTCAGTGATATTTACAACCTTGGGTGAAGATTAATCTCCACTTGTTGTCGGATGTCTTCATCAACATATGTTATTTGCTTTTGCTATTGCATTTATTTGCTTTTACTTGTACTTGAAGAATTGTTTTCGTTTGCTGCCGGAATTCTTCGTCAACAAATTATCTTTTTATTACGTTAATGTTTTTATTTTAGTTTACTACTCCAGCTCGATTTTTCGCGATTTCATCGCTCGGACTACGGATGAGTATTGGAGGATATATATGTATTTGTCTCTATTCATATCGTATCACCTACGGGTTTTATCAATTTAACAATATCTTCAAACTATTTAATTTAGTAAAATCATTATTTAATAATTAAATACTAGATTAAAAACAGCCGAGTTTTTTATAAACTACACACATTTTCATTTCCACCTAAATACACATATGTTGATTAGCCTTTATGATTCAAAAACATCAATTACTCGTTAGAAACGAAACCTTTCGATACTACTTCAAAATGACGATGTTTTTATTTTATTTATTTATTTATTTTAATTCTTTATTTGCCAGCATACGATGTCGTATGACGTTTTGAATCAACATTGACTAAAAACGGCTTCGTTTCATTTTTTATTTTATTTTTTTAACTTAAAGAATTAAATTTTGTCGCCCGTTTGTGTTGGGTTTTGAACTTCAAAAAAAAAGTCGGTTTTTTGTTCATTTTTGGCATTAGGATATAGGCTTTATTTTAAGATATTTGGATTTTATAAATCTTGGCAAGGTGGCCAGGTTTTATGAAATGGTCCTTTTTTCATACGTTTTGACTTGAATCACACACTTATAGCATCCACTATGGTGGGTTTATTAAAAAGGTTTAAGAAAAATGAAAAGATTTATATTTATTTCAAGATAAAAATACACCGTTGGTCCCTAAACTTTCCACAAAACATCACCATGGACCCTAACTTTCCAAAAATGTCGTGGTGCGTCCAAATGTTGGGATTTTGAGGCCGATTGTGTCCCTCGCCCCGTAATAGTTACTGCAGCGTCCCGTTATAGTTCCCAAAACCCCATTACATGTTTAGTTTGGAGGGTATACATGTCTTTTTACCTAGTCGCATTTTTCTCTCTCTCGCTGTACTACCCAGCAGATGTCTAATCCTTTTTCCCGCCATTATGTCTAATATAAGTAGCACAAGTACTCATTTCTCATCCACAAACTTGTTTTGGAAGCCTACCAAGAAAACCCTAATGCAATGTCACTCACCAAATCTAATAATTTAAGTAAAAAATCAAGAATCTCAAATCTTGGATTTACATTATGGCAAATCAGGGATGCACCTTACTTTGATAACCATGAAGTCGAGAGAAATTGGGCAATGAGGGAATATGGTTAGTGTTTTTGTTGATAATCGTTTACAAGCATATGTATCTTAGATTGTTTTATGGTATTTCCCTTTTTTTTGTTAGACAATCGTAACAGTTTTTGTTTTGTGTTTCAACAGTTGGTCGACCTGGTGATTTTAGCATGAGATTTCACCACAATGGCCTATTCAAAAACTGGCGAGGGAGGATCTATGAAGGAGGCAAGGAATGTCAGGTTGATTATGTTGGAATTAATGAGATATTGATTGACGAACTGGATGCTCTGATGACCCAAATCGGTTATGCAGAAGTCGAAACCAATTACTACTATTTTGTTAAACCTGGTAGTACATTGGACGATGGATTATATAGTTTTCGTGAAGCTGTCAATCTTGACCTGTTGAAAGACATTGTGGAAGAACATAAGCTGATAGATGTGTATGTTGAAATAGGTAAGCCTAGGTTAGATTTGTCTGATATATCCCCCGCAGTCTATTAAGATTGTATTTTTGGAGATGGATGAACCTAGTAGAAAAATAGCTAGTGCTGCTATTCAATCGTGCTGCAGACGTTTAGTTATAGATGACATAGATAATGACCCAGTCCTTAACCCATTTATGCAACTTACGCAACTACCTATGGATGTCTCATATGTTGGGGAATCTAGTGACTTGCCACACATTGAGCCCGGTTTTTCAAGTCTTGACATGTCTTCCTTTGACAGCCAACCTGTTGATAACAGTGATGGTGCATTAGTCATTATTGATAAGGAAAATAGTTTTCAGGACATTGATAGTTTTGATGTTAGTATGTTCAGAGTGAATAAGGATAAGCCATTGGAGAAAGTAGGGATACCACTAGTTGATGTCAATAACACCTTTAAGGAACCTGATGTGGAAGTCACTCTATTCCAAGTCAATCAGGATAACTAGTTAGAGAATGTAGGAGGAGAACCTGTTGGTGGCAATAACATGGAAGAGGACGATGATGTTGATATCACTCTGTTCCAACAGAGTGATACTAGTCACTTAGGCAATGTAGGTGATGACACAATTCAGACAAATGAAAATAATGTTACTGAGGAGAATCATGTACAGGTTGCTTTGGTCCAACAGAGTCAGAGTCATGAGTTAGGCAAAGCAGGAACATCTATTAATAAAAGTGATGACTTAAATTTGGAAACTCAATTACCTGTGTTGGATGATGATGCATCTTACACTCTTATGCTTCTGACTTAGACATAGGTAACTCTGGGGTGCCAAGGGTTAGGACAGATTCTATTGATGATGGTGTTGTTGAAACTTTTTTTTTATTGTGATCAATCCTTTGATAGTGCAAAAGATGTGAAAGAGAGGGTAAGAGAGCATTCTATAGAAACAAGAAGGGAGCTGCTATTTCTAAAGAATGACAAAAAAATAATAAGAGTCAGATGTGTAGGTTGGGTTCCCCTATCTGGCCCAATTGCTACTGTTGGACTGGGTATAGGCCCAATTAGATGTCCATTAACAAGACCCTTCCCAAATACTCTGCCTATGGCTGTTGCTTGTCGGCAGGGATGGTAGTGAAAAAGGTGCTTGGACAGTGAGAAGATATAATGATCAACACACATGTTTGCAATCAAGACGCTCAAACATTTTGACCTTAACTTTATATCAAAGCAAATTAAAGCTAAGATTCAAACCAGTCCAAGGATTCCAGTCAAGTCGGTTCATAATCAACTTACCAACCAATTTGAGCTTGAAGTCTCAATGCATAAGGTTTTAAGAGCAAAAAGAATAGCAGTCAGAGGCATTAGGAGGGAATTCAAGCCCCAATTCACCATGTTGAGAGAATATGTTCAAGAGTTGCAGAAGAGGAACCCTAATACAACAGTTGTAATTCATGTGGAACGGCCTGATGAGGATACTCTTCCAACAAGAGAATTCAAGAGACTGTATATTTTTTAGGTGCCTTGAAGGAAGGATTTAAAGCCTGTCAGAGACAGTTCTTGGGGATAAATGCTTTTCCAATTGATGGTCTTTTGAAGGGTCAACTTCTAACAGCTGTTGGAATTGATAGCAACATTGGTATTGATAAGGCGAAAAATGTACCGCTTTTAGGGGGCCATTTAAGCCCAAAGTCGATATTATTTGATCAAATATTGCCCTAAATCGTTCCTTTTGTCATTTTAGGTGCTTTGGAGAAGAAATCTGGAAAAGCAAGCATTTTGGACATTTTTGGACCGAAAAAGTGAAAAAAACGACAACGTCTCCAAATCATGCTGAAATTGGTACCTGACGGCGTCAGGAATTGTATGTGACGCCGTCACTCATGGACAAAGAGGTGGATAATTAAATACACGAGACGCGCCAGAATGTTTTGGAGATTTAACACGTGGCGGCTTCACCAAGGCCGTCACGTTCAAATTACAAGAGACGGCCAAGAGGTGGATAACAAGGGACGGTGTCAGATCTGGATCTAGGCAATTCGTGGAGTTTTATGGCGGCGAGTTGACGGCGTCAGGATTTACACGTGACGCCGTCAGACCCAAAAATCTATATATAGTTTTCTATTTTTCATTTGTAAAAGGATGAGAACTTTGGGATAGTTTTGAAGAAACCCTAGCACGAATTTTACCTTACTTTTAAGGGTTCCAATCCCTTGCTTCATCCATGTATGATTGAATATAAGTTTTCCAATAATCATTCAATATGTCTATGTGTTGTTTGATTCTATCTTATGCTTGTCTTTACTTTAACATGCTAGGCTAGGTTTTCTTTGTGTTTGCTTATATGTAATGAAACCTAGTTATTGATTATTGGTTGGTTGTTTGTTTTTAATTGTTGTGGATGGATGATATCGATGTTAGGCTTAAGAAAACTGGCAGACTTCTAATTGGTAACATGCTTGAACGTCTTAAGAAACATGAATCGGATGTGTACTACGATTAATTGGTTATATTTAATGCATAAGTAACTACTAAGGAGGCCATGTTAGGAGCTAGTTGTCGGCTCGACATAGGAAGAGGTAGGAGCTCATAGAGTTAGGGAAGATCGTACACGGCCCTACGAATGGTATTAAAGAATATAACCCGTTATCCATGCAACTGTAACAAACTAATCAACTAGTAAAAGATATATGGGGAGTTGTGAAATCTAAGTAAACACATTTTTCTTATTATTGTTTTTCTCCATATTTACTTTCGTGTCATTTTATTTTATTTTTATTGCATTCGTAGTTATTTGGGTTAGTTGACTAGCAACTAATTCTGCCCATTCTTCCAAAACCCGAGATTTTTACTTGCTTTCCATAAAATATAAAAATACAAAAAGAATCATCCCTCACCTCTAGACCTAATTTAATAAAGTTTTAACCCTAGCGAACACTATTATTTGAGTTGAACGATCAATCCCCCGGCACTTGCCACTACACTATACTACATCGGTCAGGTACACTGCCTGGTGGGGATTGAAAGCTTCTCAAGATCCTTTGAGAGGTAAAATTTTTGCAAGTTTTGTTTTTCTAGCAGAGTCTTAAAGTTTTTGTTAATTCTTTAGTTTTCTAAACTCCAGGAAATATGCAAACATTCATTCCACAAGCATTATATTATATATATATATATATATATATATATATATATATATATATATATATATATATATATATATATATATATATATATATATATAGAGAGAGAGAGAGAGAGAGAGAGAGAGATTGCCACCGATTTTACGCGAGGTTTGCCATGATTGTTTTCTCAGGTTTAACAGGTTATATTGGACAAGAAGATGATTTATATTTCTGGAGGGAAGCTTTCAACCTTCTTTTTCTTGGAGGAGGATCTAACAATGTTATCACATTATCCACACCGAACGAATCAGGGGAGTATTTGTTTCATTCTTTTACCTTCATTACTTTTACATCCTTTTTATTGAACATTGGGGACAATATTCAGCCTAAGTGTAAGGGGAGGGTAAATGATGATACCTTAGAGAATACAATTGCACTTGAGTTTGTTTGTTCAATAATAGGTGTGTAATAAAACTAAGAGAAATACTTGTTAAGGCAATTTTAGCGCCAAATTTAAATTTTTTTACAACATTTAGGAGTGACGCTTTAGCCTTAATGAGCGTCTCATGGATAGGAGTTGTATGACTAGCACGAAAAACCGTACCACTCAAAATTTTCCACCCCAAATATGTGAGGTTCGCCCCTAGATTTGTTAGGAAAATATGCTTATGAGTGTACCGGTAGTACTTAGATTCCAGAACTTGCGTTAGTGATGCATCCCGAGACCGCTAGTGAGACTACATTCGTGTAGTTAGGATTTACTACATGATAAGAGGCATTAGGATCACCCTTGTGTTAAACCCTTATCATAATTACTTGACCAATGTAGTCATAATTACTTGACTAGTAAAGCCAATTAATTTTTCCCACACCTTTGTGTTGTACTCATTTTTTGTAGACGATACCCCTAGTAAACCCCTCCGAGCCTATCTTTTTCGTTTCTAACTTTAGGAATTCTACTTAAAGGAAGAATTTGTTTACAATCCACCCCAAAGGTACACCCAAATCGCCTTAGTCTTCCTTGTATGCACTCATCTTTAGTGCATTATTGTTACATATTTAAACCCTTAGTTAATTGTCTAATTGATTACATGGTTGCTAAGTCGAGTCATATCTTGTACATTGTTTTGGGACGATTGGGACTCGTGGGTAAAGTACTAGTGTTATGGAGTATTGGGGAAGAACATCATTTATTACCCCCATATATGCGTTAATATTTAAAAAGTACTCCAAGTGTTTTGATTATCTTAATTCGAGTTATTAGAATAGTTAATTGTAAAGTATGTAAAAGTTCAAGTGTAAGGAGAATGCAAATCCCCTATGGTGTATTATTTTGGATGGTAGGGCAAGAGTGTATGCACAAAAAAAAAAAAAAAAAAAAAAAAAAAAAAAAAAAAAAAAATCGAAAAAAAATCAAAAAATCAAGAAAAGGAAAAAACATAAAGAAAGAAAAAGAGAAAAACCATACGGACTACCATCCCGTTTCCTTTTATGTTTATTTTATGTTTTTGTTAGTTTATGATTAGCTTAAGTCGAGTCGAGTCTTGGCTTAGCAACGCCACATTGTACATGTAATTGACCAAGATGATTAACTCGCCACCAGTAAAGATTGCCTTTATCCAACAAAACCGTGTTTATCATATCCCTACACCTCACATTATAACCCTTTTAAAAGACCTCTATGATAGTTTATCCTAGGTGCTTACGCCAAGCGGTGGAGGTTTGATCCTTTTCCAAGCCTATGGTAATCTATTTGCTATGTGTTGGTCCCTTTTACTTGGTTAACTATAACTACAAAGCTAAAGTAACCAAGTTATATGACTTCAAACAAAGATGTATAAAATGATTAACAATAAAGTAACGTAGATATAAGAGACAATATTTTTCAACGTTTAATTCTTTATTAGAAGTTAATAAAAAAGAATCGTACCCAAGTGTTTGCGGAATAACACTTGGGATTGAAAACGACAAGTATGGTATTGACTCCTCACTAAACTCAATCTATGTTGAGTGACAACTTCCAGGACCCACTGAGCTATCTCAGGGGTTATGTTGTTCTTTGGAGGAGTAAAAGTGGTTTGTGAATGCTTTGCATTAATTGCACAAACTTGTCAACTTTTACTCCTCTCTTATGCTACCTATTTATACACAAATGTGAACAACCCTATTATACAATGGACCTAAGTGTTCCTCAATAAAATGTTGATAGATTTTATTCTCTGGCAAGGGAAACTTCTTTGAGTTAAGTCCAAAAGGCACTTTCTGATGACAGCCTGGTTTTAACCATTTGAGGAAAGTTTGACCTTAAAGTTATAAAGCACTTTAGTGAAACAGATCAAACTTTCCCGCCCAGTCCCGCCAAAACTTCGGTCTTCTAGTCATCAGTCTTCAGTACCATGAAGTTGTTGAGGAGTCTTGGGGTTCAGTGAGTTATTGTCATCCTCACTGAACCCATCACCTTCTTCTTTGCTTAGATCACACTTCACTGAGTTTCGCCTCACTAAATGGAGAACCTTTCTTCTTAGGCTCGGTTTAAGCATCCTGAAGATGACTCACTGAGTTACTGTTCACTCAGTGACTTGTTTATACTTAGGTTATTTTACGTTCAAATCCTTGTTAGAAGAAGATTGGGGAATTCAGTGACCCAACAATCTCCCCCTATTTGAACATACAAATAGCCTAAGTGTTTCTTGATTCAGTGTGAGTTGGCAGGGGTCTTCATCTCTTACTGAATGTTGTTGTAATTATAAGTAGGACACATAATTTAAACAAAAACATCAAAGTTTATTCATAGTTATTACAAGTCCTACAAATTACAAAAATAAAAAGATAGTTGTTGCAGATCAGATGTTCAGGTGGTATCCAAGGTTTTCAAGCTTTGCTTTCTTTGATCTGAGTAGGTGTCTTTCAGGATGTTCATTGATCATTGCTTCCAAGTCCTGGTAGAATCTTTTGTTCTCATCACTCTTGATGGGGGACACCAACATGAGGTACATGAGCATAGCTTTGATTCCTGCCTTATCTATATCAGACCACCTTTGGAACGGCAGGCTTCCATACTCATCAGTGAAGCATAAGCCTCTTTCAGGAGCTTCAAGGACCGCATTGTTCACGAACGTGATCCCTTCAGGAAGCAACCTGTCACACTCTAACCCTGGTACTTTGATCTCAGGCTCCATCTCAATTTGCTTCCTTTTCCTCTTGGAAGCCTTTGATGGAGCAGTCTCTTTTGTTGAGTCAGGAGAAAGAGAGGGAATGTTAAGAGCTTCAGGCATTTCTCTCAGTCTGTCGTACCTTTCCTTCAGTGATTCAAGAAGTTTAGGAACCACAACATTGTTCTTTTTGGCAATGATAGAACGAAGTTCATCAAGCTCAGTGATGCCAAATTCAGCAAACTTGAAAGGCTTATGGATGTCAAGTATTCTTTTATCACGTCCCCTGAAGACGGTGACCACTGCAGGATCGGTGTTCCTGTGGATTTGAATGTCAGTGATGGTTTCAGGTCTTAACCTTTCTTTCATCACCCAAGTATACTTTTCGACCCTGTGTTTTCTGATTTGCGCATCCTTTCTGAGCTTGTTTTCCCTTTCCCTTTTAAGAGCGTTTAGCTCTTCTTCCTGAGCCTTTTTAAAGGCTGCACCAGCTTGTTCAGTTGCCAGTGCCTCAGTATTCAACCCAATCTTTTCAGCTTCCTCATGAACAGCCTGAATGAGAACAGACTTGCTCATTCTCTCTTCTTCAGCCACCTTTAGTAGTGTCTCAGTCCTTTCCATGTGAGCTTGAATTTCGTCATGAGTGAGATGATGTACTACTCCATTGATTTCAAACGGGACCTTGATAGGTGCATCAGGGTCAAATCTGACCATGGTTAAGGCTGGCTTGAGCACAATTTCAGGACTAGAGGTGGTAGCAATACTTTTGCCTATGTCCTGTCCGAGAGAAGAGGAGACTGGTTCCTCCTGTGGTGGAACTTCAGTGATTGGTGTTGCTTCTGTGACATGCTCCCCCTCAGTGTGAGAGGGCTGTCCAGCTTCTTGTTCAACAGTATTAGGGGCTTCAGTAGCATTCTCCCCCTCAACATTTTCCTGAGTGTCAGTGATGGCAAGTGTTGGCTGTACTGAAGAAGAAGTAGATGCTCCCTTGAAGGCTTGAAAAAGTCCAGTCACCATAGACTTGATCTCCTGAGTATCCTGCTGAATGATGGACACCCTAGAGTCAAGTGCAGCCTGTGCATGTTCAAGAGCTGTCATCCTGGATCCCAAGGTCCATGCCAGAGAAGTAGACCTTCGGGACTAAGCTGTCACTGATTCCTCCATTTTGATGAAGGAAAATTTGAGAGACTCCACAGTGGTGGTGAGACCCTGAAGATTAGAACCCTTCAACAAGTCAAGTAACTCAGTGAGGGCCACTGAGTTTACCTGATACGTCTCAGATGCCTGAAGTAGCTTCCTGGTGAGTTCAGGATCATCCTTGACTGAGTCTTGAACCGACTGAACCCCTACATTCAGCTGGTTGAGGGTTATCAAAAACTGATTCAGGCGAGTGATCATCTGTGTCAGGGAGTGGTTGACTGAGGCATGTTGTTCCCTGACATCTTCATCGAAGTCTTCGACAGCATCTTTGAGATTATGATAGTGAACCGCCTGTTCAGTGTGCATGTTAAAGACCTCATCAGTGATCCCCCTGTATAAAATGTTAGTAATCTTTTTGATGAATTTGGTGAAGGTCTTCACAGTGAGAGGAGCCTGATCATCTCCTGAGGACTCTGGCTCGGAATGTGTGTCAGCATCGTCATGGTTAGAAGATTGAGGAGACTGAGGAATTGGTTCAGGGACTGTCTCCTCAAGCTCCATATCATCTCCGGCCTTGAAGACTTCTTCATCACTGTTGAATTCATCATCAGAGTACAAAACTGCCTGAGCTTCAGCTAGGGACTGAATCTGCAAAGTAAGGTTATCCAGCTCCTCTTCATAAGAAGACTTGCCTTCGTTTTGGCCAGGTTCTGACCCCTCAAATCCGGTAGATTGGGTTTTATCTACCTGGTCCTTAGGATCAGTTCCCGAGTTATGCGCACCTTCGGGGTTGGTTGTGAGTTCCATATCAGCGGGTGGTATGTGTCCCTATGAATCTTTGTCCCTCGTGACCCCTTCAGGTACTGATGGGTGTTTCTCAGTACCATCACTAGGAGCCGTGAATGTTGTGTCCCTATCAACGGGTTGTATGTTTCCCTCTGAGTCTTTGGGATGAGTTTTTGTGCCCTCAGACAAAAGCTTTGATTGGCGAATGTCCTCATCAGGCACCTGAGTGGTTATGCCCCCCTTTCCAACAGGCTTGTGCTGGCCTGTCGAAGATTTAGGGGCGAGAACTCCCTGTTGCTTGGGTTGTGATTTACCCGAGCCTTTGGCAGGATGTGAATGTTTGTGGGTCCCCTTCTCAGTGGAGTAGTGCTGCCCCACCGAGGGTATAGGACCCCTTACTCCCTGATACTCTGGTTGTGATTTGCCAGAGTCTTTAGCAGGATGTGAAGGTTTAGTTGGTTCCGAAACCACTGACTTGTTTATGCCAGCAGGGCCATTGGGAACGGGTTCGCCCGAGGACACTGAGTGTGATTTCTCAGTGCCCTCCGCTGGCCTTTGTTTTGTGGCCAAAGATTGGCTAATGATCCTGATGGTGTCGACAGTCAAGGTCTGTTGTTGTTGCCCCCTATTGTCAGGCTTAGGGGCAGAGGTCTCAGTGGCGAGTGGCTTGGGTTGAGCCACCTTCCTGGACCCCTGTCCCTTCTTCCTCTTTACCTTTTTGGTGGGAGAGGGAATTGGTGAAACAATGTTGTCACCCTGGATAGCAGTCAGCATGTATGTGGTCAGGGCGACATGTGTTACCTCATTAGGGTCATGTGAGTAGTTTGCCTTATGTAAGACATCAGGTTCAAAGCCGACACTGTCAGGCTTGATATACTCAGACCCTAGTAGGTCATTCAGAGCACAGGAAATGAATCTAGGGTAAGACACGTGTTTTTGCCTAGACTTCCCACCCAATTTGCCTATGAGGTCCCTGAAGATAATTTCTCCAATGTCACTCTTTTTACCCTCAATGAGACAGTACACTATCATTGATTAAGTAGTGTTTAGTTGCTCAGTTGAGGACTTATTCCCCCCAAGGACCTGAATTACAAATGTCATCAGGATCCTCCAAGGGGCAGGGAACCATGTTTTGATGATGGGGGCTTTGTTCAGTAGGGCCCCTGGAGTAACATCAGGATGATGTTTGTCATATGGCCCTAGTTCTAAGAGGAGTTGTTTAACTCCCTCTTCAGTGGGTGGGGCTACAAAAGTCTCAGTGTAGTCAAGGCCAGTGGCTTTGACAAAGGTTTTGTAGTCAAGAATAAGGGACTTAGTCCCATTCTTCACTCAGAACTTGATTTTGGCCTCCTTTGGCGCATCAGGGTTTTCAACCACCGCTGAGCACCAAAATTCCCTCAAGTAGTCATGATAGATGACTGAGGGGGTCTTTGTGAATGTGGTGGTGAGAAAACAGTTTTGTCAGAACTTCACCACATCCATGTATTCAGGAAACCCTTCAGGGTAGGCAAAGTTCCCCACCACATTGTTTTTGGTAAGGTCTACGCTTTCCATTTGGAATTCCACATTGGGTGCGTATTTTATGACCTTTGAAGATGCCATTTTAGTTTAAAAAGGTCTGGTTTTGAATAAAGAAGAAGCACACACAAATTTTGAAAGCAAAAGAGTTCTTGAAATAATTTTGCAAGAGTTTTGTTAAGATTTTAAAGCGTGTGTGTGTTCTTCTTTGTGGGGGTATTTATAGGGTGGGAATTAGGGTAGTGATGTTGCGGATACCAAAGGTTTAAATTATTCAACCAAAACGGCATAATAATATTGGTTTGATATCCGCATTAAATATCACGATTCCCATTACCCTATTTTCTCTCACATCATGGGTGAATAGTTGTGCGGGTCTGCAAATAATGCACTTTTGCAGAGAGAAAATCATCATAACTTTTGTGTGTGAGGGAGCATTTAATGCTCAGTGGTGTTTGGTGAGAGAGATGTGGGGGCCCAAGGAGTGGATGCCAGTTGTGTAAGTGACATATATTCTTATATTTAATAGGAATCAGTTACCTATCTGGGACATTTACTAACTAAGTACTTAGAGCATTTAGTTAGGGTATTCAATGCCATTTTTCATCCTGAGCCCCCTGAATGAATTGTCATTAAAAAAAAAGGAGTTTTCAGGAAGGGGTGTGATCAGGGACCTAGAGAATTTACATCAGGTTGGAACACTTTTGATCAGTTTCCTGATTCTATGTCCAACATGCCCAATTCAGCTTTCAATCTTGTGAAAGTGGGTTCATCCAAAGGTTTTGTGAAGATAGCAGCTAGCTGATATTCAGTGGGGATGAAATGTAGTTCAATTTCTCCATTAGTGATGTGGTCCCTGATGAAGTGGTATCTAATGTCAATGTGTTTGGTTCTTTGATGAAGTACTGGATTGTTTGAGATGGCTATGGCACTTGTATTATCACAAAAAACGGGTACCATCTTATACTGAATGCTATAGTCACTCAGTTGGCTCTTCATCCATAGTACATTTGCACAACATCCTGCAGCAGCCATATATTCAGCTTCAGTTGAGGACATGGCCACTGACTGTTGTTTCTTTGTACTCCAACATACAAGTTTACCACCAAGAAATTGGCAAGATCCTGAAGTGCTTTTCCTATCCATATTACATCTTGCATAGTCAGAGTCAGTGTACCCTTTGAGATCAAATCCTGAACATTTTGGGTAATACAAACCAAGGTTTGGAGTACCCTTCAGGTACCTGATGATTCTCTTGACAGCAGTGAGATGTGATTCTTTAGGGTCAGCCTGGTATCTTGCACACAGGCAGACTAAGAATTGGATATCAGGCCTTGAGGCAAGTAAGTACATCAGGGAGCCAATCATTCCTCTGAATTGGGTTTGATTCACTGATTTTCTAGTGAGATCAGGGCCAAGGTTGTTTGGAGGAAGTCTTTACTGAGGAACAGTCAGTGAGCTCATACTTCTTCAGTAGGTTCCTGAGGTATTTTTCTTGGCAAATGGATATTCCTTTTTCAGTTTGTTTAATTTGGAGTCCAAGAAAGTATGTGAGTTCACCCATCATGCTCATTTCAAACTTTGTGGTCATTAGTTTCTCAAACTGTTTGCAAAGTTTGTAACTTGTTGAGCCAAAGATGATGTCATCAACATATACTTGGACAAGAATGACATCACTCTTTGTTCTGTAGATGAACAGTGTGTTGTCAATCTTTCCTCTGACAAACTTGTTTTGGATCAGGAAGGCTGAAAGAGTTTCATACCATGCCCTGGGTGCTTGTTTCAGTCCATAAAGGGCTTTGTTAAGCTTGTAGACATGGTTGGGGTATTCACTACTTTCGAAACCAGGAGGCTGTTGCACATAAACATCTTCTTTGATATTACCATTCAGGAATGCACTTTTAACATCCATTTGGTAAACTTTAAAGTTCATGTAAGTTGCATAGGCAAGGAAGATCCTGATGGCTTCCATTCTAACAACAGGTGCAAAGGTTTCCTCATAGTCTATACCTTCCTGTTGATTATATCCTTTGGCAACAAGTCTTGTTTTGTTTTTGATGACTGTGCCATTCTCACCGGTCTTATTTTTAAAGACCCATTTCATACCAATGATTAAAACACCCTGGGGGCATTCAACAAGGGTCATGACATCATTTCTGTCAAATTGTTCCAATTCATCTCTCATGGCCTGAACCCAACTTTCATAAGTCAAGGCTTCTTTGACATTTTTAGGCTCAATCTCTGAGAGATAGTTAGCATAAAGACATATATTGGCAGTGGCGGCCTTGAGTTTAGCAGCCTTGCTTCTTGTGAGCATGCCTTCAGTGGGTTCACCAATGATGTTCACAAGCTCAATGATTTTGGATCTAGTCCAGCTATCCTGAAGTTTGGGATAGGAATTTGAGCTTGAAGGAACCTGATTAGGTTCAGATTCAGGAACATGAGGTGACTCATCACTATGTGCTTCAGTGACATTTGTAGGAACAATTTGCTCTGAGGGTTCCTGAACAATTTTTTCAGAGGTTTCAGTCTCATTAGAGACATGCTGAGTTTCAATGAACTCACTGATAGGTGGTTGGGGTAGGTTGTGAGGGATGATGTAATAGGAGACGTCAGCATCAATTTGGTATTGAGTTGAGGGATTGTTCTCAGGATGATACTCATCAGGAGGATACCTTGATGAGTCATCAATACCAATTTCTTCTACTGAGGAATTTGAGAACCTGATGGATTCAGTGCTCTCATCAACAGTAATGTGATAAGTTTCCTCAGTTTGTTGTCTCCTTGTGTTGAACACCCTGAAGGCTTTAGAAACCAGGGAATATCCCAGGAAGTATCCATCATCAGCTTTGGCATCAAATTTACCCAAGTGATCCTTGTGATTATGTATAAACACAGGACACCCAAATACATGAAAGTAACTGATGTCAGGAATCCTTCCTTTGAATATCTTATACGGAGTCTTATTGTGCCTTTTCACAATGATTGACCTGTTTTGAGTGTAGCAGGCTGTTTTAACTGCCTCAGTCCAAAAGTGTTTTGAGAGGACTGAGCCATTTAACATTGTTCTTGCTGCCTCAATGAGTGTTCTATTTCTCCTTTCAGCTACTCCATTTTGTTCAGGAGTATAGGGAGAAGTGAAATTTTGAGAAATTCCTTTCTCATCACAAAAACACTCAAGGTCTTGGTTTTTGAATTCAGTGCCATTGTCAGTCCTGATCTATTTAACTTTGACATCATTTTGATTTTCAATGTTCCTGACAAATGACATGATGGTTTCAGCTGCCTGACTCTTTTTGGTCAGGAAGTAGACCCAAGTATATCTTGAGTATTCATCCACTATGACCAGAGTATACTTCTCATGGTGAATGGACATTGGACTGACAGGTCCAAAAAGGTCCATATGAAGAAGATGTAGGCAGCTTTTGATGGAAAAGGTTTGTTTGGTTTTGAATGATGCCCTGTGGTGTTTTCCTTTTTCACAAGCAGAACAAGGCTTGTCTTTGGTATACACCAGGGATAGTAGACCCAGAACTTTGTTCTGTTTGGCCAGGTTGTTGATGCTCTTGAAGTTGAGATGAGAGAGTCTCCTATGCCATAGCCAGTTGATTATCTCACTTGTCTTTGAGAATAGACAAGTCCCATTTCGAGTCAGGGATGACATGTCAAGGACATATACATCATCCCTCCTAGGGGCAATCAACACAACTTCCTTATTGGCATTAAAGATGGTCCCTCTCTTGTCATCAAACTGAACTATGTATTTGGCATCACATAGTTGGGAAACACTTATCAGGTTGTACTTGAGACCATTAACATAAGCTATTCTTGTAAAAACTATACCATTGCAGTTTACTGAACCATAACCTTCAGTGGGAGCTGATGAGTTATCACCAAATACTACTTTGGGTCCTGGTTCTTCCACATATTTGTGCAGAAAACTCTTCACATCAGTCATACTTCTGGAGCATCCACTGTCTAGATGCCAAGTAGGATCATTGATGTGTTTCTGCACAAACAGTAAACTGGGTTAGTTTTTCTTGTTGACCCACTTTCTAGTGGGCTTAGTCCTCAGGGACTTTTTGAACTCAGTTAATGAATCATGGTCTGAAGTTGTGTGTCCTGAGCTTCCACATGTTTTACATTTTGTGGAGGTTGATGCCTCAGGTGACTGAGAAGTGTTGGTATGGTTTTTCCTTCTGGACTGAATAACTTTGTCATGTCCCCTGGTTTCATGGGAGGGATCTCCACAGATGTCACAGCAATTTTTCATCATACAATCATCAGGAAGATGATCATTGAAACCACAGTGAGGACATGGTGAGAAAGGCTTAGCCTCCAGTCTTTGTTTGGAAGGAGTGGCATACTGATAGCCTTGGTTTTTGTATAGACCTCTTGCTTTTAAAGAAGCAGTGTGGGGGATGTGATCACAGGTTTTGTGGTCCTCTTGTTTGCATATCATGCAAAACAGGACTCTGTAGCATTTATCAGTGCTGTGATTTGGATAATTGCACAGTTCACATCTCCTAGAAGGTCTGGGTGTGGTTTTTGGTTTGGAAGAACTTGAGGATACAGAGGGCTTAGTAGAATTTGAGTCAGAGTTTTTCTCAATTTTCTCACTCAGTATCCTGACAAGTTCAGTAAGCTGATCAACCTTTGAATCAGTGCTTTCATGCTTCACTTCAGTGGGTACTGAAGGTTTTTGGTGTTCAGTGGGTGCAGGAGTAGGTCTTTTCAGAATAGTCCTTCATAACCCTGATTTCTCTTTTGGAGAATGTGGTTGATAGACTAATGGTGCAAGGTCAGAATTGGGTTCCGCTCCCTGAAGTTGTTTCAGTGGAGGGAGTGGTGAATCAGACTTAGACTCAGTGATGGACTCAGTAGGACTAAGTTCATCAGTGACTCCTAGCAGCTCCTTGATAGCCTGACTTTCAGGCTCCAGGATTCTTCCAATATTAAAATTTGGCATTTTACTATCAGGATTGTTTCTTTCAATCCAATCACTGGGTTTAGGAGCAAGTTCTTTGCTAGAGAGTATGTTAGTTGACAGAAAAGTTGTTGAATGGCTGCTTTCCCCAGAAACTTCAGTGAGTTGATCATCACCCAAACCAGTCTTTTTGGAGCTGGGTGAGAGACTCAGTGTTTCATAAAGTTTGGGGTTTTTCTGAGTCCATTTCCAAATAGTTTCCTTTTCTTTCTTAAGTTCTTCCTGAAGAGCTTGATTTTGTTTTACTAGTTCAGAGTTATGAATTTGAAGTCTAACACTTTCAAGCTTGGCTTGTTTTAAAGCAAGTAGTTCATCTCTACTATGATTTAATTCAAAACTCAGTTTGTTAAATTTTGAAAACAAGTTAAGTCTTTGCTCTTCAACATACTTAAGATCAACATTAATATAATCTAAGTAAGATTTCCAATCATCATCATCATCCATAGAAAGTAAAAGATTTACCTTCCTCATAGTGATGTTGACCCATTCACCATTTCTTGCATGACTCTTCCCCACAACAAGCTTGTTGTCATCTGATAGGGCCATCAGGGCACTGATGTGAACTTCATCATCATCAGAGGATACTTCAACCTCATCCCAGTCATATGTTTCAGCAACAAGCCCTTTGTTCTTGGCTTGAGAAGGCTTTGGAGCCTGAGGAGGCTGAGAGACTGTTGAGGATGATTCAAGAAGGGCAAGTTTAGCTTTTGCCTTTCTATACTTGGCTTCAAAGTCAATTTGAGGGACTTTTTCAAATCTTTGACTAGACTGAAGCATCTTTGGTTGAAATTTGCTGGGGCCTGAAAAAGTGTTATTTCCTGAAAATTTGAAGGATGGTTCTGAGGTTGTTTTAGAAAAACAATCTTTAGCAAAATGGCCCATTTTGCCACATTTGAAGCATTCAGTGTTATCATTTGCTTTTGAAGGGAATTTTTTTTTCTTAAAAAATCTTTTCGAATTAGCAAGGAGTGATCTTTCATGAAATTCAATTTGAAGATCATTTAGGTACTCCTCACTGGTTCTTTGGTCAACCTCATCATCAGAACCATCCTGAAAATCCTGCACAACACCTTTTGAATAGAAAGCAGTTGATATAGGTGAAATTGTCAAGGCCTTTTTGGTCTCCTGAGCTTTACCAGGGTATCTCCTGGTGATAAGATTGTCTTCATAGACAAACTTTCCATAGATGGCAGGGAGCTCAAGGTTTTGAATGTGGTTTGCATTTCTCAATCCTTGAGAGAAGTTTAACCACTTCTTAGGGAGATTATTGACAAAACCAACATTTATCTCATGTTTTGACAGTATAACACCATCATTGGTCAGCTCATTCAGGAGGGTCTTATACCGAGTATAAGTCTCAGAGAGACTTTCAGAATCCTTGGCCCTGAAGGTATTGAATTCAAGCTTCATGTCCATAATTCTATTCTCTTTGGTATCAGAAGGCCCTTCATAGCTATGAACCAGGTCAGTCCATGTCTGCTGAGCAGTGGGACAGTTGATCACTGATTCCATTATATCATCAGGAAGGCATGATATAATGATGTTTTTCAGGCGCTGGTCTTGATTGACCACCCTCTTTTCATCTGGGATCCACTGAGCTTCAGGTTTAATTAAACCTTGGGCAGTTGTTGGGATATATGGACCATCATTAATCAACTTAATGTAATATGGTTCCATCCCAGTTAAGTAGCAAATCATTCGCTTTTTCCACTTATTAAATTTGCCAACTTCTAGTCGAGGGGCAGTTGCTGAATAACTTCCACCCTTTTTGTCGTCAAGTTGGGGAACATCTATGTCAGTCATAGTGGGATCTTGATTTTAAAAACTTGAGCACTCTTAAGTTTTGAAAACAGGTTTAAGTTTTACAAATCAGAGGCTCTGATACCACTTGTTGGTCCCTTTTACTTGGTTATCTATAACTACAAAGCTAAAGTAACCAAGTTATATGACTTCAAACAAAGATGTATAAAATGATTAACAATAAAGTAACGTAGATATAAGAGACAATATTTTTCAACGTTTAATTCTTTATTAGAAATTAATCAAAAAGAATCGTACCCAAGTGTTTGCGGAATAACACTTGGGATTGAAAACGACAAGTATGGTATTGACTCATCACTAAACTCAATCTATGTTGAATGACAACATCCAGGACCCACTGAGCTATCTCAGGGGTTATGTTGTTCTTTGGAGGAGTAAAAGTGGTTTGTGAATGCTTTGCATTAATTGCACAAACTTGTCAACTTTTACTCCTCTCTTATGCTACCTATTTATACACAAATGTGAACAACCCTATTATACAATGGACCTAAGTGTTCCTCAATAAAATCTTGATAGATTTTATTCTCTGGCAAGGGAAACTTCTTTGAGTTAAGTCCAAAAGGCACTTTCTGATGACAGCCTGGTTTTAACCATTTGAGGAAAGTTTGACCTTAAAGTTATAAAGCACTTTAGTGAAACAGATCAAACTTTCCCGCCCAGTCCCGCCAAAACTTCGGTCTTCTAGTCATCAGTCTTCAGTACCATGAAGTTGTTGAGGAGTCTTGGGGTTCAGTGAGTTATTGTCATCCTCACTGAACCCATCACCTTCTTCTTGTCTTAGATCACACTTCACTGAGTTCCGCCTCACTGAATGGAGAACCTTTCTTCTTAGGCTCGGTCTAAGCATCCTGAAGATGACTCACTGAGTTACTATTCACTCAGTGACTTGTTTATACTTAGGTTATTTTACGTTCAAATCCTTGTTAGAAGAAGATTGGGGAATTCAATGACCCAACACTATGACAGGTAGTGAGAGATATTTTCAAATTTCATATTGTGAGATATACTTTATTACACCCGAGAGATGTGAGTATCAAAACACTATTTATTAGGTGCTAGTGTATAATTTTCGTGTTTGTTTTGGTTGAAGTGGAACGATTATTTGTTGTAATTACTTTTATATTAGCATTAAATGACCCCTAGCTTGTATTTTGATTAGAATAAAAGCGCATTTTCTTGAGGACAAGCAAATCTCAAGTGTAAGGGCATTTGATAAGGCGAAAAGTGTACCGCTTTTAGGGGGTCATTTAAGCCCAAAGTCGAGATTATTTGATCAAATATTGCCCTAAATCATTCCTTTTGTCATTTTAGGTACTTTGGATAAGAAATCTGGAAAAGGAAGCATTTTGGACATTTTTGGAGCGAAAAAGTGAAGAAAACGACAAAGTCTCCAAATCATGCTGAAATTGGTACCTGGCGGCGTCAGGAATTGTATGTGACGCCGTCACTCACGGACAAAGAGGTGGATAATTAAATACACGAGACGCGCCAGAATGTTTTGGAGATTTAACACGTGGCGGCGTCACCAAGGCCGTCACGTTCAAATTACAAGAGACGGCCAAGAGTTGGATAACAAGGGACGGCGTCAGATCTGGATCTAGGCAATCCGTGGAGTTTTATGACGGCGAGTTGACGGCGTCAGGATTTACACGTGACGCCGTCAGACCCAAAAATCTATATATTGTTTTCTATTTTTCATTTGTAAAAGGAGGAGAACTTTGGGATAGTTTTGGAGAAACCCTAGCACGAATTTTACCTTACTTTTAAGGGTTCCAAACCCTTGCTTCATCCATGTTTGATTGAAGATAAGTTTTCCAATAATCATTCAATATGTCTATGCGTTGTTTGATTCTATCTTATGCTTGTCATTACTTTAACATGCTAGGCTAGGTTTTCTTTGTGTTTGCTTAGATGTAGTGAAACCTAGTTATTGATTATTGGTTGGTTGTTTGTTTATAATTGTTGTTGATGGATAATATCGATGTTAGGCTTAAGAAAACTGGTAGACTTCCAATTGGTAACATGCTTGAACGTCTTAAGAAACATGAATTGGATGTGTACTACGATTAATTGGTTATATTTAATGCATAAGTAACTACTAAGGAGGCCATGTTAGGAGCTAGTTGTCGACTCGACATAGGAAGAGGTAGGAGCTTATAGAGTTAGGGAAGATCGTACACGGCTGTACGAATGGTATTAAAGAATATAACCCGTCATCCATGCAATTGTAACAAACTAATCAACTAGTAAAAGATATACGGGGAGTAGTGAAATCTAAGTAAACACATTTTTCTTATTATTGTTTTTCTCCATATTTACTTTCGTGTCATTTTATTTTATTTTTATTGCATTCGTAGTTATTTGGGTTAGTTGACTAGCAACTAATTCTGCCCATTCTTCCAAAACCCGAGATTTTTACTTGCTTTCCATAAAATATAAAAATACAAAAAGAATCATCCCTCACCTCTAGACCTAGTTTAATTAAGTTTTAACCCTAGCGAACACTATTCTTTGAGTTGAACGATCAATCCCCCGGTACTTGCCACTACACTATATTACATCGGTCAGGTACACTGCCTGGTGGGGATTGCAAGCTTCTCAAGATCCCTTGAGAGGTAAAACCTTTTGCAAGGTTGCAAAACCACGCATCAGGTATATACCCATTAGCTTATGCTTTTGCTAAATCAGCAAACACAATAGCTTGGACTTGGTCTCTTCATTGTTTATCTGATGATCTTGAACTTGAGCCAAATTCAATCTTCACTTTTGTTACTGACATGAAAAAGGTACTCCCATAAACTAGAAATGATTGAATTCCTATTTTTTTTAAACAAACAGTAAATATAGCTGTTTTTGTGCAGGATATTATATCAGCATGAAGAGAAGTTTTTCCACATGCGGAGCACAGATTTTGTCTTATAAGCATTCATGTGCAAATGAAAGTTAATTAGCAATGTAAGGCCTTCAAAGACCATCTTTGGAGATGTGCAACAGCCTCAACTGTTGTACAGTTTGAGAAATCTATGGATGCTTTAAAGACATTTTGTCAAGCTACCCATGCTTGGTTAAGTCAGATACCACCAATCGATTGGTAAAGGTCACATTTTTCATGTAAGTCATCTAACTGTGTAAATTAAATGGTATATGGTAAATTAGTATGAAATGTATAAGTACAACAGTTTTATTTGTCTTGTTTTAGGGCGACGTCATTCTGATGTGTTACCTAATAACATGTGTCAAGTGTTTCATGAGAAAATAATTGAGGGTGTAAACAAACCAATTATTACAGCCTTAGAATATATCAGGGAATAATGTATGAAGAGGATAATGCATGTTGCGAAGGTCATTGAGAAGAGTAATGGGCCACTAACACCTATTGCCCAACACATGTTAGAAGGTATTAAGAAAGAGGAGGTTAGGTATAATGTTTTATGGAATGAGGGAGATAAGTTAATTGGACCATGGGGAGACCAATGTGTAGTTAATGTTGTAGAGAAGTCTTGTACTTATAGAAGATGGGAGATTACAGGTTTACCATGTAAACATGTTGTTGCTACCAATTGGAATATAGCTTTAAATGGACAACAAGTAGGATTTGTTGAAACATGGGCGCATCCTTGTTACTATCTCAACACTTGGGAACCAACCTACAAACACAATGTCTCCCCCATAACTAGCAATGAGCATTGGGAAAAATCGTCTGTGCCAACAACTATTGTTCCACCAAAGACTCAAGCAAATGCAACTAACTCAACTAGTAAAAAAAGAGTAAGGTTAGCTCCTTAAACTGAAGAGATTGTCAAGAATGGTAAACTATCTAAGGCTTGGAAGAGTGTAAGGTGTAGTGTTTGTGGCATTGCTGGACACAACCGAAAAACATGTATTGGCTATGGTGGAACCCAAAGTAGTAAAACTGGCGCTATAAACAAAATAGTTCAAGTTCTAAGGGAAAAGGTAAACAAGTGCCTCAAAAGGTTGCATCAAAAAAGACACGTCCTACAAGGAACAAAGTTGCAGCAGATAAACAAGCTGAAGGTACAAGTGTTGATGCAAGTCAAGATGTTGAAGTTGAAGGAACTTGTATGCAATCTGGAATTCAAGATCAAGGTACTCAGGATGTTGCAACAGACAAAGAAGTTTATATTTCATCTTAGAGTCAAGATCAACCTATTGATGAATCCCATTGTCAATCCCATCAACAAGATCAACCACAGTCTCAATCTCAGGTCCATTCAAGTAATGTGCAAGCAGTTTCTGTTTCATCCCAGCATACTACCCGAAGAGTGACTAGGCAATAGGCTTTAATGGATAGAATGATGCCCTCACCATAGGTCACTTATGTTATGCTAATGAAGTAGACAATATTTATTTTTGTTAACTATGAACAAGTTATGTACTTCGATTATCATGCTTTGAAAACTATGAAATTTTATGCATTGGAAATTATATCCAATTGCATTATCTACGGAACCATGTTATGTTTATGAATTTTAATTGTGTCCAAAATATGTATCTTGTGTGCAATGTATGTTATATCAAACTGTATAACTGCATAATATGCTACTGCAAATTGATACAGGCAAAACTAACCAAAACTAAAACTTCAAAAGAATGTTGACTATTAAAAGTCAATTATAACAAAAATTTTAAGCATCTGCATACCCATAACGTAACAGAAAAAGAACTGAACTTCATATCCATGTTGGAGACAATGTTACTACCATTCAATAGAATCTAAACTTAAAACATACTAGTACATAATAGTTTGGGTAAAGGTTCTAACACTACCAAGGTGGCCTAACAAGTAATTACATTCCCACAAAACACAAAACACAAAACACAAAACACGGCCATCATACGTTAAAACTAAAAAGTTAACCGATTGCATAAACAATCAAGAACAATACCCAACTGAGCACCAGGTAAATCTTCCACTTTCACACATCACCTTGAGCAACTTCTAATCTTTCCTCGAGCTCATTTCTCCCCTCAAAAGGCCTGGTATGATCATTCTTGAACGAGCACACATTTCAGGATCATACCATCCTATCCACCGACAAGAAGACCCCTAATCATTAATAAGACATTTCATTAATGAACCACCATTGTTACAATGTACTTTACTACTTGTGAAAGCAAGGTAATACAATCAATCTTAAAACGCACTTACTTCATCAGGACAACCATAGAATCGACGCCCTGGGTTGGCCGATGTCCACGAAGTGCGTGTTATAGCTTGCTTACCACACCAGCAGCGTACCATGTTGAAGGAGGAAAGTTTTTGAGGTAAAGATTAAGGATGATGAGTGACAATACAATTGTGACTCACAGTAATATAGGAAACTGGGACACTCTACAATGGCTAGAAACTAGATCGCTATAGTGAATGACGATTTTGCCCTCACCAAAAATACGTTGTAGTAACTATTACGGGGAGAGGGATGCAATCGGCCTCAAAATCCTAACTTTTGGACGCACCACGACGAATTTGGAAAGTTAGGGTCCATGGCGATGTTTTGTGGAAAGTTTAGAGACCAACTGTGTATTTTTTTCTTATTTCAACCATACTGGACACTCATTTCATGCTATGTGGTATGAAGAGGTTCTAATTCTTGAACCCTTTAAAAATTTAATACATTTAATTCATTTGTTATATAAGAAATTTTATGAAGTTGTAAAGGTTTATACTATAGTGAATGTAGATTTATAATATCAAAAGGTCTAAAAATGAGTGATGTATTATTGTATAAACCTTTGTAAAAGGTTTATAATAGTAGATGCTCTTATAGGTCAAAAGTGTGTATTAATGATTACCTTCTAGTATTATTATTAGTTTATTACTTCTAGTATTACTTTTTAATATTATAGTAATTAATACATCCTTTTTTTTTTTTTTTTTTTTTTTTTTTTTTTTTTTTTCTAGTTTTGTAATTAACGAGTATGTAAACCCGCGTGTTGCGACGGGCTTTTTGGCTTTCGTTTTTTTGATACATCACCATAAGAAAACTATCGAATTCAAGGTCTAGGAACACAATGATAAGTGTCTAAATACTCATCATTTTATATCAATCTGAACTGCTAAAACATACAAAAACACTCAAATATGTATCAAAATACTTAAAATATCTTTAAAGTGTGTTTTATATGTTTCAAATACAAAATATGCAAAAACAAATGAAAAACGTACAAAGTTTGCATAATTGGCAGTTTCAGTCCCTCAACTTTCATAAATTGTCAAAACTAGTCCCTGGTTATTCTAAAAACATGAAAAAGTCATCAAAGGTCCTTTTTAATCATAAAGTTACATATTTAGTCCTTTGGTGCAAAGTTTCACAAAATTACAAGTTTAGTCCCTGTACTTTGGAATTTGACATAAATGGTCCCTGGGATGTTAAAAACTTTGAGAAATTCAATTTTGGTCCTTGTACTAATAATCTTTTGCAGGAATGGTCCTTGGTGATAAGTTTGGTGAATTTACATGATTAGTCCCTCAATTTTGCAAGTTTGGCAAAAATAGTCATCGGATATTTAAAATATGAAAAACATCAAAAATGTCCTTGTACTATTTATTTATGGCAATTATGGTCCTTTGAACTACTTTGGGAAAATACCATTTCAAACCCTCAACATTGCCTAAATTACATTTGTGGTCCTTGTGATTTACCTAAAACCAAACCGGACCCTATCTTTATATTAATACCCAAAACCACTAATCCAATCCAAACAATAACCAAGCCCACCCTTACCTTTTTGTTACATGATCCAGCAGGCCCAAACACACAAGCCCACCCAGCGTTTTTATTAAACCTGGGTCAATACCCGGTCAAACCCACAAACCAATACCACCCCGTACCCCTTTTCCCTCCATCATACCACCCTCACCACTGCAACTCAAAACCACCATGGTTTCAACCCAACTTGACCACCACCTGTCCTCCCCTTGTCCTCCACGCCTCACCAAGCCATTAATACCCCTTAAAACCCTCGTACGCTACCACAGTTGTCCCCTTGGAATTTTGGCGCCAAAAAGCATATTTAAACGGCCAGGATTGGATAGACCATATCAATGGCTACAAAATGGTGGGAAATACCCCAGTGGGTCCCACAAACCTTGGAAGTCACTATAAAGAAGAAGAAAGGCAGTGGTGAAGAAGTATTAGTTTAGGTTTAGTTTAATTAAATCGTAGGTAATGTATTTTCTAATTCAGTTGTAATTTTCATTCTAAATCACTTGAACTCAGTTTAACTCATGTAATTTAAGCTATCTTTGTTATTAATTGCAAGTTTTCTTGTTTAAATCCATATTTAGCAATTTTTGTGATTTTGACAAAATCATTTAAACTGTTAAGTGTTGTTTCCTTGTTTCTTTAAAGCTCACTGTATCTCATTTTGAAGTTGTCTTAAGTTTCTCAAAGCTCTGAAACAAGTTAGGCTTTAATACTTAATAATCTCAAAAATAATCAAAATAAAATAGGAAAAATAATTAAATAAGAATCAGAAGAAGTAGAAGAAAGAGGAAGAGTAGAAATTAGGCATGTTCTGGTTTAGAAGCTCTTGGGAGCATTAGGTGATGGTTTTGGATCCCCTGGTTCATAATCTCAGTTTGAAAATCAATTTGTAAGATCCAATTCAGTTCTTATTATTATTTTGTGATTTTTATTTATAGTTGTATTTGGTTGTTAAATTCTGCTTATATAAGTTTAACTTTGATTAGTGTATGCTTAGAAATCAGATTAATAGGTTAGTTGTGTGATTTGGTTCATTAAATAACAAAACAGACCACAGTAGGAGTGTTTGGATCAATCTGATTCTAGGAGCTCAGTGTTGTTGTTGTTGTTGTTGTTGTTTATTGTTAAGTTAAGTTTCTATAGGTCACTTTAGCTTAGAACAACAATAAAAATCATAGGTCATATACTAAATAGTCAAAATCCAATACCAAATCCCTTGACAGTTAAACTGTCAAGGATTTTAGACTCACAAACCTACCATTTAGCTTATAAGATATAGCTTTAACTTAATTTAGGTTAGTAATAGCTTATTATAACTAGTTAAGTCAGTTAAGCTCATTAGAATCTCAAGAAAGTCAAACTAGCAAGTTTTCTTAAAAAGTCAATTTTACACTTCTCAGATTTTTACAAATCTTCAAGGATTTGTTTAGAATTTAGGATTAGGACCTAGGCTTTGAAACTTGTTTCTAATTACACTCTACCAGCTCATATTTTGATTCCCATTTAGCTTATATTTTTAGGATTTTTCTACTGGGTCCCACTCACCCTCAAACTTACCTGCAGAGCAAGGTAACTGCCCTGCATCAGCAGCTCAGGCCAACACCACCACTTTGGTGGTGTTTTGTGGCCATCTCAGTGGGCCCCACACCCCCTAGTTAAGTTCTCCCAAACCCCCTCCTACCAGGGATACTTAGTCAACCTTTTGTTTGACCTGAACCTCAGTGGACCCCACCTAGAATAAGCCATAAAGTCTGTCCCCTTTCTGTGTTGTAATTGGTTTTTGGATTAGCTTATTTTGGCTTATTAGCTTATCTACTGAGCTTATTTGGCCAAATTGAGCTTAGACAAGTCCAACTCACTTATTAGTACCAGAATAAACCAAGGTGGGCCCCACATAAGTCAGTTTTAGCTTATTAGCTTGTTTGGTCAACAATAGTCAACTGTGGAAGTAATAAGCTTCCACAGTGCTTATTAGTAGCTTATAAAAAAGTTGTTTTTATTAAAGTTGCTTGTTTTTATATATAAATTAGTTTTGTAAAAGAAAAATTCAAGAAAAACAATATAAAAATAAGTGATAGTTTCTATTTAATTCAATTTAATTTTAATTTTCATTTTTATATTTTTATTAAGTAATCTCTATTTTTATATTTTTATTAATTTCCTTATATATTAAATTATTTTTAATAAATTTCTCAGATTTTTATTTTGTAATTTAGTATTTATTAGAATTAATAATAGTTTATTTAATAATTAATTAATAGGTAAGTTATAAATAGCATATTTAATTTTTATATAGCAACACCTAGTTTTTATATTTTTTATAGCTTTTATAAGTTATAAAATAGTTTTATAAATTTTTTCATAATTTTTTAAGTTAGTTTAATAATATTTTTAATTTAAATTAGTTTAAATTGTTTAATTAATATAAATAGTTTTTAATTAATAAAAAGCTTACAAAAAGACAAAAAGATTTATTTTTATTTTTTATACTTTCTTCAAGTTCATTTTTAAGTTTAGAAATTATTTTTATAAGTTTTTAGTTTAATTTGTAATATTAATCATTTTTAGTTTTTTATTTAAGTTAGTTTTAATTAAATAGTTAAATAAGTTTTTAATTAAATAATTAATCATAAATAATATAATAATCTAAAAAATAGTTTTCTTTTTAATTAAATTTTATTTTAAGTTTAAGTTTATAGAATTTTCATTTTTAACCCTTGTAGTTTATTTTTCTTAAAACTCACATTTTTCTCAGTACGCAATCGCGTCTGATTTTAAATTAGTTTACGTTTTAAACGTTTTAGATATCTAGGTTTTTAAGTAATCATTCTAATAGTTTTCCTAAGTCATTTTACTTTATAAACCCTATTGTAATCACACACACACACTTATTCATATCCCTGTTCACATTCACTCAATCACAAATTCGTTTTTAATACCATCACAACCTCGTTGGAACATTACGACCCGGGAAAACACTGTATTTCACGGAAGCATTTGCCTCAGCTGTTTGACTATTATACTTGACCATTCACAAGTGGCTGATCAATAATTATCTGACTGTTTGAGGTGAATCACACAACCTATTAGTTGTAGGACTCCAAAAAAAACATATAAATTGTTAGTATTTGCAATATTGAAACAAAATGGCATAAGGAAAGTCGATCATTGTTGCAGCTTCTATATATAGATACTTACTTTATTTACATAGGCAAGGAGGATAGAATGACCACATGCAATGGGATATCATAAATTCATGACTAAATGGAACCCACTTATTACACGAGGTCACGTGGCGGGCTTTTTCGAATACATTTTTGAATAACACAAATTATTAACTTAGTTTCTAGAAACTATCATGTCTAAAATACCCTTTTCTTCTTCTTTTACTCCCTTCGTCCATACTGCTTGCTGCAACGCCTTTTTCATATTCATATCTTTAATCACACGTGCATAACTTCAGCTAGCAATGGCAACCTGGTCTGAGTTTTTCCTTGGTGCTACTCTATGCATGAAAAAAATTCAAATTTAATCATCGTGTAAAAAATAAATAAAGTAACAATCTATAAGTGAAATACAATAACATAACATCATATTATCATTATTGTGATGGAATATACACGTTTTTGGATGAGAATAAGGCGCAATCATTTTTTTTACCGAATGATTTCTACTTTCTATATACCTTGCTCTTAGTTGGTTCATCATATTCAATTTCACCAAACATAGTACATACTATTTAAATCCTTTTGATGTCAAACCATGATGATGTTGAACTTGGTTTTAACTATAATTTTGTAAAGTCTTTTGACATATGACATATTTTAGTTACGCATGAATCATGTTACAATGCTGCAGAGATCGTAATAGTTATGAGGATGCATCATTTAGTTCTTTGCAATATGTTGATCAGTAATGATACCGTCATGGAAGTATATCATATATGCACTTGAAATAATTATATAACTTACTTAAACATGTGTTATTTAGCATTTCAGGAAATTCCTATATTCTTGAACGAATTGCAAGCAAGCTCAATGTAATCGAAGTGTGATATGATATTAGACGCAATCGCTAAAAATAATATACAAATAATCCTATCAGAAGATGAATTAAGGTAAACCAAAACTTCAATTGTTGCTATAACTTGACTAATAAAGTTATCAGACCAAAAAAATAAAAATAAATAATAATAAAAAAATAATCTTTACTACCTCTGATAAGAGCACAACAAAATTCACATGCTTGTACTCCATTTTGATTAATGTGCCAATACTTAACTAATTTGTGTATATCGCGATATACTAATCTATATACAGCATGGCTTGTCATATCAGGTGCTTGTACTCCATTTTGATCTAAATCATTCTACTCGGTAATATCAATACGCACTAAATATTCAAACATAACACATATTAGATTCTTGCCCTATTTTATCAGGTACGTATTCTTTTCATAGTGTGACAAAGCCACATCGACATTTTCCTATAGATGAAATGTTTTTTTTACCTTAACATTAGGCCGAGCAAACTCAGGAAACCACATTGTCTTACTGTTGATCAGCAAAGCCTGCATTTATGTGAAATTCCAAGTTAATTAAATGTCAACTTCAATACCCAACATATTCAACCTGCAAACCGATCAATATCCACCAATGCTGATTGAGAGCAGTAAAATCTATCCAACAGATTCAACTTCAATATCCAATAGATTCAACAGTTCACGCAGAACTTTTGCAATACAATACATGATATTGATTCGTGCAATGTTCTGCATGAATAGGTTGTGTATATACACCAATGCTCTCAATCAACATATAAAAACGTCAAAATCTATCCCGGCTGCTCTTATAAGATATGCACTCTACAAACCGATCACAGATTCAACCCCGTTTTCTTTTAGCTATTTTTTCTCTTATCTTATTCATTGACCCATTTGACTGATAAGAGTAAACTACAACCCAAATTGACCTATTCATTGTAACCCCCGGTACTTTTTCTAAACTTACTTCTAGCCAAAATATTTGTTTTCGTACCTGAGACACATTAAAACTTTTATTTTGTGATTATTTGGGCTTGAGAAACGTGAGATATGTTGGAAACGAGAACTTTATTCCTTGATTGGCTCTGCACAACCTAGAACACTCGAATTGTATTGCATTTGCCAAATTATTTGAATTATTTTGAGTTTTGGAAAAACTCTTAAGTTTATGCTTGATTTTATTGGAAAAATTATTTCATGAAAAATGGCGCAAGTTTCGTAATTTTTCGAGTCCGTTTGCTATGTCGTTCGAGCCCCGAAGCATTTATCGTAAGAAGTTTACTACGTTGGCAATATCGGCCCTTGGAGTATCATCCTGCACCTATCCTTACACTTTCACTAATTACAAAACTTACCCTATACTATTTTCATCATATATATACCACCACACACCCCACTATCTCATTTTTAATAATAAAAATCACACACACACACACACTCTCTCTCTCTCTAAAAATTTCTCTCCCCCTCTTCTCTCTTTTTCCGACCGGCGACCACCCACACCGCCGCCGCCGCCGGCTGCTATTCCGGCCACCGGAAAATTTTTCGGCCAACCCAAAAACAAACTTTTTATATTTTGTAGATCGGGACGTGCTCGTTCCAAAAGTACAAGTCGTTTAATTCAAAACCATCCCGAACACCCCAAACCCTCACCACCGCCGCACCTACCATCACCACCATCAACACCGCCGCAAACCACCACTTTCCCACCTCTTTTTCCTTTGTTTTCTTGCTCGGTAACAACCCAAACGCACCCTTATTTATTATTTTTACTTATTTTGAGTTTATTTCGTTTTTATTTATTTAAAAACATTAAAAATATTAATAATATAATTTTTCGTATTTTTATATTAAAAATAATATATTTCTGAAAATATTTTATTAAATCCGATTTTTTTTATAAATTTTTATATATTTTTATTTATTTACCGAAAATATTTTTATAAAAATTTATTTTATAAATTTTTATTTATTTATTAATTAATCTGAAAATCATTATATATATATATATATATATATATATATATATATATATATATATATATATATATATATATATATATATATATATATATAGTTTTCATCCTAAAATATTTTTATAAAAACTTCATATTTTTATTTATTTTTATATGTATATCGATATATATATATATATATATATATATATATATATATATATATATATATATATATATATGTAATTATATATTTTAAATTTTATTTTATATATTTAAAGTGTAAATGATATTGTTGACTTGTGTGGGCCCCCCTTTGACCGACAGTTGACTGGTCAACACCGGGTTGACCCGGTGTGACTCGGTTAATTTTTGTATTATTCATTGATTCTCGTGATTATTTGATATTGTTATATATTTTGGGACTTGTTTCGGCTAAGTTTAAATAAAACGGATAAATAAATATGAAACTATAAAATAAGTTGGATATAGTTAAGGGATTTGGATATCGGACATTGTTTCCGTATTGTTGTATTGTGAGCTTGTATTGGACGTATTGGATTTACGGCCTTGGTTATTTGGACGTTATGGACCCTTTGGTACATGAGAAGGTAGGGTACGTTAGGCCCGTAAAGATCTTAGCGTACCTGGAACCTGAACAATACAAAATGGTCGATAAACCTAAACAACTAACGGACTACGCGAATGATATATCCAATCATATTTACTTATATATATAGTAATATTGTTTAAAAATAAAGAGTCGTTGACTCGGGAAATGTTGTATAAACGGGCATGTCATGCCGAAATTTTGTAAAAATCTTTTATAAACTTTTAATATTCAAGGATTGCATTATATTTTGAAAACCTTTTTAAACTATATTGTTTTCAATGTTTCGTTTTGGGAAAAATGGGTAAAATAGCCTAAACTAGTTTCTTTTAGCGTATTAATTGTTTATTTATATAAATAGTTATGATCACTTTGATTTCTTTTCTTCGAGTTATTCTTTCGTCTACTCTTGACTTTCTCAAATCGACGTACGCTCTTGACGACATATTCTCTCTACCTTTCTTTCTCGTCACTCACATTAGACCTTTTAAAATCTATTTTTCTTTCAAATGCCCTTGTATTCTTACAAAATCTTTTATTCAAGCATTGTTTTCTTGAGATATTCGAGTATAGTTCTGAGTTATGCCATTTATATTGATTAGGTTGTGCTGAGGCCCATTTTGCTGTGACACATTATTGATTGATTGCTATATCTCGTTTCCTGCAGCTATTGTTAAGGTGTGATTCATAGCCCCGCTTTTATATTTTAATTGTTTTCAAACCCATGGGGTGAGATACATGCTTTAAATGTTTTCCGAGCACAAGTATTTTTTTTGGTATGCTTTTCCTGATTGATATACTTTCCTGACGATGTGCTAAGTAGCTTATCTTGCCTGACAAGACCCTCCGATCATGAGCCATTAATCACTTGCGAGTGAGCGCGAATATAGGGATATAGGCCTATAGGAATTGACCCTCCCATCCCTTTTGCTGGATAGGCAATTTGGGTGTACTATATTCGATTTTGCTGGGTATATGGCAAGTACCCGGCCTTGGGGGCACTTTATATATATTGAAATTCCGCGGTTATTTGTCGACTTATGGTTATATATTGGTTAACGTTTTGCGTGTCATGAGCTTAGCATCATCAACCGTATGTATGCACGTGTTGCCTCTACATATTGGGTGTTACCTTGATTACTCTGGTATTTGCATTTGTTGCTTATATCATATGATTATAAACCCTTGTGCTCAAATTTATTATTTTAAACCTATGGATTACACTCAACCTTTGCGTTGACTTTTAAGCATGTGTTTCTCAGGTACTACTACTAATTAATTTGTGGAGCTTTATGATTTGGGCGTGGTGGAGTGGCTGGACGAAGGAAGTTTTCTGTCAAGGCAGCTTTATCACTTTTACTATCTTTATTTTTTTCATGTCATTCGTAAAACCTTGGTGTGTCTTTAATATTTTCCGCTGCTAAACTTATTTACTTTCCTCTGCTAAAATTTGTATTTCTACTACTAAACTTGATATTTCCGCTGCTAAACTTTGTCATTTTCCGCTGCAAAGTTTTATTTATATTCCGCTGCTATTTGTTAAAGAGCCTATGTGTTCTAAAATGGTTTGTAAAATGAATGATGTGTTTTGAGGTACTTTTAAACGTCCCGTGTTGTGGTCGTTAGCTATAAAGGTGCCTGGTTTCGGTTCGCGTAGCGCCCCCTGCATGTCGGCTGCCGTATTTTGAGTTGGGGGTGCTACATTCATTAGGGAACGTGTCAAAACCATCACATCTAATATATACAGTCCAAAGGTAGCATCATTACGTTCTTTTGTAATTTATAGTATAAAACAAAAAAAGACCATTCACGAAAATCATATGTCATACCTGCGAGAAACCTAGGAAGAAGCATCGTGTGTGTGTAGAGGGCTTTCCGAACCTATCTGCTAAGAAAAATTTCAAAGTCTAGAGGTTAGATCATGTCTTATTGAGTGTGATTAAGCTTCAGGAAGTTACCTTTGGTGGTATTGAAATGTTGTAACTACTGATTTTTGTAGTAAGATTATCTTCCAACAACACCGTTGCAATATTTAAATCATTCCCGAAAATCCATGTCTAGTTTCGGTGTGCAAGAACTTAATTCCTCTAGCAATTCCCATTGTCATTCCCATTCCGTGTGGCCATTTCAAGAAATCTTTTTTCCTTTGATCAGTTAAAACTCAAAAGCAATATATAAGTATTTGGTTATTTAAACTATTGTTCAACTCTGAATTAATAATTAGTATACGATATTATACCTATAAGGTGGGACTCTCAATTACCCATTTGAAACTTTTTCAAGAACAAAACATACAATGTTTCCTGAGTTGGGATGATCTACATATGAGACAATACAATGACCAAGAGCGCTCACCAGATGTCGATTGCAACCCAGCCCTTGAAGACACCCAATGAACACACTCTCTGAACACGTCCCGTAAACACACGCAATGAACCAACATGTTAGTGCAAACGTTACGACGTTTAATCTATACAGTGTCTTCATTTTTTAATGATGACAAACACGTAACTTGTAACACATAACGTAAAGTGCACAAGTTGGTCGTTCATACATCAACGTCTCTCGACGACTCAAGTCCACATCACTTCAGGTATGAACAAATATTATACCAACTTTGTCAAGTGATCAAAGAACATATTTTTGTCCTTAAACCTTACATTTTATAAATGTCACAAACAATTTTAAACTAGACAAATTATTTTTGTTTTTAAAGGAATATTTTAAAGAAAAATAAATATGAATTTGAAATTTAAAATTCAAATTTTAAATGTGAAAAACAGCCATATCTCTCGCCCAAATCAGATAAAATTTTACAAGATAACATTTCACCACAAAAGGACAAAAACTGTCGGGAAGGTCCCTTAAATACGGGACGGTCCCTTATATATAAGGGACCGTCCAAGGTTTAAGGGATCGTCCTCTGTTCCTCGAGCTAGCTATAAATACTGACCCATTCTCATCAGAAAAACTAATCCTCTTGGCACAAAATTTTCTGTTCTTTCCTTTCTTCTTCTTTGATCACTATAACTCTTTGTATTTGTTTATAAGTGATCCCATCATCCTCTACATCAAAGTGCAAGAGAATAACACTCGAAGTCGTCAAGAATCAAAGTGTTATTGAGTCCACACACAAACGTATCTAGTGTTACGATTCTCTTCTTCCTCTAAACTCTATTCTTGTATATTAGTATATGCGACTTGTGTGCGAGTCGTGGTTAGGTTTGAAACAGACAATGTGTAAGTCCGAGAAGTGTTGTATCTAGATTATGATTTGTAATAGTTCGTGTGTTATCGTCTGAAGGCTAGGACTTAGTGGAGTTCTAGTGTGAAGATTTGGACTTAGTGAAGTCCGTGTGTGAAGGCTTGAATCGGGTGAAGATTCAAGTGAACGGGAGTGCTCATTCGTGTGAAGACTAGGATCGTGTGTTGATCTAAGTGGGACAAGAGTGCTTGTTCGTGTAGCCACGTGGGCTTTGGTGTAGATTGGTTCTAACTAGGATTAGGACTCGACATTTTGCTTAGTGTCGTTAAACTTGGTGTAAGCTTGTGTATGGTTTGTTCCGCCTAAAGGGAGCGTGTTGACTAGTGAAGTAACTCTTGAGTGTGATACTCGGGGAGTAGAGTATGACGAAGAGGTGCTTCGTGCCGAACCACTATAAATCATCGTATCCGGTTTGCGTTTTCTCTTCTCATCTCTTTCTTTTCAATACTTGCATTACATTTAGGTTTATGTGATTGCTTGTACACTTGTAATTGAGTGACATAACCACTATTCATATTTAGTCACACTTGATTGGGAATTTGATACGAAACATTTAAGATTTTAAACAGGAACGTATTCCCCCACCCTTTACGTTTCTACAATCGGTATCAAAGCCACGTCGCTCTAGTTTTCAAAACAAATGGTTTTTAAAATAGAGTACGGTCCACGTATCAAATTAATCATTAAGAGGAATTAAATAAGAAAAGTGTCTAAGTTGCTAAACTTATGCTAGAGTACTTTGTTGCTTTATTCGTAATAGTTTTGTTAGTTAAATACACTATGTATGTTTGCTTGAAAGTAAATCTTCTCAAGAGTTTTTGGAAGTGTCGGTATTTTCCTTGCTAAGTCTTAAGCATAGCAATGTCGTCAAAAACACGTACTGTATGTGTAGAAACAAGTTCCTTAAGTCCAATAAGTCACCAAATGAATTTATACTAAAAAACGTGTTTTTTGCGTACTGGTAATGGTCCCAAATTTATGGGCGGTCCTTTAAACATTTATGGGATTGTCGGTATTTAAGGGACCTCCAGCAGAACAGTGTCAATTTTGGAAATTCATATAAATTCAACCGTATGTCATGTTTTAACGTAAAACTAGCCTTTTTGCTATTTCTCTCGAGTCGGACATCTTTAGTAAATGAATCTTTGAAAATGGTGTCTTTGTCTTTTCAAAATATCAATCTTAATTAATTTTTGAAATGGGGAGGATAATTCTTTTCAAAACAAATTCAAGCAAGTATACATTGTTGTATCTAACATACAAAATGATTACGAATATCTTTGTGTGTGCTATAAATGATTATGTGCTCTTGATTGTTTACTTATGTTATAATGTTTTAGTAAATCACTTAGATATGTAGACTAAGTTGATTAATCATGTTTGTTGAAAATAATTGTCTTACACAACTATCTCTCCAAAGGTCCAGTGTTAAAATATGACACCTTAAAATATTTAACACTTAATCAATTCTTCAACATGATTTTTAAAATATTATATGCACTTATTTTGGTTGGCCATAGGCTGTCTAATCAAGATAAAAGTTTATAACAATACATTAGTATTTATGTAAAAGAAAATGTATTCTTGAACCTTACATGTATTTGAGCACACACTAATTGATTCGAACATACTAGTTTTACATAAGTTGTCTATTGTTTAAAAATAGTTAGGATAATTATTTTTATACTCATGTAATGTTAAAAACTATGCATATTATAAGTAATAACAAATAGTTTTCACACACAAATTAATGACAATCTTGAATTATTAGATTAACATGTCATTTTTATTAACCTCACACATACAACTAATATTAAATTTGATAGAGCACATTCCATAAATCTTTACTTCTTTTCATTATTAAAAGGAGTGGTTGTGAGGGTTAAGAAAGATTTAGAGCTTATATCGATTCATTATTCAAATTATGATTGATATAATTATCAAATTTAATTTACAAGATTTTGAGTGTGGGCATGAAATTGGAGTCATTATTTATTTAGCTTCAAGATATAACAAAACATATCATCTTTAACCTACATACTCAATCACACTCGATTGTTATGAAAATAATGACATCCTTCTCAAGACGAAAAGAATATGCATCAGATCATAACTCACACTTGTGTTGATGATGTCATATTGTGTCTTCTTGTCCAATGGTTGTGTTCCAAATATTAAACTAAAATGTTTAAAAGATGCTTAAAATACACAACGAAGTAGGATCAACAACTTGGATGTTTCATCCAAAATATTCAAACAATTTACATTGCAATGCAATTTGTAAATGTGTCATTTTCGAAAAACCAAACATGAGCAAACAAACAACATATGTAAAATTTGCTCATGAACGAGTCAAGACTCAAAATCACGTGTCAAGTAAAAATGTCACACATAATACATCATAAATCTTCAAGAAGATAACATGCATTTCAAAAAGATAATTTATATCCTATGCATTTCATTCCCTTTGTAACATGAATGATTATGTTACAAGAAAACACATTATAAGTTGTTTGAAAAATAAAGGTTATTGGATTTTGAAAATAACCGAATACAACGTGTGTCATTGCAAAAACAAGTAAAACTCATGCATCATACTTCACACAAAAATACTTGTTTTCATAAGAGTAATAACCTTATCCTTTTAGATAATCATATTTGTTGAAAAATAAAATATGTCTTATCTCAATGACACATCATAAAACAATTACAATATCTATTAAGGTAAGTAACCTTAATTAGACTCTCTTTCTCAAGATTTGCTATGGAGTATTCTTGAAGCCAAAACATGTTAAAATAAGAACTCAACAAACAAAGATGTCATCATGTAATGCACCATCTAAACCAAACAACCTAAACACATGATTTAAATACCGCACTTTCTTTTGAAAAGATTTTGTGTAAGACAAGTTGTCTTCATTAACCGGCCTTTAGAATATGATTAGGACATGTATTAGCGGAATTGACTAATATCATCTTTGGAAAACTTCGATGGGAAAATATAGGAATTCCAATTTTCCTAATTTAAGAATGGCTATTGGAGAACCTATTGCACTAGAAATTCAATTTAACCTAACGGTTGAATTGCTTCCAGGAGAGAAGTTGGATTTGAAGTAAACCCATAAAAATGGTCGTGTTTAGCCTTAATTGTGCACCGCTAGTAATAGTCTCATATCCATTCTCTAAATTGAAAAATTTCCATTCCTACATTTGACTAAAGATGTTTTACATCGATGATCTTTGTCTCCCATTAGGGGTGCACTTTAAACAAGTAGTAATTAGGATTCTTCTTGACAAACCTAGATTACTTGCATATATGTGTTTAATATGTGTAAACAACAACTTGCTCTTATATAATATGATTAAATGTCTTTATGCCTCCTTAAATGCTCAATGCCTACTTGCTTAATTATTGAATGCATGTTCATTAGAAAGATCTTGCTTTGAATTAGCTTTTCTAATGTCATATTCTTGATATATGTCCATGATACATGCTCTTATGTGCTAAATGTCAACATGTTTTACTTAATGCTTGTCCTTCATAGTAATCATGTTTTGTATGCATCTCTTTACATGACTTACATGCTTAAATCTTTGATTCTTATGTAAGTAGGGTTATTCCTCCTCACACTAGATCATAATCTTCCTTTAGGGTGTCTAGTGTCACAATCTCGCCTTATTCCAATCAATCCACTCTTTTGTCTAGGAAAGATTACTCCCACACTACTCTACATGCTCTATTTATCACCTAAACCATTCCTAAATCATTATTGCCCAATCCTTTTCTTTCTTAATGGCAATATGGTTTTCTCATAATCAATCTTTTGATTATTCCTGTCATCATCATCATTGTTGCCCAATTCTTTTCTATCTTAATGGCAAAATGATTCTCACATGATCAATCACTTGATTACTCCTATCCTTTAATCTGGGAAAAACAGAAAACTGGAGAGACTCTGCACCTCACTGACAGCGGTCCCTTATTGCATTGGAGGTCCCTTATCTTTAAAGGACCGTCCAATGATTTAAAGGACCATCCCCAGTAAAGGTGTCACGAACTGGTTCACTCTTTTTCCTCTTCTGCAATACTTTGAACCATCCCACACCTACTCGGGAGTTAGGCTTCATAATCCAATTCGGTGAACTAGATAATAAAACCTTTCTTTTGGAAGAGCTTTTGTAAATAGGTTAGCGAGTTGGTAATCCGTCTTTACGATGTAAAGCTTAATTGTACCTTTTTTATGTGCTCCTTGATGAAATGGTATTGGGAAACAATGTGATTTGTACGCGAATGTTGGACTGGATTGCTAGAGTTGGCTATGGCACTTTTCGAATCACAATACATAGGTATCTTTTCGAAAGTAAAACAATAATCTGTGAGTTGTGTCCTCATCCAAAGAACTTGGGCACAACACGCAAATAAAGACACATATTGTGCTTTTGCGGTTGACATTACGGTACAATCTTGTTTATTTGATGACCAACTTGCTAGCTTTTCACCCGAAAATTGTGCTCCACCTGATGTGCTTTTTGTTGTGGCTTGGTAACCTGCATGGTGTGTATCCGAAAATGCAATAAGTTCGATTCCAAAGTCCCACCGGGGTCAAGAAACACCCAAGGGAGGTTAGACAAGAATGGAAGAGGAGTTAACATCTCCACATCCGGGCCCCGTACACGGGTACATGATTCGAGAAAAACAGTAATGTCTTCGCCATCATCACGACTAACTACCACCCTTCAGTTACACACAAAATATAACTGAATGAGCGTTTCTTATCATACAAAGAAAGACAGCTGGCCTTCATAAAAATACAAGAAAAACCTACGAAAAAATCTTATGTAAAGGAAGTTTTTTAAGGTTTCAAAAAAGATCTGCGAAAAAGGAAGATGAAAAGAGGACTTTATCGCTTCAAGTTATAACTTCCCTACTTTTTTAGCCCTATTCATAGGTAAAGAAAATGAATCGCCGAATTACACTTGGCAAGAGCCCATTGGGTTAACACACATTTAATGGGGGCGTGAAACTCACCCTGCAAAGACACGAGTACAGCTAATGTCATCATATACGTCATGTACAGTCGAAGGGACAAGTCAAACACACCGCGCAAGAAATGTCATGTCAAAAATACAAAAGCGAAGCATCCAATCCCAAAGATAGAGAATCATCCCAAAAGGGATTTACCTACACTTCAACTAGGGGTGTGCACGGTTCGGTTTGGGTCGGTTTTTGGCTAAAACCGAACCGAATATTTCGGTTTTTATAAAACCCAAAACCGAAACCGTTCGGTTTTTGGCGGTTCGGTTTTTTTGGTTTATCATCGGTTTCGGTTCGGTTTTTTGGGTTTTTCGGTTTCTAACCGTTTATATTTGGGCATGGCAAATTTATACCAAAAAACTTGTATTACATAGAAAATTGGTTATTTTTATTTACTTTTTTCTTGTCAATGTAAGCATAATAATGTTTATTGCATAATTCTATAATTACACATATAGATGAGACACACACACATGCAAGTGAACATACACATAGTAAGATCATCGTTATATATTTATTGATATATTCTCAAGTAAACACACGACACGACAAACACGCATATAAACATAAACGTTATGATAAATATTTTATAAATCCACCCACAAAATGAATATGAGTTTATAAATTTGATTTATTTAGTTATTTATTCATATTATATTAATTATATATTATTATATAATAAAATCGGTTCGGCTCGGTTTTTGCGATTCGGTTTTCGGACGAAAACCGAAACCGAACCGTATATTTCGGTTTTTGAAAAATTAAAAACCGAACCATCGGTTTTTAGTTTCGGTCGGTTTTTTTGGTTTGGTTTTTTCGGTTTTCGGTTCGGTTTTGGTTTTTTCGGTTTTGTTTGCTCACCCCTAACTTCAACAAGCAAACATTAATACACATCTTTCCCAATGCAGCTTAAAGCCCTGATTGAGGCAGAAATAGTCTGCACCTAGTTATCATCACTAGAAACAAAAATGACATTTGCCTGGAAACATGGAGAGAACCCTCGTAGCACAACACGAACGGGGGTCTAATATCATATCATTAGTGCATGAATAATACTAGATGGGGGGTGGGGGCTTAATTGTGTTTCAATATTAGTGGTCCAAACCCACTAAATGCACGCTTGAATCAAGCCCATTACCAAGCCCATCACAAAACACTTGATAGTGGCCCGACTATTCTCTCATCTCACGTCGAGCCTGGAGAAACTCATTAGGCCACATTGATCACATAGTACTACTGCTCCCCAATTGTCACTAACGGTTAAGATGTACCATATGATACTACGCAGTAGGGACACACAACAAGCATCACTTTTTACGAGCCAAGTAGGAGAGTCCACGTGTTCTCCTTGTCTACTCTCTAGATGATCAACACCTGGCTCCCTCGCAGCCGTTAACCACCCCTCAAGAGTTTATCTTTAAACGCTACCAGCCTCTCTATAAATAAAAGGCATCAAACACAACTTTAACGAGTTTTTCACACACTTGGGCAAATGCCATAGTTTATTGTTCTTGTTTAAGTGTTACCCAAGCTTCTTTATCTCAATCAATTCATCGGGTCCTTCCCATCTCTTAAACTGATTTACATACCATACGTAAACATCAACACCCCTTTTTAGTAAGATTATTTATGAACTTTATATATCTGCATGTTTTGAATTCATTAAAGGTGTTTAGTAATATTGCTATGCTTAAAATTTCGACAAAGTGTTTTATGTTTTATATTATAGTATGATTGACTTATGATCAAATGAGAAAAAACCTTAAATGAAAAGGATGATAATTAATTATAACCGCACGTTAGAGATGAATCGACTTTAATTATATGTATCACTAATTTTTTAGATACTATAATATATGTTCTAGTTAAAAATTAAATGCTTATACATATATTAGATGCATGTCATCAAGTTAGGCAAATCCTATGTACTTTTCGTCCCTTACAAGTCAAATTTGTCGCTAGCCCTACTTTACATCGTTTACACTTCAAAATCACTTTCGACACTGATTGTGATGCATCTCATTCATGTCGATGCATCTCAAATATGTGATTATAGTTATTTCTCAATCATTTTTTTATTGTTTCTTCTACCTGTAATATGATAAACCAACTTGATTATAAAACAATCATATCATAGTCAAGCATGTCGAACATATATAGATAAACCTTTAAACAACCACACGAAGACTTAAAGATGCATATAAAAGAAACAAACTACTGTAGTAAACTAACCAACCCACTTCTATAATACTTCATGGATATACTGCTGCAAACTACATAACATAATAATTCAAGGGATGATAGAACTTGAAACATCAGTCTCAGAAGCTGCTATGCAAAGGTATAATCATATGGAAGTTGCTGTCTAAATTGAACTGGCTCATGATCCATTTTAATAGATCATTGAGGATGAAGTAAGATTTCATGCCTATTAGATTATCAGGTCCTCAATTCGAACTCTACTTTAATAGTGTGCATATTAGAAAAACATAGAATCCTATATTGAAAAAACAAAAACCAATGTATAATCAATTCGAGAACCAAAGGCATATATCATCAAATTGGATTTTACCCCCTGCATCTTTCTTCAAAATATCAGCCCAAAATACTTGTTTTTAATAGGAAGCATAGCCTAGAAAGTAATAAAAGTGAAGGTTACCGCGTTATAGCGCACATAAAAACTGAAACCACGCAAAGTCAAGGCTTTGAGAATGTACAAAAGGACGGTGGTATTAAGATTCAAGTCATTAATGGATCTGGTGGATAGGGAACATTGTGTACATTAACATTGAGTGGCTTGATATCTCTGCTTCTCATGTAAGTCAAGAATTGCCCTGGTAACTCTTCCAACAGAGACTGCACCATTGATATATCTCCATCTACACAATATTAATAGACGTGTAAGTTTAAGTGGAACACATCATACAGAAAGCTACTTTGCAAAATACAATAGGAAGTAACCTCTTGGAAAAGCCATAGAGTAAGAGCTGGCAATTCCAACCGATTTACCTAAAAATGGGTTAATTTGGGTTATGTACATCTCTAGCATGTCAAAGGGGTTAACAGTGAAATACTTGCCAGAAGAAGAGAGTTAGAACCCCCTGATTTGCTTTATCAAGAAAGAGTTATAGACTTGCTATAATAATATGGTATATGAACACATTATTCATGTAACTAAAAATATCTATAAAAAAAGGTTCAGGTGAGGGGCCGGATTGGGAGCAGAACAAGCCGAACCGTTTTTTGTATAGAAAACACATTTTGACCCAAACCCGCATCAACCTGACAATTTTGACACCTCTAGTAGGGAGGTGTGCAACAGGTTTTTAAACATTAATACTTATAGAGGAATTAGTTTAGGTGCTACTTACTATGTACGTCACGCACGGGAACAAACTGAACAATATCTCGAGTAGCTACTCTTCCGGTTGAGCTCTCCAATCTTTTTCCATTATCAGCATCAAGAATCTGTCGGATGGTATTGTTAAAATAGGTAAATATAAGACCATTAATTCACAACTTAGTATTACATCAGAAACTAAAAAGTGGAGATCTTTCTACAATAAGAATCTAGATAGACAAAGCACTGAAGCTAACTTTAGTTGGTATGACTTATATAAGTTTATGAGAGGAAAACAGTTTCATCTTATTGATTGATGATTGTGTCGCATGAATATTTAGACATAGAAACCAAATCCCGGTACCCATTTAATTAGAGATTGTTCCTAGTCGAAACATAGCTCAATTTAATAGTATAACCTCGAATCAACTCTCTTAATTATCACAAATACAGGGTATTTAGCACACCCTTTTTTGAAAATAATCACTTCCTTTTTTGGGTATAGTGGTTCTGATAAAAAAAAAATGTTCTGAATTCTATTCATTTAAAAATAATGATCGCTTTCTGTTTTTTATATTTAAATCAAGGGAAAGGGTATTTACCTCCATTTTCTTAAAATCAGCATTACCCACTCCAACAATAAGAATTGACAAGGGTAGATCAGAAGCCCTAACCAATGCGTCTTTAGTCTCTTGAATATCTGTTATCTCTCCATCCTAAAGATATAAATAGAATATATAAGAATAACGAAATAAAGAGTAATATGTCCAAATTGTTTTGCTAGTTTCTGCATGTATACCGTTATGATTAGCAACACAAAGTACTTGTTGGAATTGGTTGAAAGGGATTGACCAGCTATTTCTGCAGCTTGATTTATTATTTGACCAAATAAAGTGGGTCCATGAAGAGAGACGGTATGCAAGGCACTTTGATAAGCAGTCATTATGCCATGTACTCCTTCAACCTGCAAAATGTCGAGGGAAAGAAAACACCTTACTTACAGAGCCTGTGAATGTACTTGAGCAATAATCAAAGGTGGAAATTTCAACCAATTTTATTATGAATGGGTCGGGTCAATTTGAGTTCTGTCTTATCTCGAACGAGTCAAATCAAAAGATTCAGCTAGAAGACGAAGAGGGACAAAGTGTTGGTGTGTCAACTCAAAAGGACACCTACTAAGGGAATGACCCAATTTGACCTGACCCTGCTTTGACTGTTACTACCCAACACCCAACTGACTGTTACCCAACACCCAACTCACCCTCTTGCCAACTATGGCAATTACAATCGAATCCGCTTTCCTTTCACCCACTTGTCATCATTAGGTGGAAATTGGCTATTATTTCAATATACCTAAATGGTGTAGAAAGCACATTCACATCAGCAACCTCAAATACCATTTCCTAATAGCATATACGGATTGTTGGAAATTTTACAGTTATGTGCCAACTTCTTAGGACAGTTTCCATTCTATCAAGATGCACACACCACAATTTTCATAGATAATACGTTTATAGTCTAGCACTCTAGCCTATGTATATTGTCGATATAAGCTAAAGGCTCTAGAGAAACACCTTCATATCCATGTCTTAGAAAGCTGGATAAGAGAGGTAGATGCAATAAGCATGTTTTTGCAAGTGGCTATGAGTAACATTTCATTATTTTAGATCAATGTTTCAAAGGACTGACAAATCCAGGTCATAGGGGTAAATTAAAACTGTATTATTGATCCATAATAACATACTTCTGTAATCATACATATGCATTAACTAATTTTATGAAGTGTTGTACCTCAAAGTTTCCAGCTTGTCCATTCAGATTGAAACAATGAGACACAGAGCCATCAAACATTCTTCCACCAAAGCCCCAAGCAGGAAAGCGTTTATCATAATCATAAACTTGTATTACCTCCCCAACCTCCATAATAGCCTGTAATGAAAAACCACATACATAGTACTTTCTAACGTAAGAATACACGTTGAAAAACAGATGAATTTGTATAAAAAGCCCTACACAACTATTATTAAACACAATACGCATTGTCAAAGACCCGTCTAGTTATATATATTAGAGGTGGCAAGATGGACAAGGCGGGAGGGTTGAGTTATTGGTTAACATGAGTCATATTTTAGCACAAATCAAAACAGGTTGCGTTCCGACAAAAACTTTTATGTCCACGTTTTAATAATGTTTTCTATACAACAAGTGTATAGATCATAATAACAAGGACACTATTATGTCAATAATACTTCAAATATCCAATAACATGGTTGAGAAGGTTATATGCATTTAAAATTAGACTTCGGGTAACTTTCAACCCGTTCAAAATATTTGATCAATTACCCTTTCAGGTAATTTTATATTTGGCCTGTTTAAGATACAAAAAAAAATAAAAATAAATAAATAATAATAATAATAATAAAATAAATAAATAAATAAATAAAGGAACCTTGGATCTCTTTGTAGGTAAATGTGTTTGAATTGCCACCTCAACACTTTTAAACATTACAAATTATATGCAACTGAAATATACAAAAGTGGCAACCACCTCACCTGCTGGTATGAATTTAAGCGGCCAGAAGGATCAATGTAATGCAATGAATCCGACCTTCGAGGATCTCCATTTGAAGCTGCAAAGAATTGGATCACACATGTATAAACAAATATAGGTCACCAAGTATATATTACATTTTAACTTAATTAATTTGAGCACACTTGCCTGTAAAATCAACAGCAACCATGAAGTTCAGCTCAAACCCACTCGAAATATAATCAAGAAAACTATAGAGTTCCTTTTCAACATATCCATCCACAAAAAGTGAACCCTTGAGAACCTATAACAATTCCACAGAAGAGATACTCACATATTATCTAAATGCTATTTTAGTTAGAAATGCTTCATTAAGTTCTATTTCATCAATTTCTTTAAGAATAATGCAAGAGTAGTCACTCTTTGGAAAGTGTAGTATAACAACTGAGTACAATCTACCTTCTCACTATGGTGACGAGATGATGGATAGACAAAGTTTGCACCGGCTTTTGTTTGGTAAAGTTTCTCCAAGCCCTCAATTGATGTCTGCAATTTACTGTAAAGAATTCAAGCTTTCAGTTATTATGTCCACATAAGTAACATTATGTGACATGATCCTATATAAAAGGTCAACTGTTTTGGTATATTTCACTTATTCATTAATGTTTTAACTACAATACCAATATAAATAATAATTACCCGATTAGCACATGGTTGCCATCGCTATTGAAGTCAAAACACTCTATAACTAGAGGGTTATCCTGTAAAAACAGAATAAAAAATTTTGATTTACTACAAAAGAATATGGCTAATAACAAGAGAGCTTAAACAATAGATGATTTTCAGCTATTTATTTACATAATGAAAAGTGAAGAAAAAACTTCACCTTGCTTCCATATTGCTGCATAGTGATACATAATGGTTTCCATACTGGGTTCAAATTGTTGTTGACTACTTCAGTCTTGCAAATAGGAATAGGACCTCCAGCTTCAACAATCCTAGAGACTCTTAAAAATGGATCCTAAAGAGGTAAAACAAAATACAAATAAATCTGACAGATCAAATTAACAAAGATTATATTATAATTATTTTAGTAGATGTTCAATGAGTAATTACACTTTTAGAGAACCGATCCTTGTTATCCAAGTTAGTACATCTAAGTCTCATCTCAACAGCCATTTTGGAAGCAATAGTTTCCTCTGCATGAACATTGATCGAACCTAAAGTTCCAGTATGATGCCCATTCCGGCCATGAAGTTGTAGAGTCTTACTTCGGCTTCGTAGAGTCATGATCTGCCAACGTTTAGAAAAAACAGGAACCAAAATTAATCAGTTAAATCCATCAGCATTCTTGAAACTCAACTTAAGAGCAATAAACTTTAATACTGAACTATATCACATACCTTTTTAGGAGAAGGTAAAAAAGTTTTATATACAACCTCTTCTATAACTTCCTATTTCCGAGAAGGTAGATTATTACTTTAATAGTATAGTTTTCCTCATCATCAATATTTATATATTTTAAAAACTTAAAGTAAGAGGACAAAAAGTGTTTCCTAGCCAACTTGACTGATCTGAATCTTGAACGCTTTTTCTAGGCTGAAAATTCACCAAGACTTAATAACTATTTATGAAAAGTGAAGCTTTCATTGTTAAAAACTCATCGTTTACGAAGACTTGACATTTGTTTGTGAGAAGTGAAGATAAGTCTGCTTATATTGGTGAAATGATATTAACTCAGACTAAGAAGGAATGATTGTCTTTATGTTTCGATGGAGAGAATAAATATGAGACATCCTAATTCAATAACCATTTAAATCTAATGACTACAAAAGCATTAGCTAAAGTGATAAGGAATCTAGTATTGCAAGTAAAATTACCTCTGACAAAGCACATGTAGCTTCACCAACAAAATCTTGGGCTTTTAGGTCCAGCATCTGTGCAACATATACAAAGTTAACGAATATATTCACCAGCTAAAACATAGAACAGATTGCAAAGAGCACATAAGGTCATCACTGAAGAGAGGTTATATGCACCTTCGTTGACATATTATGATACTTTGTATCCACATCGTACACCTGAAAGCTGAAAATCAAAAAATGGATAAATTTGAGAAATTTACTTCGTCAATGGGGTCTACCAGAGTGTTGAAAAACTTAACAATTTAGCAGAATGCTTACACCAATGGCTGAACAATCTCGAACTGAAATGCCACACTGATTTTCTGAATCCACATAGGATTCAGGTTATTCATGATAACTTCTGTGCGGCCAAGTTCTTCCAGAGTACCATTTTTCTTCTTGGCATATACAACTGCCATAGGGTCACTCTACAATTCAAGGACAGCATAATATCAACATAGTAGTAGATTTGTAGCAATGCAAAGCAAAGCAAAGAAAACAGCAGGAAATTATGTGCATCACTTTGACATGATGCATGGGTTAAGGTGAGAGTTAGAATACTAAGTCCAAACTTAACGATACAGTGTCTTACAAACTTATTAATAATGGGTATTATATAATAGAAGTTACGGAAAGCAGTATTTGCAGAGATATCCCACAAAATGGACAAAGTATGACAAGATACAAAAATTAGAAGACAGCAAAGATGTTTAACATTAATCGTTCAAAACAATGCATAAATGCAATAACGAGGATAGAGATTTGAGAGGTGGTTAGAGTACCTTTGACAAGATGTCACGATCATATAGTTTTGAACCTGATAAAGATAACTGCAATTCATTGAAGAATAATCAGTCACATATGAAGCAAAATTGCTTCCAAGACATACGATAGAACAATTATTACCACCTTGCATAATTCTGGATAGAAACTCAACAAGTGTTTGATACGCAATATCACTACGAACAAAGTACAGAGCAAGAACTAATTGATAGATAACATACGATTCTGACATTTTTGTAGCTTCAAGCATTTATACAAAATTTGATATGCAGATTCTGGATTAAGATTTTATCTGAGACTGTTCAAGCACAATAATGGTTTGTGAGGATTGTCTGACACTTTAAAATGCGTCTACATTTAATTTTATTCCGATATAACAACACTGCTCTCTTCAAATTGATATTCCTTCTTCTGATAGATCCATCTTTACTTTTTAAAGTTCACTCAACAGCTCGTTTCATATGTGTGTGAGTGAATAAATGAACAGACTACAGCACAAATAACATTACATTCTTGCCACCGAGTCCTACGACACTTGTCACTTAGCAAAGCTTGAATCAGTAATTCAAAAAGAAAAACAACTTTTATTTTTAAAACTTGATGTACTAATCTGCAAAAGCTTTGGTTGATTATTGTGGTCAATTGAGTTGACATGCCAACCCAGAAGAAAGAGCCGGTCATTGTTTAATAGTAAATGATTGATATCAGATAAAAAGTGATTGAATACTGTAGTTTACAAATATGACAGCAAAAAGAACCTGATCACACTACATAGTAACAGACCAAAATCATCTTCTATGGTCTATATGACATCCCAGAACGGTACCACACAAGACTCGAAAACCACAAAAACTAGTGCATCACGTTGAATTGCATATAACTAAAACTAAAGTTGGGTTTGACCATGACCTTATAGTCTACTAAATGAGTAATGTTGTTATTAAGATATTCTCTACAGTAGAAAGCGACATGTTTTAAGCTATGTCTAGTAGCCGCCCGAAACACAATAATAATGAGACACACAATAATCAAAACAAATTAAAGAAAACGTGCCACCAAATCTTACATGATCACGATATTCATTCAGGTCAACTGTAGTTGAAAATCTAAAACTTAAAGTATAATCAGGATGCACTATACATCATTAGTAAGTCAAAAAAACAAAGGAAAAAAACTAGATAAGAAAAAAAGAAGATAATGCCAAATACTATACATCATTAGTAAGTCAAAAAAACAAAGGAAAAAAACTAGATAAGAAAAAAAGAAGATAATGCCAAATACTCCATAAGTGAGTGGTAGGCCCGCAGAATAAACATGATATCTAATAACCACTATATGGATATGTGTGGCCATGACAGCATACTTTGGTCTAATGTGTGTGTAGCCATAGAAAGTGATTGTATCAGCATGCAACTTCTTTGAAATTGGAAAGAAAAATGATTTCGCGCTCAACACTCTTAAGGCCAAAAAAAAAAAAAAAAAAAAAAGGACTAAGGTCAACTTCACTTATTCTGACTACAGAAAAAAGAAAATTATAAAACCAAAAAGAAGAGAATATTTTGTGGCATTCATACACTTTTGGGGTGTTTGGATGTACTTAAATAACAATATGAAACATTAAAGTTGTTAACTTCACCCAACTTTTAAAGAAGAATCAATCACGTATCCCAAAACTTTATTCTGAATATTCTACGGAGTAATAGTTTTTCCTTTCTTTATCCATCTTTTACACAACACACTCTATGTCATATCTCGCTCTCAAACCTAACAAAATCGCTCCACACTCTTTCCTTTGGCGGAAAAAACTACCCCGTTTAAATAATAATAATAAATAAATAAATAAATAAATAATATCTATAAATAAAACTTACTTATTTATAGATTTTTTTTCTACTTGTAAAACCGAAAGCAGCTTCTCTACCTTTGTTAGGTAGGGCTGTCTACATCTCATCCTCCCCAAATTAATTTTTTATAGATAAAACTTATTCACCTAACAGCATTGGCCTAGGTTAGAAAAAAAAATTCACACAGAGTAATTTTACAACTTATCAAAACCAATTATACCTAATAAATTCTCATAAAAGATAAACAAGAAAGCGCATTAAACGGTAAAGAAGAAGAAGGTACCTCAATACGAGTATAAAGCGGTTGAAGACCTTTAGAGCGATAAAAATAATCAACAGCTTCATCAGGATTACTATTACTATGCGTCGTCGGACGATTACCTCCACCGCCAACCGCCGCTTGTCCACCCCGTACGTCGGAAAAACAACCTCCCATCTTTTTTCACTACAATTCTGATCCACGACTAATTATGCAATTAGAGTGAGTGAGGGTATACACTACAATTTAATGACTTCACATGTTATGTTTGTTATATAGGGAAGGGATTCAAACCGTGTTCTCTTTTTTACGGTAGGGTAAATAACCAAACTAAGGGTGAGTTAGGTTTGTTTGTTAAAAAAGGATCGGAATTGATTTATGGTGCGTTTGGTAATGAATCTATGACTTTGAAAGTGTAATTGGTACTAAGGTAGTTTGACAAGTAATATAGAGTTTATTAATTTGTACGAGGTTCCTTCAAATAAGTAGAAACTTTTTTCGAAAATTCATGGAGGTATTTTCTTCCTATTAAAGGTCTCGTATATATTTCATGCATAATTTAATGGTGTTTCACAAATCCACCCTATATATCCTAGAAGAAATTTCCAACTCTAACACCTTCAAGAAATAGGTTTAAAGAAACATCATATATATTGTTCTTATATCTTTCAATATTTTATAGAATTGCTGGTTCCCTTCTCATCAATGTTAAGGTAGTTTCAAGGACACTTTGCCAAAATGAAGTCAAGTCCATGAATTTATGATTTAATAAATAGGACTTCTTGTATCGAATCTTCTAACATGTTGTGAGTCCATATTGGTGTAATTTATGCATTTAAGCACCTTTCTCGACGACACATAAAATACTCCGCAACTTTACATTCTTTACAAGGAAATAAGGTTGTACCAAATATAGTACAACGTAACCATGATGAGGTTTCCTATGTTGATGTCACATGAGTCATCAACCTATATCGATCATATTTCTATAATGAGACACACACTTCTTGTTGGTGGTACATTTAACCTTCTTCCTAATTGATACTACAAACAACACCATCACGCATGCTCTCTCTCAAGATTTCTAATACGCGTAACCGACAACTGTGATAGGACTTAGGAGGCTTCTCTCGATACCAAGCATTGATCAGATGCTCAACTTAACTCTTACCGTGTTGGTCATTAAGATCTCACAAATATCATGACGATCATATATATGTGATTACCTTAGCTGTATTAAAATGAAATATTTTTTAGCTTACAGTGTTTTATCATCAAGTGTTTGTGAAGAACTAAAATAATGAAATCGTGCTTCACTTCAAGAGAAGATGAAACATTGAAACCTCTTAAGTTTTGCCATTTGCGTAAACAGGTTAATATTATCAGTGACTCTATTTATTTATTCATTAATCAGTCATTGATTCTATACTTCTAAAGTTAGATAACTTAGGCCGTCAACTATACTAAATCTTTTTAAAAAAAATTACTAGCAGTATACTCGCGCGTTGCGGCGACAAGTACCACGTGTTTAAATTTTTTAGCGAGCTAATGTTTTTGATTATACATTTTTTTCATTACAATAGTTCTACAAATAACGATAATTTCAAGTTGAAATGATTTTAAGAAATAAACTATTTTCTATAAATAACAGAAACATTTATAATAAAGTTTACTTTACACATGATCTAAGTCTAAATGAAAATTTATTGTGAGCGCTTTTATAAGGTTCTTTAAAACTTGTAAAGCATTAAAATTGCATTTGTATAATAAAAATATACACTTAACGGGCTTTTCAGATAATTAGGATTCAAAAGTATATAAACTATTGGCAAAAAATAATGAAGAACTAACGTAAAATTATGATTCATGTAAACTATTTTTTATATAAAATATTTATTATTTATCTCAGATTTTTAGACTCGATGCAATTTATCAACGCAACCTTCGATATATTTCTTTCTTATAGCTATGACCACTTTACATGATTTTAAGGCAAGTATTATATCATAGGCACTTTTTTTTTTTTTTTTTTTTTTTTTTTTTTTTTTTTTTTTTTTTTTCTAACCGTGGGTCCATACTTGCTTTTCCATTTATAAGTTGCGAAGCCTTGCAAATGCAATTAATCACTTTCTAAAGAAATTGCCGAATACCAAAAAACTAATTTATTGCATTTTAGAATCGTGCTAATAAAAAAAAATCAAGCCGCAAACGCAACCCCAAACACCCCTTTTGTGTAGTACCAAGTTTGTATGATTTGCAATAAAATGGGTACTATTGATATAGAGAGTTTTGATGTGCATTTATGATGGATGTAATTTTTATTACTGTTGTTATTTCTTTTGGTAACCTATTTTTGGCTGACTAATCCACAGGGTTTGAAGTTACCGTTATACAAACTAAAACCAGATAAAGTCATCATTTTTCAGGAGGTTGACAACTTGAGACCTCACGCATTTTAGAGTGATAGTTACAAGTCTTTTTACCAATAGGTCACTCTTAAATGGTTTATGGATGTAAAATTTTTGTAACACTCTAATTTGTGTTGTATATGTTTGTACATTTTGCTTTATGACATGTATTTGTTTAAAATCTAATTTAAGAAATCTTTAAAAAATTGTAAAAAGAGTCCAATCTCTATTAGTATAAGGTAGTATAGATAGTTGTGCATATCATTAAATTATTATAATGAAACATTTAAAAGCTTTATAAACATATCATATAATCCAAATGAATTAATGATTAATCTACGAAAATATTCAATATCTTAAAACTCTTCATCCACAAAAGATTAAAAAAGATGCTCACTATGTTGTCTAATATGAATTTTCATGAAGTTGATCAACTGAAAAGACCTTGTTGGCAGAGCTACCAAGTCTATAAATTTGTTCACGAAGTGTATGTCCTTTCCTATGAAAACGTATGATTCAAAACAAACATTATCAACCTAACTTCAACGATCCTGTTTAACATAATTAAAAAGTAAAAGGCATTTGCTAAACATTATTGAGTCGGTTAAGACTTAAGAGTCACATCCCCGGCTTCTCGTTTCCTTCTCATATATATGAAACTGTATTAGAATTTAGAGCATTGATATAATTGTCAAAAATCAAAATTTTACACTAGCAAAAGAGACTTAATGATTTTTTATATTTTTTTGAACGGCTTGTCAGTTGTTAGTAGTTCATGTCCGGTAGTGACATCCGGTTCAACAGTGACATCTAATTATCGCCTGAAGGGGTAAAAGTTCCGGGTGGGACTCGAACGTCAAACATCCCCTCCTCAAGACACCTTACCTTAAGGAAATCTTGGTGGCCAACTGAGCTAGCTCAGTTGGTTAAAAGAGACTTAATGATTGACATTCTCTCGTGATGTTTTCAATGGTAATCTTGTGTTTCGATATACGTGATAGAGCTTGTCATATGATGCAGGGGTGTCTATTATTGTAACTTTGAGAAAACAAACAAAATGAATGAACACGTATACAATAAAAGTGAAGGTATGGACTTACCAAGCAGAACATGACTGATGAGTCTAATATAACTCCCTAATGAACACAGTATTATGGGTCGAAAATAGTGTAAGCCGAAAAACAACCACCAGCCTCACGCAAACTCAAGATGATTTACTTTTCTGATTTTCTTCAGCTTATCAAATGACTTGTCAAGTACGAATAAACGGTGTTGTGGATGCATTCTTGTATGAGTAGCTTAGCTAAGAAAAGGCTATTCAATGAATTAAATTAAGAGCTTAATTAAACCCATCAATGTCTGTTAAACTAACGGATAAAATCCAACCCGACACAGCGACACAGCAACTCAAGACATGAACAAAAAAAAGCGACCAAAGCAAACTTGTATATTGTAGCGAAAATGAGACAGAAACAGCAGCTCAAGGTATGAACAATAAATCATTCATCCGACGTGCTTTCATCTAGGGGTGTATTGAGTCGAGCCGAGTCAAACCATGTCAAGCTCGAAACTTTACTAGAACTTACAACTCGAGCTTAAACTTAAGACGATCTCGCACAAGTATTCATAATTAAGCCTGAGCTCAGTGAAGTGAACGATACCCTGATTTCGACTTATATCGAGTAGATTTTGAGGTATCTCAAACAGAGGTATTATTTTAAGTAGAATGTTCAAATAAATCAATACATATTTGCAATTAACACTTGAAACCCAGCACCCACATAAGGCATGGTGATTTTGTTTAGCAGTTAAATTTCAATTGTTTCATAAACGCTAACCTTTCTTTAGCCCTTCTATCATTTTCACTTTTTCAAGCATCGGTCCAGCATCGTCAACGAGGCCAACATGATACCAGATTACCAGGTTATAAACCTTTAGCAACAATATTGTAACTGTGGTCAAAAAATTTTGCAAGAAGCAATAACAACATAAAATAAGCCATGGTTTCATTATATTAACATCAGCAGGTCGGTTATACTAGTTACAGATCATAGATGTCATTCTAGCCTCAGTAGTTCTGGAACCTTTTGTCCACTGCACGAGTAGCATATCAAATCTGAACACTCGACTAAACACATTTTAGCTCGACTACTTCGGCCCATTTAAGTTGTAGGAGGGTGCACAACTTTTTTTTACTTGATACCCACTTGAGCATATGAAATGAAAATATACAACAAATAACTGGGGCGCGTCCAATGTAAAAATGGTAGTGCACAAATCATGTCAGTTGTGTCCTAATGGCTTTAACACCTTAGATTTAGTTTCACATTAAAATCTAATTCATGCTCACAAATTTGTGAACACTCATTCCGTACCATATTGCATTTACGAACGTACTTGAACACTCATCCCATACTTAATGCCATCAACAAACTAGTTGGAAAGCATTAAGTGACACGGCCATCACTTAACAAACTTTACAATCAAGTATATACATCAGACTTTGTCAATCACTCGCACATATACTCAAGAAGAGTGACAATCTATTGTTTCGTCCATATTCAGAAAACAACACATTCTTTTCATCACATGTGATACTAAACACCATTTCGTTGTTTCCTTTTGCTTCATTATGAAATTCTAATTATGGCTTATTCGATCGAACAAAGACTTCCCCGACCTTTATCACTACAGTCTCATATCCATGCTATTTCTATTACCCATATCATCATCATCAGATTGACGACTTAATATTCTGCTCCAAGACTTATATTGTTATCACTAAATGAGTAGATTCTAATACCCAATCCCTTAAATCACTGCCCTGAGACAACCAATTTACCTAAAACTAGGTTTAACTTACTAAAAAATCCATTGATCTGGAACAAACTTGTTCCTAAAACAAGGATTAACTATTAAAAAATTCATTGAACATCCGCTGTTTAGACATAGATACTAAGCATGTACATAGAACAACGCTATTGCCGTGGAATAAACAATCAACTTTAAACTTTTTGACATATGTCTCAATGTAAAAAACACATCACATAAATCAGTGATAGACATTCTGCCTAGTACAATATACCTGCTACTTTCCCGTCTTAAGCTCATTTCATAAGTTGGATTTACCTAAAATACCTGTCACACACGCATCACGCATGGATTAAAAATCACCAGGTGAACTCACTGTTTTAACTCAACAGTAAACTCATCAAAAATTCATATTATTCTAACCCGAAAATTTTTACTTGTAGACATGAATAATTCTAAGAAGTTTAAAAGAAGATAAATAACACTCAGAATACTTATACCATTTATAAGGAGGTAATAAACCAATAACATGAAGAAAAAAAATAATCAATACTTCTTGGCGATACACATAACTTAACCTATTTGGAATGAAACTACACCAGTTGTTTGAACTTTGAACGTAAGACCTTATAAATCTCTATGCGTCCTTAATCTAAGTCTATTTGAGTGAAAACCGCACAGGTTGGTATTTACTTTAGGCCTTTATTGCTAAACAATCAAACCAGTAAAAAAGCATCACTAGAAAGGAAATAGGTTAAGCAGATTCAAAGTAGCCAATGACATAATTAACTTACTTTAACCTTTTAAATAATTATACTAAAAAATTGCATTGCATGGATGAGCCACCCAAGTACTAAAAAGTTTTCAATGAGGACACCTAATTGTCAAAAGAACTTTAGAGGCTACCCAAGTATCAATTTAATGTCTTTTATGCCAATTTTGACAACAACAACAACAACAACAAAAAAAAAAAAAAAAAAAAAAAAAAAAAAAAACTGTATATTTACAGCGTTTATAACAACCAGAGTTGTAATATGAAAAAAATAACCGTCGATCTATTTATTATATTCTATATATGTGGAATTTTAATGCATATTTTAGTAGCTTTAGGATATTTTTTAATCATTTACAGCTCTGATTCTTACAAAAAATTCAAATTTAACGGCATTTTGTTATTCTATTATTTTCTGGCAAAAAACATAACAGGATACCTGAGTGGCCTAACATACTAATGTTCAGAAGGTAAACCAAGTTACGCAACCCAATAGACCCATTACACCGGTTACCCATGACATGCCTAATTGATACCTATATGATTTACCACCATATATGTGCCCACCTTCTTTGAATAGTGTACGACACAACTCTTTGACACTATCATTATTAAATTATGAGCTTTCTTGATTATTACAGGGATCTTAAAAGTCATAAGTTGGAAAGAAAAAGATTGAGCCACACTTTTGGCGTACGGCCTACAACCTTCATTCCACATTGCTGGAAGTTTATTCAAACGCAGCGTTCTATAGATGGAATGCCAATTTCGACTCATTAGTTTAAGAAATTGTAAACTAAAGGCACGTTTTACATCAAACAGGTTACAAGAGCTAAATTAAAACAATTAGCTAAAAGCGAAATGGGTCGAATGAGTTAAAGGTTACCTAGTGTAAAGTGTTTAATCTCAACGTGTAAAGCCTTTCATATAATTTTATTCAAATATCTAGTTGACACACTGATTATTTACACTTTATATAAAAACGGACAAAGAAGTGTTCACAGCGCATTTCAATCCCACCTGTTTTACCAGATACGGCGATACCTAAAACGCCAATCTCGCCACATCTAGATTAAGGGCGATGTATGAACTAGTAAAAAGGTACAAAATCTTAATTCTTACAGTTTCTGCTTCATATTTCATAGATAAACATCAAACAGACTGAGATTAGCAAAACAACAGTAGAGAAAATAACTGGATCATGATCACAACAAATTTAACATTATATATTCACTTGTCAAATTATAAAGGAAATAAAAAGTATCATAAATAACCTAACTTTATTTAAAAATTTATACGAAAGGAAATCATGTAGCATCAACTACAGCTGAATCCAAAAGACAACAAAACAAACAGTCATCACGATAGCCATATATATAACACACATATGCAAGGCAATCTAGCACATATACCTGATCTTGCAACATGCCTACAAATTCCAATCTACATCATCACTGGTACCCGCAGCAAGCATATCCCGTATGCAAAAATCATCATCAATTGAACCTAAACCATCAAAAATCATATCATTATCGCCCCATTCCATTCCATCTTCCACAACCAATGGTGCCGGTTCACACACCTGTTCCACCACTACCCCTTTCGCCTTCTTATCATCATCTTCCACAACAGTCACCAAATCAGTCGGCATAGCGGGCATATGTCCCTCAAACAAGGCAATATGCCCAAACAACTTATCCTTCCTAGTAAAACTCGTCCCACACGAACACTTCCATTTGGTCTCACCACAATGCTTCAAATGGCTTTTCAAGTCAGCCAAAACAGAGAAATTCTTCTTATGACATATATTACACGAATACATCTTCGGACAATGACTCCTCTTAAAATGATTCTTTACACAAATAACGGATTTCAACGGCCTAAACTTGTTATGCAACTTGTTCCTACTACAGCCACTAAACGGACAAGAAAACCTTGTCCTCCCTCCACCATTCCCAACATCGAAAGCGGTAACCAACTTGTGAGGCTTAGCTAATGCTTCAAGGGTCTTAAACTTATTCCCATGAGCACGCATATGCATTCGCAAATTGGCATCACGCTTGAAACCTTTACCACAATAATCACAAAAATGCAAATGTTCAGCTAATAACTCAACAGCATCAAGCTCCACAATATCCCAATCGCCATTATTAACATTTTCCTCATCTAAAACCTCAATTTTGGGATACCCTTTATCCTTAAAATCAAGGGTTGACTTTTTTGGGTCATTGGATAAAGAAACAAGGGCGGCGCCGTTAATGATGACTTGGTTAATGGCGGCTGTGATTTCTTGTGAAACAAAGTTCATTTGATGATCATTGATAAGTGTGTTGTTGTTTAGTGATTGAGTTAACAATTGATGAACATGGTTCATGCGTGTTTGGAGTTTAGAGAGGTTCAGGAGCGGTTGGTTATGGTTGTCTCCGCCGTCGTCTGGATCCATGGCGGGCCGGGTGATGTCTAAAAAAGTCGTCTATGTTTTAACTACCACAAAAATAACAATAATATAATACCAGTCAAATTGAAACCTCTTACTCGTCAATAAAATACAACTGCTTTAACATCGTTTATGCTTTAGTGAGTGTTTAGCATCACAAAAATATGTGATTTTAAAATATAATCTTATGATTTTTGATATCGAAATAATTAGATAAATGTCTTTTTATTATTTGCCAAATTAGATTATTGCATAACTTAGTTTGTAGATTACCAAAAAGTTGTTGTCAGAGGTTAGGAGTGAGTTTAAAATTAAAAAACTCAAAACCATAAAAAAAAAAAAAAAAAAAAAAAAAAAAAAAAAAGGATTGATCGAAACTAAAAATTGATTGATTTGATTTTTACTTTTTAAAAATCAAAAATTTCGGTTCGGTTTTTAAACCGTAAAAAGTCAAACTGAACAAGTTTTATTATATAATAATATATAGTTTATATAAATAAATAAGTAAATAATCAAATTTATAAATTCGGATTCATTTTGTAGTCTGATTTATAATATATTTATCTTAGCATTTATATGCGTGTTTTTGTGTGTGTCTTTGTTTACTGGAAAATCTATCAATACATATGTGACAATGATTATACTATTTGTTTGTTCAATTGCATGCGTGTGTCTCATGTGTATATGTGTAATTGTAGAAATGTAAGATAAACATTATTAGGCTTAGATTGACAAAAAAGTAAATAAAAATAACCAAATATGTACGTAAAACAAGTTTGTTGGTATAAATTGACCATGTCGATATATAAACAGTTAAAAACCAGAAAATTGAACCGAAACCGATAATAAACCAAAAAAACCGAACGGTTTCGGTTTGGGTTTATAAAACCCGAATATTTCGGTTCAGTTTCAATTTTAGCCAAAAACCGACTTAAACCAAACAGTGCTTACCCCTAACTGGTATAATCAATCAAATTAAAGCCAATAAGTGATGTCACGTCATGTCATATAATCATTTTTCCCTTTTCATTTCTTACCACTCACACATCTAAAACTCCTTCAATGGTCACTCAAGCCAAATCCTCACTTTTAAGACTCACAATACTCAATTAAAACACAAACTCAACACAAAAAATCAATTTAAAAAATTCACAACCTCTCTTTGGCCCAAGCCAATTTCTTCACATTTCTTTTGGCGCCGGTTTGGCTCAAGCCAAATGATTGCCCCATGAGATTGTCGCCAGCATCATGTGACTATACCCTTTGCTCTTATATGAGTATTGTTGTTTAAACCCCTTCACAATATTTTACAATATCATAAGAAACATAAGATTTCGTGCAAAGTATATTATGCACACACATTATGTATTTAAAGCATCTCTAATGTTGAAGTCATTATGACTTTTTACTATTCTATAAAGCTTTGTTAAAGTTTTGGTTTTCCACTTTAATCTTCATTAAAGTAAAGCTTTTGGAATAGTTTTTGCATTGGAGAAAGATTTACAACATGACTTTTTGATAACAAAAATTGATTAAAAATGTATGTATTAAATGCATCAAGTTTTTAAAGACTTGATGCATTGTAAATGCTCTTAGGGTATGTCTGGTAGTGAGCGGTTTGAAGCAACTAGTAACAAGCGATTAGCATTTTGCACAAAATGCTTGTCTGGAAACAAGCAACTAGTATTCATACTTTTTCTAAATGCTCCATATCAAAATGCTACTTCAAATAGCGTTTACGAGCAACTAGCGTCTCCACATATTAATTATGACTATATAACTATGTTACTGATGATGTACCATCCGAACTGTTCGAAGGTCTCCCATTCGAACTCAATCAGATACTACACTCTGACAAACCTTGGTAAACTTCATTTACCAGGGTAAAAACTCTTTACCAAAAAAAAAACCTTGGTAAACTTCCTAAAATCGAATACTACGCTCAATCGTGTTTGGAACTTGTTATTGGGTATAAAAATTATGTTTGGTTGATGTAACATATATGTTGTTATTTAATAAATATTATTATCAGTATACATTAAATTCATGTATATGCACGGGATTATAAATATCAAAATGAAAACACAATTTATATTGATATATAAATGAATAAATTATACGTGTATGGACAATTCATGTTATTCCTCATTATGAGTTTAAGTAAGGATATCCGGATTTTTTTTAATTGCATTCAATAACTAGTTATGTTATTCCTTTTTATAAGTTTAACCCGTACACAGGTTTGAAAATTAAAATACGACTAAAACCACTATTAAGTATTAATGAGATTTTAAATATCAAAATGTAAGAACGGGTTACCGTGATATGAAAATAGATATAAGAGATTGTACTTATAACAACTCGTGTAATGGAAAATCATTTTTTTTACTTTATCTTTTAACTTCATCAATAGTCATTACGTGCTATTAAACACGCATATTGTGTATTACATGATATCAATAGTTTAATATAAACATCAACATGACAATTAAACAAAGTCAAATATTTTATCCAACAAAAATCTATACAAAATATTAATTGATATTATACATAATGAAAACGTTTATGGAGATAATAGTGCATTATTAATTGTACTTATATCACAATTACAAAACATTAAACACACCAAAATTCTGATATACCCCTATATTAAATTAAACTTTTAAATCAAACTTGATTTATGTGTATACTCGCCATGCATGTACGGAACTTATAACTAACAATAATGAATAGTAATTTGTTTTGAAATTGATATTAAGGGAAGATGTATGTCACCTTTCTTCGTTTGTTTTCTTGAGATTAAAAATGCTATTTTTGTTTTATTCGGCAAAAACACAAGGATGAAGCTAAAAAATATCTATGTCAACACTTAGTATGGGGAAACTAACATAAAGACGAAAAAAAAAATAAAAAACCTATAAACTTATTAATTAGCCTCTTATTGAGGAGAGAGAAGTTTTAATACTTCCCATAATTAAAAGGCATTAAGGGTTTGAGCCCACATTTCTTCATCATTAAGAAGAAAAGAAACATCCCCTTAGTTATGACACAAATGGTATTACATAAGACAATAAAATTGTTTCAACCTTCATTTATTATTGACTTGCACCGTACATTCATCAAATAAAAACAACCAGGTGACCCATATAATCGAATATGATAACATTAGATCTAGTGTTGATTGTATTCATCACCGTCAACTCAACATCACATCAGTTTTTTAAATATCTTTTAGTACAATTGTAAAGATTAACAAAATTGTATATATGAAACGGTATTGTAGACTTGTTAGGGTTGGGGTAGACTTAGATAAATTGGGTAGTGGGTTTACAAATTCTTTTTAGAGGAGGGTAGGAATCAGTGGCGGAGCTTGAAGGTTTTTGTTGGGGGGGCCAAAATCATTAGCGAAAAATTTACTTTCTATCCGAACCTGAAACTAATTGCTTGGAGCTAAGCATTAGTCAATTTCTCGAAAGAATTATATGTTATTATTAGACCTCAGAAATAAATGTATTAAAATAACGTAAACTAGAATAACAACTGGTAAATTGTTTTTCCGCAAATTCTTGATTATTGGTTTCCAAAGTTAAAGACTTCAAATACTAAAATATATAAAAGTTTAATTCTAGCGTACTTGTACTCTTGTTAGTTTCCTAGTGTCACATAGGTGTAAGGAGCACACAGGTACATTTTTTTGGTTTTGTTGACACATATCTTGTTTCTTTCCAAAAAAATCCTTATTTCATACATGTGTGCTATTAATTACTCAAACTTTTTTTTTTTTTTTTTTTTTTTTTTTTGGTTGGGGGGGGGGGGGGGGGGGGGGGGGGGCACAACCCCTTCCTACCCTCACTATGTTCCGCCCCTGGTAGGAATGGTTGAGATACTTAGTTTTGGGAAGATAGGTGGACGAGGAATATGGGCTTTAAGGATAGATTTCTAGGTTATATCACTTGGATAGTAGAAAGGAGGCGAAGGTGGCGGAGAAAGGGGAATGGGTTGAAGGGTCATGAAGGTGGAAGTGGGAGTAGATTAGGGAACCAAGGGGGTAGGGCTAATGGTGAGGTTGAAGATCTAATTAGTATTTTAGGAGATTTTTCTTTATCCTTTGATTGTAGGGACTCGTGGAGGTGGCTTCTTGAAGGCAATGGCTTATTCACGGTCAAGGTGCTATCAAAGATGGTGGATAACAAGTATTTGCATTTTGATGGTGGATAACAAGTATTTGCATAAGGAAGATTCGAGGGACCAAACATGCAATTTGGCCAAACCACAAGGACCAAAAAAGCAATTTACTCAAAAACATGTGGTTCATCGATTATGGCCATACTATTCTTAGCTCAATAGGATTATATCTTAGAAACAATTACATGTTTTGTCCCTGTAGTTTACCTAAAATCACACTCATCGTCCCTATTCGACTTTAATTATACTAGTGATAACTAATTTTCAAACTAGTTGCATCGATGGTCCCTATTTTGAAAATATGAATCATCTGTGTAATAATCAATAACTTTTTATTACACAGGTAGTCCCTATCGTTATTACACAGATACTCTCTCCGTCTCATATTAAATGTCCATGTTTAACTTTTCAAGTCTTTCTTTATCAACTTTGACTTTAAATATTTTTGCTTGTGTTATATCATATTTGATAAAAATTATACGCAATGAAAATACATTAAAAACTTAATTCATTCATACATTTTGTATCAAGTATTAGGGGGTGGCATCACCTGCGGTTTGGCCTTCGGTATCAGCATCACCGAGCGGTATGACCATTGCAAGTCATTCGGCATCATGCTTTCGGGAAGAGGATCGGTAAACATTACCGAATCGGCATGGCCATTTGCTTTAAAAAATCCGAACATTGGCCATAAATGTTGTAGCCGTTTGAGGCTTTTTCCAAATAAATAAATAAATAAATAAATAAATAAATAATAATAATAAAATCCCTTTAAATATTCACTTTCACATCTAAATTTATTCACAAATTCATTTTAAAATCACTAACTTATTTCACTACTTCCACTTCCAACTCTTTCATTCATATAAAAAGAATGGATCCAAGTAAATCAAACGTGATTCAAACTCATCCAAAGGTCGTGGACGGGGCTCTCGATCACAACCCGTTCGTCCGAAGGTTCAATCATAACCAACTCGTCCACAAGTTCAATCGCCCTACTATCCCCAACCTCCACCTCAACCCTACTATCCCCAACCACCACCGGTGAATCCACTATCACAACAACGCCAATATTATCACCAACCTCCACCGATGAATCCAAGCCATTATAATATAGCAATGACAAGTGATTTCGACCCGTTCAATGACTTCCGTGACGGTCCATCAAGAGTGAACCAAGTGGACGGGGAGTATGGGCTTTAAGGATAGATTTCTAGATTATATCACTTGGATAGTATAAGGGAGGCGAAGGTGGCGGAGAAAGGGGAATGGGTTGAGGGGTCATGAAGGTGGAAGTGGGAGTAGATTAGGGAACCAAGGGGGTAGGGCTAATGGTGAGGTTGAAGATCTAATTGGTGTTTTAGGAGATTTTTCTTTATCCTTTGATTGTAGGGACCCGTTCAATGACTTCCGTGACGGTCCATCAAGACGTGAACCAAGTGTCGAACGAGAACTACCGCTATACGATTACGAAACCCAATTTCAAAATACAATCGGTAATTTTTTTTAATCGTTAAATATTTTTTTTATATAATCGTATGTTTTTTTTTTCTTTTTTAAATCGTATGTTTTTTTTTAATCGTTAAATCCTTTGCACGTTTTTATACTTTGTATTTCATATAGTTGTATTAATTTATACTTGTTACTTTTATAATTGTAGAACCGTGCTCGTGAGAGTGGGTGTGGCGATATTGACTTGATGAAAAATGTCATGGCCGATTATAAAAAGAAAACAAAAGGCAAGACTTTTAGTCATATTAAAGCATGGGAGATTGTTAGGAAAGCGGACAAATGGTTGGAACAACCAAGTGTGGGTCAAACATCTTCGTCTAATTCAGAGAAACGAAGAAAGTCGTCGGAATCTAGTAATGACAATGTTGAGACTATTCTTCCGGATCTGAATGACGACACAACTCCTACATGAAAAAAAAGGGCAAAAAGACCGATAGCGAGTCGTCGACAAATAATAGTGTTACTGTGACTTTCGAAACTTATGCGGCAAAGAAATCACAACTAATGGAGGAGGCGGTGGAGAAAAAACGTGGTGTTGAAGAAAAGGCTTTTTTACGAGCGATGAAGTTCTACAACGACCCGCACGATCACATAGCTGATCCACCTATGCGAGAGATTACTCTTGCCAAAAAACGTGAGTACGCGGCGAAATATGGATGGCCTTGCAATTTTTAGATATAATTATGTTTTTTTTTCCTAAGTATTATGTAATTTTCTTTGAATTATTAATGAAATATGTTTTTTATTAAATTGTTTAATATAATTATGAATATAAAAAATAAAAAATAAAATTAGTTTTTATTTGAATCATGGTTGCCACTAAAAAAGTATGTTGGGGTATTGTGAATCATGGAATGTATTGGCTTGATTTGATTGGTTAATGACGAATCATGGTGAAGTATGGTGAGGTATGACTGCCACCCCCTTATAATACAAACACAAATATTTAAAGTCAAATTTAAGAAAGAAAAACTTTGAAAAGTCAAACATGACATTTAATATAGGACGGAGGGAGTAGTTCCTATTTTTCAAAATAGTCATTATTTTTCAAAATAGGGACTATCAATGCAAATAGTTTGAAAATTATGGATTTATTTATGTAATTAAAATCGAATAGGGATGACGAGTGTGATTTTGGGTAAATCACACATCACAGGGACCGAAACATATAAAATTTTCTAATTCTTAATACATATAGGGTTTGTTTGGCGAAATGGGCTGGAGCTCGGGCTGGGGCTTATATTATAAGCCGAAATTAAAATTTGTATTTTTATAAACTTGTTTGGCAAATGGGCTGGGGCTGGGGCTTATTATTGCAAAATTACTAAAAAGGACATAATTAAATAAGTTTTTGTATATGTTAGATATTTTTGTGGGTAAATAAGTAATTTATTCTTCAAAAGCCCCGGGCTTAAGTTTTTAGCCTCTTTTATGGGGCTAAAGTTTTTAGCCGACTTATTTCATAAGCCCTTCCATAAGCCCCATGACAAACAAGACTTATTTAATTAGCCGGCTTATTTTAAAAGCCCAAGCCCCCATAAGCCCCATAAAAGCCCTCCCCAAACATAGCCATAGTCCAAATCTAAAGAAATATATCATTTTCTTTCAACGTTGCAAAATTGTTTCACATCAAGTTATTCACTATGATTTGCTAACTCTAAGTAGTTAAACACATTACATATGGTAAGTCATAGTAGGAAGTTACGTAAGCAAATACCAGTTTTGCCTTGGTCATCAAGGTTGTACCTTTCTCAAGCTTTTGACTTTGAACGAGATCTCAAGTACTTAAAGGCTACTTTGGAAAACTGGGTAATTGAGAAAAACATTTGCATGAATGCACGACTCTTCACAATGTTTTCCCGTATTGTCCTAGCTCTTCTAGCTACCACTGGTCCTGCTGGTTCGGGTTTCATTTGGACCACCACCTGCATCGATGCTAAACAAGTAAAGATGATGTAAAACTCAGGCTCCCAAGCAATTGAGTAAAACAAGAGGTGCAAAAATGTGGGCTGGTTTGATAAGGGGTTAAAATAAGGTTCTCAATGAAAGTGGTCCTTTTTAGTGCGGGTCAAAACAGGCCATGTCAGTGTGCATTATTTTAAGATAAGTTATTAAGGTTCCCAGGGACGGAACTTGCTAACTTGAAAAGTATTTATTTTAGGGGGGCCGATATACACCACGCTGAAAATTTTGTATTAAAAATGACAAACTATATATAAAAAAGGTATAAAATGTACATAGGGTCAAATTTTATTTTATTTTTAGTTTATTATTATTATTATTATTATTATTATTTTTTGGGGGGGGACAGCCCCCCTAGGTCCCTTCTAAGTTCCGTCCATGAAGGCGCCAATCAGAATTCCAAAAAAAATGCCGTTACAACTATAATCTAAATATTTGAATAAAACCACTTAAAAGGTCATCTGTACTATAATATGATAGACTCGCGGGCAACTTTCAACCCATTTGACCCGTTAATCCACTCATTCATTAGTAGATGGGTCGAAATTCCCATCTCACGTAAAAGCATGATATATTACTAACCTGATGGATTCATGTTTGTTAATCTGCGCAATCTTTCCTCAGCCAAACGAACAGCACGGGTGGAGCTTTTAACACCTTGGGTTATCTCCTGGCTGCAAACATATTTAATCCATGTACTGATGTGAATAATCAGTGTTAAGTAAAATCAGTGAAATAGAATAGAAGGTTCTGGAGAAATTTGCTAACCCTAAATCACTTAGCTCCATTGTTAGGTCACTGATCTCCATTCCTGACAAACGAACCGCAGCCATAGTGTCAGGGAGCTCCTCCCTAGTAACATCAAGCAGTTTTTCAAGAGATACTGCAGCCCTTTTGAAAGCCTTCGGCAAGAGTAACAAGAGTGTGATTGGTCAACATGGTGACTAAAACAGATACTATTATGATGCTAGTGGTAAATGATTATATACAGCAAAATAGATGTTTATAATTCAAATTACTAACCAGAAGGGTAGGGATTGCAGATAAGAAAAGCCATGTAGCTGAAACTGCTGTCTGAAGAGGAATTTTAAGTCAGTATGGTATTTTCTTAGATTGTGTTAATTAGATAACTTAATCATGAAAATTTGAGGTATTTTTGTGATAGAATTATAGAAATACGCCCAGAAAACAAAGTCACGCCATAACTCAAACCCTGAAAGCATAAGGAAATCAAATATATGCAAGATGAATATGTGCAGCATTTTCAACTTAACTACATGCCAAACGATATTTACCGTGCTTGTTTGGTGAAAGAACATCGAAAGTATCCCACTCATGGTGACCTAATTATCCTAATGGAAGAATGCAACACAAAAGTTCAAGAAAGAAACTACATATATCGAAATTCCTTGCTCTTTCCTTCCAACTTCCATAAAAATCCTTTTCTAATAATAAAATGCAATGTACAGTTAGCAAGCTATCTCAACTTGCTACTGCTAGTCGTAGTCTTGGAATTGAATTAAGGATTACCTCTTTCCGTGAGTAAGTGCACAACCTACGAGTTCTCTTTAAGAAGATTTATCATATTAAATCTCACTAGTACTATACGTTCAATCTTACCTACCCACGTTCCCACAAGCTTCAAGTTGTCAACATCATAGACAAAAACGACAATGGCTCATTTGATAATCAACAAACACACCAATTTCAGCTAAACGTTTAGCAAAGAAATGAGAACTGGACTACTTTGAACCTAGTAACAAATACTTTAAAAAGCACCACTCATGAAATTGATTCTTATAGCGTCTAGGCTATTGTAAAGGTTAGTTTCACATATTTCCAAACAAAGAAATTTATTTTGCACTTTAAAAATCAGTTAGGATTCTAATATACTAAATTAGACTTCATAAGAATTATTAGTAACCAATAATTATTAGTAAACAATTATAGCCAAATTCACATCAGAGTCGACCAAAATGTAGATCATTTACAACTTATTATAATATACCACTTTTTAAAATTTCTAATATCCAGGCACAAAGTAGCAAAACTAGACCAATAAAAATTTTAATAGAAAATTGGAGGTTATTAGTAGCCTAAATACTAAACACCCAAGACCTACCATTTTCCCATTCAGTAGCCAAACACTATGGTCTAATTATTCGTGTTTCGCATCACGATTCATGCAACAATCAGATAATCTACCTTATCATGTAATTCCAAAGACCCTCATAATAAGCCCTAAAAAATAATATGTATTTTCTTTAAACATAAATTTCATAAAAAATGAAATGAAATACATAAGACTGCACAAGCGATGAAATTGAGAACGATGAGGTGGAGTTGTGTAAGACTCCATTGCGTGAACAACCTTGGAGATTGTACAGAGGAGGTATAAATAGTTGAAGAAGGTTCGAACAATGTCGTTTTAGCTGAATTTGAAGAGAGTCCCATATTATGAAGTTTTTTTACGGCTGTGGTTAAAAGGACAGAGAATGACGATGTTGCAGGAGAGTTGTTAACCGGAATTGTGGGTGACAATTGGATAATAAATTGGGTGTATATTTAGCCGATGCATGCTTTTATTTGTAGACAAACCGTTTACTCCTTATAAGACCAAATCAAGTTACATATTTTCGCTACATACGAAATTTGTACACTAGTTTTAATTTAATAGAAACTTGAGGTTTGCTAATCATCGTCTAGAATTTATTTTTTATTTTTATTTTTATTTTTATTCTTTTTCTTTGTGAAACAGTTAACATATATTATCACAAAAAAGAGTACAAAGTATATTGCCACCGAACTGCATAAAGGGCATTCCCCTGTGTGACAGTCACAGACTCTGCATATCATTCAGAACTAATTCAAACAATCTCCAACTGTTACATTCTGAAACTATTCCTACCTAGCTTATTTCATACTAAAACCAAACACTCACCCATGCTTTTTCTCATTCCAGATTCTGTCATTTTCCAGTAGCAACAATAAGATTTCCAATATTCTACTCCCTTTAACACTCCATCATGGATAGAAAACCAATCAAAATCATGGAATCACAACCAAAGACCAAACAATAGCAGTTTCCACTCCCCACTATATTCACTTATTCAGTAGAATGGTTGTCAACCAGTTAAGATCAATTTGTTATCCAGGATATCCTTTCCACAATTTAGCCTACATTTCCTTTTACTAAAAGAACTAACCAAAGAGCAATACATAATAGCACTTCCTTGCTCATCATTCTCAGTAGAATGGCATTCTCATATAAAGGCTTCAGCTTCAACTCAGAAAGGACCACCCCCCCCCCCCCCCTCCCCATTAATCATCCAAACCCCCTTATAACTCTCCACCATGGATAAAAGACCAACTCAGAACATGGCAGAAGCAACCAAAGACTAAAACATAGCAGCCTCCAAGGCTCACTATTTTCAGTAGAATGATTATCAACCAGTTAAAAGTTATCTTTATCCGGGATCTCTTTTTCATAGTGTGGCCTACATTTCCTTTAACCAATAAGTACTGACCAAAGGCCAAGACATAACAGCATTCTATTCTCAGTAGAATGGCAGACTCATAGAAAGGCTTCACCCACACGGCCACACCACAAAAAAGACACCCTTCCCCTCCTTAATCAACCAAACCCACATACCTTCAAATATCATAACCTTCAAATATCCTGTGTCAATAACCTCCCCTGAACTGCCAACCATAAAACAAAAGCTTGCCTAGGGTTAAAGTTTAAACTGAGAGTACCAAACTACAGGATGCCACTCAACTGTAGGTGTATTTTCTCTAAATCAAGCCATGCTTCTTTGGTAGAAAAAACGACCTTATTATTATCATTAGTGACCCATAATACCTCATCTTCTTTCTCTGAAATCAAGGGACAACAATGTTCTGAATAGCTGGGTACTTGTTAAGCCAAACACTAGGCCACTTCCATACATCTTCCACCACCATATCAGCAACACACAACTTATCATCTAATCTTTCCTCATACAACTTATCGTCTAATCTTTCCTTATCATCGTCTAGAATTCAACTTCAGCATTTCTAGAAATGCAAACTCAAACGGGGGGGGGGGGGGGGGGGGGGGGGGGGGGGGGGGGGGGCTCCAACAATCTCATTCCTATCAAGATACATGGCTTCAGATGGTTAGGTTTCTCTGAAGCATCGTCCGTGTACAACTAGCCAAGATTGACGCGCAGCGTAGCTGTTTAGTGAAAGAACACCGAAAGTATCGCATTTGGTGACGTAAATATACTTAAGGAAGAATGGAACACAAAAGTTGAAGAAAGGAACCACATATATCGAATATCCTTGCTCTTTCCTTCTAACATCCATTAAAATCCTCTTTTAAATACTCAAATGCAATGTGCACTAGTTATCAACATGTTTCCACTTAGTTGGTGTAGTCTTGGAATTTAATAAGAGATGCAAGGCAACAAACTTATGAATCAGTTCCATCTTTGGTAAAGAGCAAGTGCAGTTATGTAGATATCCATAAAGCACACCTCTTTCCGTCCATATTTCAATCTTCCCTACCTACAAGTTTATAGGTGTCTACATCATAGCGGTCCGTTAATCAACACTATCACCCATGTCAGCTAAACCATATTCGCAAAAATATGAAAACTACAAACAAAGCTTTATCCAGCACGACACACAAAATTGATGCTTATAGCTTGTAGAATATCATAAGTCAGATAAAAATGAGTTTGAGGGTCCGTACTTGCGAACCAAGAAGGTTCTTATGAAGAATATGGCAAATACATAAAAAAAATGTAGTCTTAGGTGTTTTGTCCATGATAATATGTCTCATAAGCATTTGTTTTATTATTCACTCAACTCGTTTTATGTGCTTTAACTTTCAAATGTCATCCTATCGTATTTGTATCTTCAAGTTTGTTATTAATTTATTTCTGACACAAACTTTTTAATGAGAAGTAAACTTGGTTAAAGTAAGTTAGTATTTTTTTTTTTGGGTAAAAGGTCAACGACCCGGTAAATATAAAGTTACAAGAAATAAAAGTAAGTTAGTATTGAAAATCCTTAAAAAAAAAAGTAAAAGTAAAATCTGTTATCAGCAAAATGCAGCTCTTTAATTTAAGGAAAGAATAACAGTGATGTCATAAATAATAATAATCACTTTGAACATATAGTAGTAGTGGATAGAAGAAGATGAAATGAAAGACTACCGCACAAGCGATGAAATTGAGAGCGATGACGTGGCGTTGGGTAAGATTCCAATGCGTAACAGACGGTGGAGATTGTACGGATGAAGTATAAATAGTGTTGGTTGAATTTGAAGCGAGGCAGAGAATGGGGAGTCTTTTACGGTGGTGGTTGTTGGATGAACGGAAGTGTTGTTGCTGGATGGGATTGTGGGTGTGCCTGTGTGGGATTGGGTGGAGGAGGTTTAGTGAACAACTGCTGCTCATCATTCTTTCTTCTTTGGGATCACCGGAGAATCAATTTCAATGTCTCTTACTCATACTTGTAAACCTCAACTTGGTATCGGTAGGGGTGTTCATTGTTCGGCTAATACTCGAATAAATGGAAAATCGAAACCCACCCAAACAAAAAATAACCGACCATACTTGTGACCGAATCGAATTTGCCAAAAATGAAACCAATCAAATTAAATATTCGGTTTTCGATTGAGTTATATATACATATATAGTGAAGCGTTGAAATGAGAAAGGTTTTTTTTTTTTTTAAGAACATGAGAAAACATCTGGACCATTGGATCAAATGAATCTCATCTTAATATCAATTTGGGCGGAATGGCATTTTGGTAAAATTTACCCCAAAATTATAAGGGTCTAACTTAAACATTGTCATTTGCTTCTCTCTCTGTGTAAACAAAACACACATGTACACACCTTAAAACACACACAAGCACACACACCCCAACCGCAGCTCATCTTTATCTCACCGGTTATTAATCACACTCCAACTTCATCTCGCCGGTTATTAACAGCCATCTCCGTCATCTCTTTGCCATCAACAATCTCCGGCGTTTACCGCGGCGTTGACTTTTGTAATTGATTGTTTTCCGATTCAATTTAAAATAAAATTTTAACTTTTTAATAATCTTTTCATGACGAATTCGTCTATTAATCATTTGGAGCAATCTTCTGTGGATTTAAATGCTAATATTGGTACTTGTTTTCAACTAATTAATGTTTTTACTGTTTGTAGTTATAAAATATGTGTTTTGTACTCTGTATCTATTGCGTCACATGTCAATATGTTATATGATGCTCTATGTAATTAACTGATTAGATATGTCGCCTTTTTGTTTTGATTTTAGTTGAAATTTAGTGTTCGGTTAGTTGTAACCCTAATTTACGGCGTTTACTGTGGTATCAAGTTAGTTTTTTTTCTTTTAGGCATTATTGACATTACTGTGACGGGGTATCCAGTTAGTTTAAACTGAATGCACTTCAAAATTAATATCGAAAAATGTTGATTTGGTAGGGGCTTCTCACTTGAATCCGCCAAAATTGATATCTTCATATGTGAAGATATTAGGTATCGAATACCTTCACATGTGAAGAAATTAGGTATCGAATACCTTCACATGTGCGGAAATTAGCTAAGTTGTTTTTCACATCCTACACTATATAATAGGCTTACCATGCCACGTCACAAACCTCAAACATATGACACCTAATCGCCACATATTCAACACTATGCCATGTCATTTCCTACATGGCACACACTTTTCATTCATGAATTGAATATTTTTAAAAAACTTGAAGCAAATGGGACTCGAACCCATGACCTCTTGAACAAGAAACAAACACTCAACCACTAGAGCACTTGAGTGTTTGTGTTAAAAGTTTGAAAACAAAATACACATGTTTTAAATCGCATCCATAAATGAGTTATATCTACATTATGATCAACATTAGTCAAACACTTTGTAACTGACTCCCATTTCACACGCATTTTAAAAAAAATCCACAAATCACGCACATTTTCTAAAAATTTATATCAATCACAGCTCATGATATTCAAATCAACCAACAAACCTTAATCTTCAAATCAATCTTTGGAAAATCACCCATCACCTTTGATTCACAATAGCCTAAGTCTTTGATGTGCTCCACTCAACCATTAATCCCGCAGTAAGAATCCTAAAAATTCCATCAATCAGGTATGTCTTTTCGACTTTGAACAAATAATATTATTGTGTATCTTTTTATTGTAAAGGAATCACTGTTTTCATTTGATTCTATTTAGGTTTGTGGTTGAATAATAAAACATTAGTATCCAAATTATGATTCATGTTCATTGTCTGATGTGTTTCTGCTGCTGCTGCTTCAAGGTATGCTTGATCTTTAACTGAATTGAAACATCTTTGTTATTGGAATTTTTGCATACAAAGTTTTTGATGAAATGCCAATATAGTTTTGAGGTTCTCAGTTACACTCACTTTTTTGGAAATTTAATCGTTTTTGTCGTTACAATATTTTGAACGTCATATAATTGTTATATTCTCAGGAGTCGTTTATATGAGTGATCCTTTGTCTACGACGATATTAAGTATGTCGGTATTGTCTTATGTAGAAATCACTAGAACCTGATTTCTACAAAGGAGTGCGTGATTCACAGCTCATAAGAGTGTTTGGTTACACATGACAGGTTACATTTTATTTGTTTGTATATCTCGGTACACAATCTTTTAATTCTTTCAACTAATTTATATGTTTTGGTCATCTGCAACGAAGCCTTCCCGTGTTTAATTCACAGCTCATAAGACGGTGTAGGTACAATTAGCTTAGTCGATGTAGTTATATAGTTGTGCTCTCTCTATATGATTTATGGTGTTTGTCTCTTTTTTTTTCAGATGTGTGCATTCACTATTCAACATGCGATTAACAATTTGTTCTTATTCTCTCCACCATCTTTTCGGAAGCATTGCAATGCTGGCTACAAACACAAGGTACGATCCCATTTAATCTGAGTTTTGGATGAAATGATACAAGTAATCAAACAATGTTCTTGACGTCTGATAAGTTTGGAGGTTTTCCCCACAAGACATTAATATTACAATCATATTTTTGCTACCCTGTGGCTTTGCAGATTCAGCTAGGTGAAGACTTGATTTGGATCGGCTTTTCCTTTAATTTTTCAATGCAAATTTCATCTTCTCTCCAATCCATTCAATAAAAACAACCCCATGTATCTAAACCACACAAGTATTTTGTAAGTTGATTTATCTTTTTAACAAACATACTAAACTACTTATAACAAATGTTGAGTTATTCATTTATAGAAGATAGTGTCATGACACATTGCTCATTGTATCTTTTGACTCATTACAGAAATTCATAACTGCCACTCTGCTAAAGAATTATGATGAATTCGCATAGAGAAAGTCCAGCCTTGCTATACAAGTTGGAGCACAATTGACTACTGTAAGTTTTCACTATCATTTTCTTTAACCAAACTCAATATGTTGGTTGTAGTCGATTTAGTTAACATAATAAAAGTTGTTAGTGAAACGGCTTTAGCGGTGACTGGAGTAAACTATAAAGAAATGATTATTTTAGGATTAACTTTTGTAGCGTAGTAATAAAAAGTATGAACTATTTGTCAAGGTGAGACATAACAAAAAGTGTTTTCGCCATGTCACTACGTCTATATAATAGGAGTTGCTGGCTTGCAGTACACAGAATTGATATAAAATTTAATTATTGTGGATCGCAGAATGAGGAAAGACATGGTATTGTGGCGGGTGAATGCTACACAAAAGATGGCCGGTAATTAAACGAAACAAATTTTTATAGCATTTTCGTTGGTCAAAATTATATCAATTCTTTTAAATTAAATGTTTAGTTCATATTTATAAGCTTCCATTACCTTATTTAGCCTATTTTGAATCATTTTCAAGTATCATTGGGTTACTTATAAAAAGTAAAGTATGAGTCTTTATTGAGTTTGTTTCTACTGATATGATGAATCACTAATGATTTCTTTCAACATGTATTTTACAGGACAAGTTCAATGCTGAAGACGAAAGCGTGACGATGAAAGAATTATCAAGCTACATGGTTGGGCCCTTAAGTTGAACCAATACGTTCTATTATTTGATGATTCTCAGTAGGTCCAATGTGCAGCCTCACCTTTTGTCAGTTTAGGTACACTTTTTTCACCTTTTTGGCATTGCTTATACAAACAACATAATTGCTCATTGTGTTTTTTTTATTAAGCTATTTAGCTGCGTTGAAAGTCCTGAGTAATAAGGTGCAGTAACGTTGTAAATTATTGAGATTATTGATCCAAACACTACGAAATTTGTAACAAAGAAGATGGAAAAACAAATATTGCTATGTCCTGACTAATATAGATGGTGTCATGAAATAGTATCCTATGTCCTCAAGCAATAACCTTGTGCTACAGGTCTGTGCTCCAAAGGAGATGGAAAAATAAATATTGCTATGAGTGAGTGTAGCTGCTACTTTTCGGATATGCTCATTTGTTTTCTTGATCATAGTTGATGTTTTTTTTTTTTGCTGTAGATATGTGATAAAATCACCAACCCACCACCAATAGATATTATGAAAATAGACGGAGGGTAACTGGATTATCGACCAGCCATGGAGGCATTCCCATCAGCTAAGCATCCACTTGACATTTTTGTGCCGCTATTTCACCACGCTTTCATCGGGTATAATCTCTTTACCCAAAAAAATACTACTCTATTTCTTCTCCAAAGTAAGTAGTCCATTAATTTTAAACCAGTGACCGAAACTTAAGATTATATTGTATATTAAGGAACTCAATTTAATTGTTTAAGGAAACAAAATAAAATCTATGTCACATGTGTCTTAGTTTACAAGAAAATACCTTCAGGCCGCATCCAAAAGGGAGTTTGTTCAACATGGATGAAGGTATTTCCATTTCTTTATCCTTTTTATAAATCCTCAAATTAGATGGCTATCAATTTCACTTTTCACGTTGTTTTTCAGATTTAGAGTCAACTATGACAAATGTTTCAAACCAATGGTCCTCCACAAATGTGACTATGCGAAAATGGTTTGCTTCAACATTTACTAATGATGAAGATACAAGCATCCCTTTAAAAAGGCTTAGATTAGACTTTGATATGGTATATATCGTTTCTTTTAAGGTTTTTTTGGACAGTCTACTATAGACTTCCAGCTCCCTATTCCATTTGAACTGTCAGAATTGGAAAAGGAACTGGCACAGAGGTGGATCTTAGAGGGTAAAAGGCTCCGCCTAAAATACGAGATAGAGATGCTGATTTGATACTTAAGTGTATCGATACCGACGTGTCACCTACTTCTAGAGCTTCAGGCAGTGGAATTATCAGGTTAATATATGCAACCGATTAAGTTTTGACATTCAATGAGTCATATCCTTGATCATTGGTGAGTGAGTGAGTACATTTCATTTTGGAACTTTGCCAAGATTTTGTGTACTATGTCTCGAGTCTTGAAAAACTTTCAGTTACAATATTTTTAAATACAGTCCTGTTTTTCACTTTTATGTATTATTATATATCTCCATGCCCATTTCTAACAAAGTGAAGAGATTTTCATTGATTTATCCAAACATTAGGACAGCTGTAAAAGGAGTAATTGCAGGATCAGTCCATTTAAGTTTACCAGGTGGTCCATTGGCATCTAAATTGGCATGGCATCCGATTGTTCTGAAGGTTGATGATTGGGCCTTCTGTCACGGTGGACTTCTTCCCAACCATGGTAAACTTACAAGCTCATCAAAATATAGTTTTTTCATAAACCACCTGCTTAGTTTTCTCTTATAAGCATTTTATAGTCCAATATATAACTTTAGCTATGCATTTACTAAAAAACATCATAAGTACACAACCATCCAAATATTCTAACTATGTGATGTTTTGTTGGTAAAATTACCATTTTAGAAACTTATATATGCTCTTCGTAACTTTCTTGGTGATGGAATGAATCCCGATAAATTGGTTCCGTTGGCCTACTCATTTAAGGTACCAATTTCTCTTTGTTTTTATGCATATCCTCGCACTCCACTACAAGTAACTGTGAACAAACACAAAAACTATACACGTTTTGGTTAGGCCTTTGTCTTCAGTATTTAGATTCATGTAAACGTAACCGACTTGGGGATAAAGAAATATATAAATGCTAGAAGTTGTCAAGTATTGGGATTACCATATTTTTTAGTTCTGTTGATCCTCTGAAAATTGATTTAAAAGTCATAGCACAACCACAAAATTCTGTCATGTGAAATGTTATGTGCAAGGGATGTAAGGAGTAATGTGTGCTAGAATTTAAGTTAGATAATCAAACATACAATATGATAAGCATTCACTACACATACTCACAACACAAGTATTCATACTAAAAAGTTTGACCCGTTACCCATCACATCCCTGTTTCAGAGAAATCAGACATTTAACATTTGACCCAAAAGGTATCATTAGTTTTTAAACATTAATGAACATATGTATCTATATTTAACATGACTTGCTATACTTATGACTCACTATACTTCTGCTACTTTGAAGTTAATCATTATTCACTTCTCATTTTGTGAATGCTCATAACTTATTTGAAAATGTGACAACAGGAGGCGCATGAAAAGTCATGGACAAACCTCATATATTTGATTTGAGTTGGAAAGAAGCCAAAGGGGAGTTAGAGAAATGCAAGATTAAATCAAATTGTTTAAACTTCTATAATGTTTATGACATACGAACACTAATTGTTATTTTTATATATAATACATGAGTAATGTATTTATGATTTTCGATTTATTGCCTTCAACATATTTGACTTATTCATTATTTATTTTACGCGTAAAAAAATTCGACAAACAATTTATGATGCGTACCCGCCCATCGGGCGGGTTATGAAGCTAGTATAAATATAGGTTGATGTGTAATAAGATATGAAAATTAATATAGTAAAGCTAGTGAACACTGATATGCTTGCAAAGCCCACCACAAAAGCAATCACCTATGTTGAAGATGTTGCTGACATCGCTGCTTAAGTTTCACCATCTAGTATTTTGAAGTGAAGTATGTTATGTCTCTAGACGATTTTGATATAGATTACCGGTTGTTTTGAACTATTTAATCTTCTGCATGATACTGTTTTGTTTTTGGTATGATGGCACATTGTTATTTCAATGTTGTGGTTGTTTCCTAGATTTGTTTAAATTGTTCAATGGCCTTATATTTCATGCAGTCTATGCAAATCAATTACCTTAATGTTGATCTCTCATGATACTTCAATCGCTTGTAAAGGCATGTGATGTCTTTGTTTTGGGGGTCTGTTAGATAACGTAACTAGTGCTGGTTAACTTAGGTTATATGATCTGTAGAAATCACCTGTTGTAAGCTTGGGTATTTTGTTTGAATAGATTATATGTAACATAGTTAACGATTTTCTTGATGTTAACTAATAATAAAGATGATACTTGGACGGTAACTCGTGATATGGATAGTAATAAAGATGATACTTGGACAAAATAATATACGCTATTTCTGAAGTTCAATAGAATAGTATATTTGCTTATGACTCGATTTGTGTTGATGGCTTTAAATAAGGTAGCAAAGAGAGGCTTTAAATAAGGTAGCAAATACCTTCACATGCGAAGAAATAAGGTAACCAATATCCTTACATGTGAAGAAATTTGCTTAAAACTCGATTTTTGTCAATTGCTTGAAATAAGGTATTGAGATTTGAGAGGCATTAAATAAGGTATCAAATACCTTCACATGCGAAGAAATAAGGTAACCAATATCCTCACATGTGAAGAAATTTGCTTAAAACTCGATTTATGTCGATGGCTTGAAATAAGGTATTGAGATTTGAGAGGCTTTAAATAAGGTATCAAATACCCTCACATGTGAAGAAATAAGGTATCGAATATCCTCACATGTGAAGAAATTTGCTTAAAACTCGATTTGTGTCGATGGCTTGAAATAAGGTATTGAGATACAGGTCAAACGGACCTATAGAGAAGCCTAAAGTTTAAACGAGAAATCACACACATTGGGATCTAATGTAGAAACTAAACAAGCGGATCCTATAGAGAAGCTTAAAGTTTCAAACGATATAGAAAATGATACAGTCGCCAATACTAAGAGTCTCCCAAGTAAGGATGTTAGGGATACACAAACTGGTAACGTTATAAAGGATTCAAAAGATAAGAAGTTGGTAGATAATGTTGAGACGAAAGGTAAAACTGATGAAGGGTTAAAATCAAAAGGTGTGCCGAAGGAGGAAAAGTTGCCGTCTATTAGAAAAGGAGGTTTTAGAGGTGGACAATGTGATTCAGATTTCAAGTGCACAATTGGTAACGGAGAGAATAAGGGAATAGTTGCATGTCTACGAGTTTCAGGAGACGGTACTTATCCTTCTCTCATCATTTTTTTAAAATCGTTTTACGTGAGTACATATTAGTCTATTCTTCATTTTATGAGAGAATTGCAAAAATCGTCCCTAAACTATGGCCAATTTGCATGTTTCGTCCCAGAATTATTGAAACTGCAAAAACCGTGTCTAAACTAAACTTTTTGGGCAAAATTCGTCCCTAAAAGCAAATGGCGTTAACTCCCATCCACTTTCTCACGCACGTGTTTTGCACACGAGGACAATCTTGTCTTTTTACATGATACTAATACTTAAACGATTTTAAAAACCCACCCACTTTATAAAACCCGATCCCCAAAACACTAATAAAATTCTTTAATCCAAATTGAATTATGAAACCCTAATACCCAAAACACTATACATCCCTAAACAATCAAATTAATCAAATTGTAATCCTCAAACTTTGATTCTCAAATGTATAACGTCTGGTATTTTCGAAAAAATCCTAAGTTTGATCCGTATGATGAATATGGTAAGAACATGTTAATAAAATTAAAATTGTTGGTATTCAATGTTGTTTATGTGTTAATCCTAATTATTGTATTTTGTTTATGAAACAGCTGGTTTTCCAAAAGTGTTTTCAATGAAGGTGTTTCATGGTGGAAGTTTCACACCATCACCCAATCGTAGGTATTTTGGGGGTAAAGTTCACTTTGTTGATTTGTTGCATATTAAGCACTTTAGGATTGACATAATACATTCTATAGTGAAAAGGTTAAAATATGATCCTAGTGCATGTGGGAGTCAACATCAACAAGCAACTGCAATTGGGAGTCAACAACAAGCAACTACAACTCCAAAAAGAACATAAACAACAGCTTCCAGGCTCACACCAACAAAGTAGTATCTGATGTAGTATCTTTCCTGTTTAAGTAGTATCTGATGTAGAACTAAAATTACAACTCTTTGATGTAGTATCTTTTGGGATGTTTAAGATTTATTAGTATTGATGTAGTATCTTTTGGGATGTTTAAACTTGGCAGTATGTTTGATGTCAAAATTGGTAGTATATTTCATGTGTTGTTTGATTAACATGGTCATGTTCAGTCTTTGGTTAACATTTCATTTGCATTTGTCATTTGCAGTCTTTGGTTAACATTTGATTTGCATTTGGCATTTGCATTGTTAAATGACATTTGCATTCTTTTGTTAACATTTCATTTCATTGACATTTGCATTCTTCTGTTACCATTTCATTTCATTAACATTTGCATTGTATGGTTAACAGTTCATTTCATTGAACAACCCATTACATCAAAATTCATTGACCATAACACATTTTGGTCAATGTATAAGTTAAACTACTAACCAAAGCCTAACATTACATACCATATTACATCCTAAAAACAAGGAGAACAACCCAAGGATTTCATAGCCTAATAGTACCTATCCTATTACATCATAAAAACAAGGAATACAACCCAAGTACAAACCAACCAAATCTTCAATCTTCTATTTGCAGCTTGTAATTCATTCATTGATTCTTCAAGCACATTCCTTGACATTAGCAATCCTGCGATGATCTCAGTTGAACGGGCACACATGAGTGGGTCGAACCAATCAAAAAAGTTACATTCAGTACCCTACAATCACATAGAAACCCCTAATTATTAAGCATGAATGTAAAGGATTAATGTAAAAGCTGAGTGTTTTTTGCAACTTACTCCAATTCGTGGACATGTCAAAAAACGAAGGCCTGGGTTACGGGGAGTCCATGAACATCGAAGCGCACATTGTTTATTACAAAGGCAATGCACCATATTGATTGATTTGGGTAAATTTAAAAAATTAGGGTTAGGGTTTATTATTATATGTGTGTTTGGGGATTGAAAGAGGGATTTTTTAATTTGATGGGTGGGGTGTGTGGGGTATTAAAGGGAAAGAGTTAGTGTAAAAAGACAAAATTGTCCTCGTGTGCAAATCACGTGCGTATCAAATTGGATGGAAGTTAACACCGTTTGCTTTTAGGGACGAATTTTGCCCAAAAAGTGTAGTTTAGACACGGTTTTTGCAGTTTCAATAATTCTGGGACGAAACATGCAAATTGGCCATAGTTTAGGGACGATTTTTGCAATCCTCTCTCGTTTTATTATTTCAACTCAGTGTTTCCTATAATTCCATAATTCTTGGTCTAGAATTTTTCTTACTTATTAACTATCACCTAAAAATCCTGCTTGAAGTAGTTGGTACCATGTGATTAGCTTGTTATATAAGTTCCAACTTACAACATGCACTTTGGATAGTTGATACTAGAACTTTAGGAGAGACTACTTACTATTTTGTCGCATCCCTGAAACTGTTGACTGTTGAGTGGTAGGAAAAGATAGAAACTAGATTCTATGAATAAGATTTAGATACTTGGCAAAATGGTATGATTGTAGATGTGTGCCATCAGTGATCATCATGAAAATTTTAACTTTATCGAGTAGTGTACTAGTAAGCTCATTGCAATCAACGTACTGAAAGAAATTTTCCTGTTGTCATTACTGATTGTGTGAAAATCAACTTATTATAGTATAGTAGTATAGTATCGAAATGATCCGCGTGAAATACGGATCACCCGAGTCGTATCCGAATGAAGGTGAATGGAATCAAGAATATTGATTCGTGAAAATCGTGAATTGAGAAGTGGTGAAAAAGAAAATAGTGATCAAGTAATTCAAGTATTAAGAAACTAAGATGAATTATGCAAGAAGTACAAGCTAGTAATGCACAAAAGTTTAAAACGTAAAAACAGAAATGCAAGCGCGTTTATTAAAACGTAACTATTAACGAAAAATGATCCTACAAACGTGAAATAAATTTCTAAAAATCTTAAACTACTAAAATGAATTTCCAAAAAAAGATAATTATTTTTTGACTTTTCTTTTATTTTCTATGAATTTATTTTACTTTTTGTAATTTTAAATGAATTAAAAATAAAGGAAAATAGAAAAATAAAGAGGAAAAATGAAAATTAAATTCTGAAAAATCTAAAATATAATAAAAAAATTTCCTAAAATATTTTTGTATTTTTCACAGCTTTTTCTGAATTTTTATGAATTTTTGTTTATTAAATTCTATTTAAAAATGATTAAAAGCAAAGGAAAATTAAGAAAAATAGTAAATCAACTTGGAAAAATCTGGAAAAATTCCAGAAAATCAAAAATAATAAAAAGAACTTGTAGAAAAATTTTGAAATGAAAAGAAGCTGAATAAGTGCTTATATAGCCAAACTACTTATTCACAATTGCTTATTTATAAGCACTTGTGAACCCAAAATGAATGACACTCTGAAAACAGTCTAAATATGATCTAATAAGCTCAGTTGTGCAATATATGATCAATATCAATCACAGAAATCCACAATATTTCAGATTGGAAGTAATAAGCTCAAGTAATAAGCTCACTTATTAAGCAGAATAAGCACAGACAGTACCAGAGGTAATATAGTGATGCATAATGCTATAACAACTAAAATGAAGCACATAAACAATCGCTAAACACTGACTCAAACTCAAATGCACAATTGCAGTCCACAATTTCTGATACGTGGGAATCGCACCAGGCTTTACCTCTCAAGGGATCTTGAGAAGCTTACAACCCCCACCAGGCAGTGTACCTGATCGTTGTAGTATAGTATAGTGACAAGTACCGGGGGATTGATCGTTCAGCTAGGAATAGTGTCGCTAGGATTAGAAAACCTAAATACTAGTTCTAAAGATGAGGGATGATTATTTTTGTATTTTTATATTTTTTAGAAAGCAAGTAAAAATCTCGGGGTTTGAAGGATTTTGGCGGAATTAGTTGCTAATCAACTAATCCAATACTAAAGATGCAATCAAAATAAAATACTAGAAATGAAAATAAACTAAATTAACTAAGGTTGTGAGCAATAAGTGGAGAAGTTGTGTTTACTTAGATTTCACTACTCCCTAGATATCTTTTACACGTTAATTACTTGTTATAGTTGCGTGGATGACGGATTGTATTCCTTAATACCATTCATGGGGTGGCGCACTTAATTCCCCAATCCTATGAGTGCCTACTTCACTCCTATGTCGAGCCGGCTAAGAAACTCCTAATATGGGATCATTAGAATTTACTCACGCATTAAATACAACCAATAAAACCTAGTGCACGTCAGTTCATATTTCCTAAGACGTTCAAGCATGTTACTATTTGGAGATCTGCCAGTTTTCTTAAGCCTAACATCGAAATCATTCATCCAATACAACCATAAACAAGTAATCAACACATAATTAACATCTAGGTTTCATTAGATCTAAGCAAACACAAGATAGATCTAGCCTAGTGATTGGTTCTGAATGGTCAACTAAGTTTCCCAGGTAATGGTCAACCTAGTCAAATGTCTAAAAGCAACTAACCAAGGAGTACAGTGTATTCCCGGGTCGTTATGTCCCAGCGAGGTAGGCAATTGTATTCAAAAATGTTTTAAGTGCTCGGGTGATTTAACAGGAGGATCAGAAATTTGATTTGAGTGATTATACTACGAGATTATGATTGAAAATGACTTAGAAACACTATTGGGACAATTACTGATGATCAGATTACCTAGAAACGTAAGTTTACCTAAAAACGCGCGTTTGAATTAAAAATAACGCGAACGCGCAAAATAAAAAGTGAAACGTGAGCCAATAAAGTCCTACGAATGTGAAAATTATATTCTTACAATCCTAATGACTTAAGAAAATTTTTAGAAAAAGAAAAATAATTTTTACACTATTGATTGAGCCGAAACCACCTAACTTAAATTGACCAAGGAATGGTCAACAAGGTCAAAGGCTTAGAGTCAATGCTCCGCGGAATATAGTGGTTTCCCCGGGTCGTTATGTCCCGACGAGGTGTGAATTGTAATCAAACGGTTTCGTGATCGAGTGAATTTGGACAAAAAAGGGTTTTGAGTGATTAGAACTAAGGAATATACTAGAAAATAGCTTAAACAAGCTATTTGAATAAGACAAGAAAATAGGAAAAACCAGAAATGATTAAAACCTAAAAACGCGTACGTTACGTTTAAATAAAACGTAGACGTACGAAATAAAACGTAAAAATTGAAATCTGAAAACACCCAGGGGGTGAAAATGACTTTTTGACAAACTAAAAGATAAAAGAAAATTTTAGAAAAAGAAAATAAATTTTAACCCTAATTAATAATTTAATATTAATTAAATACTAATTATTACTAATTATTAATATTTAAAACACTTAAATATAATATAATACTAATTAAATACTAAAAAGGTGAAAATAAAATTTCTAAAATTATAAAATAACTAAAGATAAGTTTTAAAAATAAAAATAAGTATTTTTGTCTTTTTGTGAATTTTCTATTAATTAATAACTAATTAATTACTAATTAACTAATTAAACTATTTTAAATAAGAAAAATAGAAACTGAACAGTAAAAATTCTAATAAAATTTCTAAAAATATTTTACAACTTATAAAAGCTATAAAAAATATAAAAACAAGGTTTTGCTTAAGAAAAACTAATTATGCTATTTTAAACTAATTATTAATTAATAATTAATAAAACTAAAATTAATTCTAATTAATACTAAATGAGAAAATAAAAATCTGAGAAAATTAATATAAATACTTTAATATAAGATATAATTAATAAAAATATAAAAATGACAAGTACTTAATAAAAATTTAAAAATGAAAATTAAAATTAAATTACATTAAATAGAAACTATCACTTAATTTTAAATTTGTTTTTCTTGATTTTTCTTTTGCAAACCTATTAAATACTTAAAAACAAACACTTTTTGTAAAAACAAACTTTTTGTAAACTTAAAATAAGCTGAAATGAAAGCTAAAAAGCTAACAGTTGACTTAAGTTGACCAAAATGGAAAATAAGCTTAAATGGCCTCAAGTGGGACCCACACTGGTGAAATAAGATGTAATTAAGCTAAATGAACTAATTTAAACCAGAAAAAACAAGAAAGAACCACAGATTAAGCCAATAATCCACAAATAAGCACTTGGATTTTTGCTTGGAAGCAGAAAAGTGGGACAGATTTGTGATGTGGTTCTAGGTGGGACCCAGGGGATATGTGATCAAACCATGGGTCAATATATGGAGCCTGGTAGGGGGAGGGTTGTAAGGAACTAAGGTGGTGGCCTGGGGCCCACTGGATTGATCAGAAAACCACCACCAAGTGGTGGTGGTGGAACTGTGGTGCAGCTGATACAGCAGGGGTGTTCCCTGCAGCTGTGTTTGGGACAAGGTGGGGCCCAGCTCAAAATTAGCAAAAATATAAAAGTGGTGAAAACACAAAGTTAAGCTGGTAGAGAACAAGTAACAACAAATTTCAAGCCTTAATTCAACCCATATAAATCATAGTAATTACTTGAACTTTTGAAAAAAAAAAGGAAACAAGCACATTTGACTTTTTCAGAAAACTTAATAAGTTGACTAATTTGAACTTCTGATGATTCTCAAACAATGAAACTGATATAATAAGCTATGATAAGGTTAGATTAAGCTAAAACAAAAGCTTATGCAATGATATGGTGGATTATGGGGCTCAATATCCTAACAGTTAACAGTTAAGGGTGATGCTAGGATGATTTTGACTTTTGCTTGATTAAGGTACCCTTTTCTTGCTCCCTAGACCCTGATTAAACCTAAAGTGAGCTAGTGAAACAAAGTTTAAGGCAAAACATACACTGGGAACCTCAGCACTAACCTGAGCCAAACACCCCTTCACAAGGGACTGTTTGGTGATTTACACTACAAAAGGTTTATAAAACCTCTTAAAAGGCAAACTATATACTAAATAAGCCATGTTATGCATAAATGAGCAGATATGATCAGGTTTTGAGCATCTCTAATAAGCTAAGTTCCATAAGCTCAGTTAAGCTTAATGGGCAGTTAAGCATTAAAACTGAAAACTATCACTGTCTAAGTCACCAATTAAGCATACATATGATAAGCTAAGCAAAATTAGACAAGTAAGAACACAAATAGGCAGTTTGACAAGCAAATAAGCACAAGCTTATGAAAACTAAAATTGACAGAAGCTAAAAGGAAAGCTGAGACTTTGATATTAAAATTTGAATTAAGAAGTTACAATAATGAAAATCAGAACTGAAATTAAAACAGCAAGAGCATGAGAATTACATTAAAGCTAAAATTAAGCTACTCCTACTAAAAATCTAACTGCTACTCTAATTACTACTCTATTCTTCTCTTTTCTTTTCTTTTTATAGCCCTGGAGACTTCCTTGGACTTTCCCACACCTCCTAGAACCGTAGGATGAGCTTCTTTTGATCCAAGCCGTTTAAACACCTTTTGGCGGGAAAAGTTACACATGGCAGTTGGTGGGGTTTAGTGAGTACATTTATGAGGAGGGGGAAGGTGAGGGTGTAGGTGAGATAATAAATGAAGTTGGTGAGGTTTGGTGAGGAGGGGGGGCATGAACCTGAAGATTAGGGTGAGATTAGGGACGATGAACAGTGTTCTATTTTGTGGGTTTGACCGGAGTCAATGAGGGGTGGTATTAGTTTTGTTGGGTTTGGTGGGCTGGGTTGCTTGGTGGGCTTGGGATAAGGGGTTGTGTGCTGGATCAGATTTGGTGGTGGGTTTGTGTTGGCTGGATTTGGTTTTGTGTTGTAACAAAATAAAAGGGGTCCATTTGGTATTTAATAAATCACAAGGACCATTTTTGTAATTAATGAAACTTGAAGGGCTGATCATACAATCTTTCCAAAGTAACAATAAGGTCCATAATTGCTTAGTTTAAATAACCAAAATCCATTTTTGCAATTTTTGTATTTTTCAAAATTCCCGGGGACTAAAAATGATAATTTTCAATGTCCGGGGACTAAAATTGCCATTTTATGAAAATCTTTTATCCAAGGACCAATATTGAACATTTTGAATTTCCAAGGACTAAAAATGAGTTTTCATCCAAAAATATCCCACCGGGGACCAAATCTGCCATTATTTGAAACTCCAGGGACTAATTTCGTAAATTTCCAAAACTTTCCAATTTTTCACCAAAGGACTAAATGTGACATTTTATGATTTCAAAATGACCTTTGGTGATAATTTTCCATATTTTGAATATCCAGGGACTAGATTTGTAATTTTATGAAAGTTGAGGGACTGAAACTGCCAATTTTGCAAACTTTGTGCGTTTTTCATTTGTTTTTGCTCATTTTGCATCTAAAACATATAAAACACAATTTTGAAATATTTTTAGTATTTTGATGCATTACTGAGTGTTTTTGTATGTTTTGCAGTTCAGATTAGACCAAAAATAATGAGTGTTTGAGTACTCATCAATCCCCCACACTAAACTATTGCTAGTCCCTAGCAATACTGTTTTGAAAACTTGATGGATTTGAAAAACTCTTTACCAAAAGCCATCACTTCTGGAGTAGCCAGGTGTAAGAACTGTGGCACACCTGATAACCGTGTGATTTTGAGCAAACCACCAGCTGTCAACGGATTTGAGTAGTCTTTACCAAAAGCCGTTTGCTTCTGGACTAGCCAGCTCTTGATGGAATAGTCAACATCTTGGTGAGCTGATTACCAATTATGGATTTTCCACGGCCTTTACCACAAGCCATAATCTTGCGGGCTAGCCAACTCATTTGTTTTCGGGGAGTTGAGGAACCATACAATTTTGGGCAAATTGCAAGCCGTAAACGGATTTGAGATGTCTTTACCAAGAGCCGTTTGCTCCTGAACTAGCCAATCCCTTTTGTCGCTTAGACAAGGCGGACTGATTACCACAAAAATTTTGAAGCACCAGTGAAAAATTTTGAAAATTTTTGAAATTTTGGCTAAAACGGGGGTATATGATAGTAAAATGTGATAAAATTCGCTAGAATAGCGAATACCCCCCCACACTTAGCATGAATATTGTCCTCAATATTCAAAATCCCGGCTATTATGCCGACATTTTGAACGTAAAAGGGCAACATTACAAGCTAAGCGTGGAAAAACCATTTTGTTTTTCACTCATTTGTAACCATAGCATGGGGGACTCCCCCACACTTAGGGTGAAAACCCTATAAGCGTGCTACTGTTTTTGTTTACCGAGTCGCTAGCTTGACTCGACCCCTAATTCATTTGTCATTGGGGAATGTGGAAGAAGTGATCTCCATCGGACTTTCATTCAAAATGTTTGGACAAACATATGAAGCACGTGAAAGTTCCACACCGATGAGATATGTATCCGGCTCAAGATAATGATACATGAAAATGCCGGGATCAAATATAGTGTCTTCACTCCCGAAGGAGTGAAGGAGAGAAGAAGTCACCCTGTAGGTGAAGAAAAGGAAGAAAATCATGATAAAAAGCATGATTTGATCTTCTTCCTCAAGAGGAGGCTCCGTAGCCTGAGTTTGGATTTCAAAAGGTAAGCTCGTAAACAACCCGGGAGGGTGGGTGGGAATTTGCAAATTCTCATAATTTAGAGCATCTCCCCCCGGGATATCAAACTGATGAGCGAGTTCACCGGAGAACTCCTCATGAAGAGAATCATTCACAAGATGTGAATCTGTGGACTCATGTTCCATTGTGGACTCATCACAATCCTCGTCAAAGATTGGATTATTAGAAATCATAGTGAATTCAGAATCGAATTCAAATAGAGGATTGGTGAGAGTCGTATTGAATGTTTCGGGAACAAAGTGAATATTATTCTCTATTGGACTGCTGGGATCAGAAGTGAGTGATGGATCATGATGAAGGAGACTTTCAATTTCTCCCAGATCGGCTTGGAAGTCAAGGAGACCATCATCACTTTCCAAGGAAAGTGGATCGATGTGAGCAAGTTCATCAGCGAACTCCTCAAGAAGAGGATCAACATCAGACTGAGGTAGTGGTGCCTCAATATACTCAATGTCTCCATAAGATGTGCAATCATCGCTAAAATCTGAGAAAGTCTCAAATTGATCTTTAGGACACTCAATGGGTGAAGGAATATCACATACATGATCCAAAGTTCCCTGTGACTCTCTCGGGATTGGGACAAGGATCTCAACACTAGACTTTATTAATTCATCCGATTCCTTATTAGGAACAGTGCTAAGATGCTCATCCCCCATGATCAGAGAGTGAGTGCGAACTTCGGGTATGATAGCAGTTGTTTGAGATGGAATCTCAACTGCAGGGATATCAGCTGATGAACTTGATGAAGTTTTATAAAATTCAAGGATGTCAAGTGTATCCTCATCATCACTGTCATCAGGAATGAAACGGAACAAAGAGCTAGACTTGGCTGCTTTTTCTCTTGCAATGGATTCCCTCACAGATTTTTCATATGCATCTTGGGAATTTATCCTAGCAGCCTGCTCTTCAGCCAGCAATTCTTCCATGGATTTTTGATGAGTATGTCTTTGGGCAAAGTCGTCAACTAAACCCTTAAGCTCATCAACGATTTTCATCAGATTTTGCATTTCTGGAAGAAGTGCTTGATTCATATCGTACTGTGGAGGTTGGTCGTAATAATGTGTGTCAAAATTGTCACAAGGATATGGATTTCCTGTTTGACAATCTGAACTGAAATGTGGACCTCCACAGCAATCACAATAGTAAAACTGTTGAGGCTGTGGGTTGTACGTGCTAGAGTCATAACCGTTATCAGGAAACTGCTCATAGACAAGCGTGTTTCCCGATTGACAATCAGAACTGTAATGTGAACCACCACAGTACTCACAACAGTAAAACTGCTGAGTATCATGGTGTGGTAACTGATGGAATGAATCAGTCGTGTCAAGGTAGGAATAGGGATCTTGGTTATAGACAGACCCGTTTCTGAATTCTACCATGCCACAACTGGGGCAATTGCCACCATTATGAGGATTACCACACCAATGGCAAACCAGAAAGTGTGGATGAGACATAGAAAGAATCAAAAGGTTTGGGAGGGGTAGGGATGAAGAATCAAAGATGTGAGAGGGTTAAGGTGAATATTTTTGGGTTTTTGGATGAACATTTTGTACATTTGAGAAGGAAAATCTTTTTGGGTTTTTGTTTTTATGAAAATATGAACAAGGATGGATAAATGTACAATGGAACGAATTCCAAAGACACTAATCAGAAAAACCGTTTAGATAAACGCGCACAACCTCCCCGGCAGCGGCGCCAAAAGTTGATTGAGCCGAAACCACCTAACTTAAATTGACCAAGGAATGGTCAACAAGGTCAAAGGCTTAGAGTCAATGCTCCGCGGAATATAGTGGTTTCCCCGGGTCGTTATGTCCCGACGAGGTGTGAATTGTAATCAAACGGTTTCGTGATCGAGTGAATTTGGACAGAAAAGGGTTTTGAGTGATTAGAACTAAGGAATATACTAGAAAATAGCTTAAACAAGCTATTTGAATAAGACAAGAAAGTAGGAAAAACCAGAAATGATTAAAACCTAAAAACGCGTACGTTACGTTTAAATAAAACGTAGACGTACGAAATAAAACGTAAAAATTGAAATCTGAAAACACCCAGGGGGTGAAAATGACTTTTTGACAAACTAAAAGATAAAAGAAAATTTTAGAAAAAGAAAATAAATTTTAACCCTAATTAATAATTTAATATTAATTAAATACTAATTATTACTAATTATTAATATTTAAAACACTTAAATATAATATAATACTAATTAAATACTAAAAAGGTGAAAATAAAATTTCTAAAATTATAAAATAACTAAAGATAAGTTTTAAAAATAAAAATAAGTATTTTTGTCTTTTTGTGAATTTTCTATTAATTAATAACTAATTAACTAATTAAACTATTTTAAATAAGAAAAATAGAAAATGAACAGTAAAAATTCTAATAAAATTTATAAAAATATTTTACAACTTATAAAAGCTATAAAATATATAAAAACAAGGTTTTGCTTAAGAAAAACTAATTATGCTATTTTAAACTAATTATTAATTAATAATTAATAAAAATAAAATTAATTCTAATTAATACTAAATGAGAAAATAAAAATCTGAGAAAATTAATATAAATACTTTAATATAAGATATAATTAATAAAAATATAAAAATGACAAGTACTTAATAAAAATTTAAAAATGAAAATTAAAATTAAATTACATTAAATAGAAACTATCACTTAATTTTAAATTTGTTTTTCTTGATTTTTCTTTTACAAACCTATTAAATACTTAAAAACAAACACTTTTTGTAAAAACAAACTTTTTGTAAACTTAAAATAAGCTGAAATGAAAGCTAAAAAGCCAACAGTTGACTTAAGTTGACCAAAATGGAAAATAAGCTTAAATGGCCTCAAGTGAGACCCACACTGGTGAAATAAGATGTAATTAAGCTAAATGAACTAATTTAAACCAGAAAAAACAAGAAAGAACCACAGATTAAGCCAATAATCCACAAATAAGCACTTGGATTTTTGCTTGGAAGCAGAAAAGTGGGACAGATTTGTGATGTGGTTCTAGGTGGGACCCAGGGGATATGTGATCAAACCATGGGTCAATATATGGAGCCTGGTAGGGGGAGGGTTGTAAGGAACTAAGGTGGTGGCCTGGGGCCCACTGGATTGATCAGAAAACCACCACCAAGTGGTGGTGGTGGAACTGTGGTGCAGCTGATGCAGCAGGGGTGTTCCCTGCAGCTGTGTTTGGGACAAGGTGGGGCCCAGCTCAAAACTAGCAAAAATATAAAAGTGGTGAAAACACAAAGTTAAGCTGGTAGAGAACAAGTAACAACAAATTTCAAGCCTTAATTCAACCCATATAAATCATAGTAATTACTTGAACTTTTGAAAAAAAAAGGAAAGAAGCACATTTGACTTTTTCAGAAAACTTAATAAGTTGACTAATTTGAACTTCTGATGATTCTCAAACAATGAAACTGATATAATAAGCTATGATAAGGTTAGATTAAGCTAAAACAAAAGCTTATGCAATGATATGGTGGATTATGGGGCTCAATATCCTAACAGTTAACAGTTAAGGGTGATGCTAGGATGATTTTGACTTTTGCTTGATTAAGGTACCCTTTTCTTGCTCCCTAGACCCTGATTAAACCTAAAGTGAGCTAGTGGGACAAAGTTTAAGGCAAAACATACACTGGGAACCTCAGCACTAACCTGAGCCAAACACCCCTTCACAAGGGACTGTTTGGTGATTTACACTACAAAAGGTTTATAAAACCTCTTAAAAGGCAAACTATATACTAAATAAGCCATGTTATGCATAAATGAGCAGATATGATCAGGTTTTGAGCATCTCTAATAAGCTAAGTTCCATAAGCTCAGTTAAGCTTAATGGGCAGTTAAGCATTAAAACTGAAAACTATCACTGTCTAAGTCACCAATTAAGCATACATATGATAAGCTAAGCAAAATTAGACAAGTAAGAACACAAATAAGCAGTTTGACAAGCAAATAAGCACAAGCTTATGAAAACTAAAATTGACAGAAGCTAAAAGGAAAGCTGAGACTTTGATATTAAAATTTGAATTAAGAAGTTACAATAATGAAAATCAGAACTGAAATTAAAACAACATGAGCCTGAGAATTACATTAAAGCTAAAATTAAGCTACTCCTACTAAAAATCTAACTGCTACTCTAATTACTACTCTATTCTTCTCTTTTCTTTTCTTTTTATAGCCCTGGAGACTTCCTTGGACTTTCCCACACCTCCTAGAACCGTAGGATGAGCTTCTTTTGATCCAAGCCGTTTAAACACCTTTTGGCGGGAAAAGTTACACATGGCAGTTGGTGGGGTTTGGTGAGTACATTTATGAGGAGGGGGAAGGTGAGGGTGTAGGTGAGATAATAAATGAAGTTGGTGAGGTTTGGTGAGGAGGGGGGGCATGAACCTGAAGATTAGGGTGAGATTAGGGACGATGAACAGTGTTCTGTTTTGTGGGTTTGACCGGAGTCAACGAGGGGTGGTATTAGTTTTGTTGGGTTTGGTGGGCTGGGTTGCTTGGTGGGCTTGGGATAAGGGGTTGTGTGCTGGATCAGATTTGGTGGTGGGTTTGTGTTGGCTGGATTTGGTTTTGTGTTGTAACAAAATAAAAGGGGTCCATTTGGTATTTAATAAATCACAAGGACCATTTTTGTAATTAATGAAACTTGAAGGGCTGATCATACAATCTTTCCAAAGTAACAATAAGGTCCATAATTGCTTAGTTTAAATAACCAAAATCCATTTTTGCAATTTTTGTATTTTTCAAAATTCTCGGGGACTAAAAATGATAATTTTCAAAGTCCGGGGACTAAAATTGCCATTTTATGAAAATCTTTTATCCAAGGACCAATATTGAACATTTTGAATTTCCAAGGACTAAAAATGAGTTTTCATCCAAAAATATCCCACCGGGGACCAAATCTGCCATTATTTGAAACTCCAGGGACTAATTTCGTAAATTTCCAAAACTTTCCAATTTTTCACCAAAGGACTAAATGTGACATTTTATGATTTCAAAATGACCTTTGGTGATAATTTTCCATATTTTGAATATCCAGGGACTAGATTTGTAATTTTATGAAAGTTGAGGGACTGAAACTGCCAATTTTGCAAACTTTGTGCGTTTTTCATTTGTTTTTGCTCATTTTGCATCTAAAACATATAAAACACAATTTTGAAATATTTTTAGTATTTTGATGCATTACTGAGTGTTTTTGTATGTTTTGCATTTTAGATTAGACCAAAAATGATGAGTGTTTGAGTACTCATCAACTATTTAATTAATTACTCCGTACTATTAATTAATTACTAATTTCTAATTACTTTTAAGAAAAACTAAATTAAACTAATTATTAATTAATTATGAAAATTAACTAGAAAAATGAAAATTAAATTTAAAAAAATCTAAAATATTATAAAACTAATTTTAAAACAGAAAACCTAATTTTTCTACTTTTTAATTATTTAATATTAATTAAAACTAATTATTTAATTAATTAAAACTACAATTAATTATAAAAAATACTAAATGACAAAAGAAAAATCTGAAAAAATTCCTAAAATTATTTTAAGTAATAAGAAGCCTAAGAAAAATTTAAAAATGAGGATTGCTTATGAATAAGCAGAAAATTAAGTCAAGGGGCTTAAATAGAAGCTATTACTTTCTAAATTTTTGTCTTTTTCTTAATTTTCTTTTACAAAACTCTTTAACTACTTAAAACAAGAGACTTTTGTGAAGGGACTTCTGCTTAAGCTCAAAAATAAGCTGTGTGCTAAGCCAAAAAGCCAACAGTTTGACTTTCTTTGACCCACAAAGGAATAAGCTCAAATAAGCTTGTGTGGGGTCCACTGATGTAAATTAAGATTCAACTAAGCTATTTGGACACTTTTAAACTAAACTCAACCAAATAAGCTATCTGAGTGAGCAATAAGCACATCAATAAGCTCAAAGTTTCTAGGCTGAGACAGATTTGGGGATAAACTTTCAATCCAAAACCAGGTGGGGTCCACAATGATTAAGGGCTTAAGCTTGGTTAAAATTGCAAGCCTGCTAGCTTGTGAATGATTAGGAAGCTAAATCAAGCCTTGGGGCCCACTGAGGTGGCCACAATCCACCACCAAAGGTGGTGGAGTGGTGGTGACTGACTGTGCACAGGGGAATCAGTCCCCTTGCAGGTCTCTTTGAGGCCTTGTGGGTCCCACTAAACAAATTACAACAAATCTGACAAAAATTCTAAAAATCAAGAAGCTGGGAGTGAACAAGCTTGTGAAAGCTCAAGTGCTAATTCCTTGTATCAAGCTAATTATAGATCACCAAAGTTTGAACAATTTCACTGAAAAAGATATTTGACTTTTCAAGATTTGTGTACCATTTGACTTTTCTGAGATTCCAGGCCAATTTCCTTACTGATTATGATGATAAAGGTTAAAATGAAGCTATATTAAGCTTGTGCAACAAATTTCAAACTGATATGCAAGATTAATAACTTGCAATCCTTAACAGTGAACACAATATGTTGGTTTAAGATCAATTTTGACTTTTTCACTTACAACCTATGTATTTTATGCATTACTTGACCTACATATGTATAATCTGAGTTGTCAGAACCAAAGGTAGCAATGGAAACAATCCTGAACTCCTAGCAATTCACTAAACCAAACACCCCTTATGAAACTGTCAAAGAGTGATTTTTGAAACAAGTGATGACTCAAGCCATGAAACTGATTTCTAAAGTCTTAATATGATTAAATAAACTAGAATGAGCGCATAAACAATGGGTTAAACTACAAATACTACTGATTTCTACCTATGCTAATTAGACAGCCAAGAAATGAAATTTCACACAAAGAGACTTTTGAAACCACAACCTAATTTAATATCAAAAATAGGTTTAATAATAACTAATAAGAACACAGAAGCTCAAATAAGCAATATGAAAAGCTAATATATAAGAGAAATGTGGAAATGGGCTCACAGTGTGCTTCCAAGCAAAAATCATGAAACCAAGAACCAACTTAGGTGACTCCCATGAGTCTCTAATACCAGGTCCATCCTTTATTCAACCTGCTCCATGCTTTATCCTTACTTTTCATTTATTTTTTTATTTTTTTATTTTCTGTATATTATTTTTTTATATTTATTGTTGATGAAAACTGAAAGTAGAATTGAAACTTGAATTTCTGAAAAGGCAACTTATATTAATGATAATTGAAATAGATTACAACTGAAACTTAATTGAAATTTGACATTACAATTCTTGAAAATAACTAAATTACTCTAAAAATCTAACTCTTTCTCCACTGCTTCTTTGTTTCCTTTTATAGCTCCAATTAGGGTTTTCCAAGCTTTCTTGTCTTTTCCCAGCTCATCTCTTGGCCCTTGGATCAAAAGAAACAATCTTGGCCGTTTGATTATTTTTGGCGCCCAAATTGGTTTTGACGTTTTCTTGAATATTATTGATGCCAGTGGTAAATTTGGAGTGTAGCTTTTGTTGGGTGATGCAAGGTGGAGGGTTGAGTGTAGCAGGGGGGGGGGGTTTGGGTTTGTCGTGATTGTGTTGGGGTTGCAGGTCTAGGAGGTAGGGGTGATGTGGAGAGTCAAACGGGGTCAAAGTTGGGGGGTCAAAATGTTGACCGGATATTATAAAAAAGGAGGGTGGGCTGTGGAGTTGGTTGGGCCAGATTTGGGTGGATTGGGCTAAGGGGGTGTGTTTTATTAGTTGGGTTTGTAATTGGATTTAGGGAGTGGTATTAAATACTAGGATCCGTTTGGTTTGTTTGAAATTTGCACAAGGACCAAATTTGTACTTTTCTGAATTTTGAGGACCCAATTTGTAAATAATCCAAAGTGGTAATAAGGACTATTTTTGACATAGGTGAATAGTACAAGGGCAATTTTTTGATAATTTTTATATTTTAAAACCCCAGGGACCATTTGTATAATTTTTCAAACTGCAGGGACCTTTTGTGTAATTTTCTCAAAGTTTTCACCCAAGGATCGTTTTTTATAATTTTTGACTTTTCCATGCCTTGGGTTGACTTTTCTTTCGTTTTAAACTTCTAGGGACTAGTTTTGTCAATTTTTGAAACTTGAGATACTGAAACTGCCAATTGTGCAAACTTTGTTCATTTTTCATTTGTTTTTAAACATTTTGCATCAGAAACATATAAAACACAATCCTGGGATATTTTCAGTATTTTGATGCGTATTTGGGTGTTTTTGGATGTTTTGGCAGTTCTGATACGTTAAAAATGATGAGTATTTACACACTCATCAATCCCCCACACTAAACTATTGCTAGTCCCTAGCAATCTTTTGAGAAAAACTTAATGGATTTGAAAAACTCTTTACCAAAAGCCATCACTTCTGGAGTAGCCAGGTGTAAGAACTGTGGTACACCTGATAACCGTGTGATTTTGAGCAAACCACCAGCTGTCAACGGATTTGATTAGTCTTTACCAAAAGTCGTTTGCTTCTGGACTAGCCAACTCTTGATGGAATAGTCAACATCTTGGTGAGCTGATTACCAATTATGGTTTTTCCACTGCCTTTACCACAAGCCATAATCTTGCGGGCTAGCCAACTCATTTGCTTTTGAGGATATGGGGAGTTAAGGAACCATACAATTTTGGGCAAATTGCAAGCCATCAACGAATTTGAGATATCTTTACCAAGAGCCGTTTGCTCCTAGATTAGCCAATCCTTTTTGTCGTTTAAACAAGGCGGACTGATTACCACAAAAAATTTTGAAATAAAGTGAAAAATTTTTGAAAATTTTGGGCCAAAATGGGGGTATTTGAAAGTATTTTGCGATAAAATTCGCTAGAATTTCCCCCCCCCCCCCCCCCACACTTAGAATTGAATATTGTCCTCAATATTCAATGTCCCGGCTATTATGCCGAATCTATGAACGTAAAAAGATAATATTATACGCTAACTGTGGAAATATTGTTTTGTATTTTTCACTTTATTTATCTATACATACAATCACATTTTTTTTTCAAAGATATATACATTTCAAATAGCGGGGGGTTGGCCATTCCCCCACACTAGGGTGGTAGAAAGTAGAAAGAAATCAGAGACACGGGTGAAAACCCATGTTGTTGCTACTGTTTTTGTTTATCGAGTCGCTAGCTTGACTCGATCCCCGAATTTAATTGTCCTTGGGGAAAGTTTGGAGATCCGGGACAACCATGGATGGTATGTCCTCTCCAAAGTAATGTTTTACACGATGTCCATTCACTTTGAAATTAGGACCGTCATTTTGAGATAATTCGACGGTGCCATAAGGATAAACTTTAACGATAGTGAATGGACCAATCCATCGGGTTTTTAGCTTTCCCGAGAAGATCTTGAGTCTAGAGTTGAAAAGAAGGACTCGATCACCAACGTTGAAAACGCGGTTTTTGATTTTGGAGTCATGAATCTTCTTTGTCTTTTCTTTATAGATCAAAGAGTTCTCGTAAGCTTGATCACGAAGTTCATTTAATTCATTCAGTTGAACTTTCCTATGATCACCCGTAGTTTTGAGGTCAAAATTTGCATGCTTGTGAGCCCAATAGGCTTTATGCTCAAGCTCGATCGGTAGATGGCACGCTTTCCCGTACACAAGCTTGTAAGGCGTACACCCGATGGGTGTTTTGTAAGCCGTACGGAAAGCCCAAAGTGCATCATCTAATTTATCCGACCAAGATGCACAATTTTCACCAACGGTTCTTTCCAATATTCTCTTTATGCCTCGATTGGAAACTTCTACTTGTCCACTTGTTTGAGGGTGGTACGCAGTAGAAAGACGGTGAGTTACACCATACTTTTGCATGACTTTATCGAATTTTTCATTGCAAAAATGCGTACCACGATCACTAATTATAGCACGTGGAGTTCCAAATTGAGCAAAGAGAGCTTTCAAAAATTTCACGACTACTCGGGCATCATTTGTGGGTAAAGCTTTCGCTTCAACCCATTTTGACAAATAGTCAACAGCCACGAGTATGTACTTATTTCCATGAGATGACGGAAATGGTCCCATAAAGTCAATGCCCCATACGTCAAATATTTCACAAACTTGGATTGCATTTTGTGGCATTTCATTCTTTTGTGAAATGTTCCCGTGACGTTGACAAACGTCACAGGATTTGACTAATTCTTGGGCATCCTTATAAATCGTGGGCCAAAAGAAACCGGAATCAAACACTTTTTTGGCGGTGTAATTTGGATTGTGGTGGCCCCCTGTGGGACCAGCATGGCAAGCCTTAAGAATTTCAGTGGCTTCTTGACCATATACACACCGCCGGATGACTTGATCCGCACAGATTTTGAAAAGGTAGGGGTCGTCCCAGAAATAATGTTTCACATCTTTAAAGAATTTATTTTTCTGTTGGGACGACATCCCTTTCACCACAAAGTTACCCGCAAGGTAGTTTGCAAAATCGGCAAACCATGGGGTAACAGAATCTCCCCGAAAGGCAACCGCATTGAGTGTCTCGAGAGGGAAGGTTTCACTAATTTCCTTCTTTTCGGAGACATCTTGATGGGGGTTTTCCAAACGGGAGAGATGATCAGCAGCTAGGTTCTCAGCTCCTTTTTTTATCACGAATTATGATATCAAATTCTTGCAGGAGGAGAACCCAACAAAGTAGTCTCGACTTTGCATCTTGTTTTGCAAAAAGGTACTTCAAAGCCGAGTGATCCGTATACACTATGCTTTTGGTCAAGATCAAATATGACCGGAATTTTTCAAAGGCATACACCACAGCTAATAATTCTTTTTCAGTGGTGGTGTAACGACTTTGAGCCTCGGTCATTGTTTTGCTTGCATAGTATATAGGCTGAAAGTGTTTAGACCTGCATTGCCCCAAGACTGCCCCTATAGCATAATCGCTAGCATCACACATAAGTTCAAAGGGCAAGTCCCAATCGGGGGCAACAAGAATAGGTGCCACAGTAAGCTTTTTCTTTAGAGTTTCAAAAGCTTCTACGCACTCAGGTGAGAAGATAAAAGGAGCATCCTTTTCGAGGAGATGGGTCATAGGCCGGGCGATCTTAGAAAAATCTTGAATAAACCTACGGTAAAAACCGGCATGACCCAAAAAGCTCCTAATACCTTTGACGGTAGTGGGATGAGGTAATTTTGCAATGACATCAATTTTGGCTTTGTCAACCTCAATCCCATTCTTTGAAATCTTATGGCCGAGGACAATGCCCTCTTTGACCATAAAGTGACTCTTCTACCAATTTAGACATAACTTTGTGTCTTCACAACGTTTGAGCATGTTGTCTAAATGGGAGACACATGATTGAAACGAATCCCCAATGACCGAAAAATCGTCCATGAAGACCTCCATAGTTTTCCCGATCATGTCGGAAAATATGGACATCATACATCTTTGAAACGTGCCTGGAGCATTACATAAACCAAATGGCATACGTTTATACGCAAAAGTTCCATAGGGGCACGTGAAAGTGGTCTTTTCCTGATCTTGCGGATCAATGGGAATCTGAAAGTAACCCGAGAAACCATCGAGGAAGCAATAGTACTCATTCCCCGCTAATCTCTCGAGCATCTGATCCATAAAGGGCAGAGGAAAATGATCTTTGCGGGCGGCGTCATTTAACTTGCGATAGTCAATGCAGACACGCCAACCCGTAACCAAACGAGTTGGAATCAACTAATTTTCCTCGTTTGTGACAACAGTAATGCCACCCTTTTTTGGAACACAATGTATTGGGCTAACCCAAGGACTGTCCGAGATAGGGTAAATCAATTCGGCATCAAGAAGTTTTAAAACTTCTTGTTTAATGACTTCATGAATTTTTGGATTCACCCTTCTTTGGTGTTGGACTGCTGGTTTGAAGTCATCCTCCATTAAAATCTTGTGGGTACAAAATTCAGGGTCAATGCCCTTGATGTCGGAGAGTCTCCAAGCAATTGCTTGTTTATGCGACTTCAAAACCTTTATGAGAGCAGCCTTTTCCTCAACACTTAAATTTTTAGCAATTATGACGGGTAATTTATCATCACCCTCCAGAAATGCATACTCAAGGTGAGGTGGCAAGTCCTTAAGTTCAACCACAGGCAAGTCATCAGTTATTTCAACATTTTTGACTTCCTCTTTATGAAGTATTTTTGGAGGAAGAGGGGGAGATGGATCTTCGTTTAACAATTTTTCTAGCAAAAGAATATCCCCCTCAGGATCAAGATAGTCCTGATCAAATTTACCCAAAATGGAACTATCTTGGGCGAGAAAAGCCTCGACCTCTTCCAAAAGGAAGTCACTTCCCTCAAAAGGAGTGAGAGAAGGGGAAGAGTCGGATATGATAGGCTCAGTAGATGGAGTGGGACTGCCACTCGGAACGTAACCAAGAAGTTCTTGAGAGTACTCCTCAGACGCAACATCAATGACATCAATTCGGTTTACCGATTCGGCGTCATAATTAGAGGAGTACCTCGAAGTTTGATCGAGGTTAAACGTTACTGCTTCATTACCAACACGAAGAGTTATTTCCTCTTCGTGCACATCGATTAACGCACGACCCGTCCTTAAGAATCCTCTCCCAAGAATGAGAGGAACTCGCGGGTCAGCATCGAAATCGACAACCACAAAATCTGCCAGAAAGTGGAAGTTCCCCACCTTTACAAATACGTCCTTGGCAATGCCGAGGGGATGAGATGTTGAGCGGTCTGCAAGCTCGAGAGTCATGCAGGTGGTGGTGAGTTCCGGAAGAGAGAGCTTTTTCCATATTGAATAAGACATCAAATTGATGCTTGCACCTAGATCGGCCAAGGCGAAGCACTCAACCATTCCGGGGAAAACACATGGAATGAGAAATTTTCCCAGATCTCCTAGCTTCTCGGGAAGCTGTTTCAAAAGAACTGCAGAGCAGTTTTCATTGAGTGGAGTTCGTGCCATCTCAAATAGCTTCTGTTTATTGTTCAACAGATTTTTGATTGTCGATGCAAATTTAGGCATCAAAAGGAGAGCATCCGCGAAACTGATATCAAAATGAATATCTCAGAAAATTTGAAAAAACTTTTCCATTTGATGATTTGCTTTTTCGCGGAGCTTTTGGTCTTGTAACCGAGATGGATATGGTAGTGAAGGTTTGGATTTAGGGTTCTCTTCAGGAGTTGTTGGTGGTTCAAAGCCAACTCCTGGTTTTGATATGGTTTCTAGTACAACCTGAGGGTGGACGTGTGCGGTACTTCGGGGACTAGTAAATTGCACCTTGTCCTTTGTCACCTCAGGCTCAAGTTCTACTACCTTTGGAGGAGAAGAAGAGGTAGTAGGAGCTTTGGGTCCATCATAGGAAACACCACTTCTCGTTGTGATCACCTTAACATCGCCCCTCGGATTAGCGATCGTGTTGCTAGGTAAAGTATTACCTGAGCCCGAGGGTCGATCATTTAAAGACTTCTTAACAAGGTCTGCGATCTGAGTCATCATCACCCTATTCACTTCCTCCTGAGATTTCATGAATTGTCTCAACAACTCCTCATGTGAAGGACCGTTGGAACAATTGCTTGAGTATTGTTTGGAGGAGCTTGGTTAGGGTAATTCTGAGTAGTTGTAGTGATGGCTTGGTTTTGATTGGGAAAATTTTGAGCCCGGTTATTTTGATGAGAACCGTGGTTTTGAAAATTTCCCTGATGTTGGTTGCCATGTCCATGAGAATTGTTTCCCTGATAGTTGTTTTGACCTTGGTTTCGATTGTAGTTTCCTTGATTTTGGAAACCTTGATTTTGGTTATGATGGAAACCTTGGTTTTGGTTTGGATTGACATTTCCTTGGTTTTGGTAACCTTGGTTTGTTCGATTTTGATTTTGGTTCTGGTTACGGTTTGGGACATTAGGGTTTTGATTGAATCCGGGAGGTCTAAGGAAATTGTTAGAACGATAGCTAAGAAGATTGCGGTCCCCTTGCGGTTGGTAGTTATTACCTCCCGAATTATAGGAACCTTGAGCAGCATATACGTCCTCATGAGGGTAGCCACTAGTGGCTGGACACTCGGAATAAGCATGTGGACCTCCACAAGTTTCACAACTTTGACTAACGGCTTTGGCTTGTTGATTTTGGACTTGTTGATTTTGGATACTTTGGTTCATCCTCAACATAGCCGTAGCGAAATCATCCATCTTTTTAGTGAGGATCGCTATTTCAGAAGATGCTGGAGTGACAGACTTACATGACTCTTCCCTCTCAGCTGAGGAATCCCAAAAATTATGGTGGGCAGTCATGTTCTCAATGAGATCATAGCACTCTTCGGGGCGCCTTTTCATAAAGGTCCCACCAGCAGCAGCATTGAGAATATCACGGTGTCTCAATGTCAACCCATTATAGAAAGTATCTATTTGGGTAACGAGTAACATGTTATGGTTAGGACACCGATCAATTGAGAGCTTATAGCGTTCCCATGCCTCAAATAGAGACTCTTCGGGATGCTGACGAAAGTTACTAATGTCATTTCGTAACTTAGAAACCATGGATGGTGGAAAGTATTTGGCTAAAAATTTAGTCACCATTTCTTTGAAAGTGTGAATCAAGTTCTTAGGAAGTCGATCAAACCATGCAGTAGCATGATGGGTTAGAGAATAGGGGAAAAGAGATAGACGAAGGGCATCATCGGAGACACCATTCTGCTTCATGCTTTGGGTGACGGTAAGAAATTTATCAAGATGCTTGTTTGCATCGTCACCAGGTAAGCCATGATATTGGCACGAATTCTGGACTTGTTGTATCATGTGATGCTTAAGTCCAAAATCAGTGGCAGCAATGTTAAGAGGGGCAATGGGGCCGCCTCTTCCGAGCATTGTGGGTTGACACAACTCCTCCATCGTTCGGAGATCAGGAGCTGCATCATTTATGATGGGTGGTTCTTGATTACCGTCCATTTTTGGAACTGGATCCTCAACAATAGGACGTAACTCAGTTACGTTTTTAAGTTGACGATTTCGTTTCGATTGTGAACGAGTGCGCATGCACTAACACAAAATTTCAACAAAACAAGATCGAGGCAAATCAACAGTGAACTTAAACCAATAATCGCAAATGAGTGGCTTCTTTAAGAAAGGTACACCGCTCACAAGGATACAAAGGCAAGTTTTTATCTTTGGTTTGGGAACTTATTATGTCCACACCCCCAGTTGGTAGGTGTTCTGCCTTGGTTTGCGACGATTTGTTTTTATGTAGTTTATTATTCACAAGAAGGGATGAATGTTTTTGGGTTTTTGGGTATAGGTTAAAAACTTTTGGACAATATTTTTGGTGTCGATTCGTTTACCAAAATCGTATCTCTTTAAGAATCACCTTAAAGAAACGCGATATAGAAAACGTAACGATATGTTTTGTTTGTTTTTGATTTTTTTTTTGTGTTGTTAACACTTTAGGAAAAGTGTTAATGACGTTTTTGTTTTATGATTTAAATTTACAAAAAGGTGGTGGGTTTATACAGTGACGAATGAAAAACCACTAATCTCTAAGAAAAGTTTTAAACACGCAGCTACCTCCCCGACAGCGGCGCCAAATTTTTGATTGGTTCTGAACGGTCAACTAAGTTTCCCAGGTAATGGTCAACCTAGTCAAACATCTAAAACCAACTAACCAAGGAGTACAGTGTATTCCCGGGTCGTTATGTCCCAGCGAGGTAGGCAATTGTATTCAAAAACGTTTTAAGTGATCGGGTGATTTAACAGGAGGATCAGAAATTTGATTTGAGTGATTATACTACGAGATTATGATTGAAAATGACTTAGAAACACTATTGGGACAATTACTGATGATCAGATTACCTATAAACGTAAGTTTACCTAAAAACGCGCGTTTGAATTAAAAATAATGCGAACGCGCAAAATAAAAAGTGAAACGTGAGCCAATAAAGTCCTACGAATGTGAAAATTATATTCTTACAATCCTAATGACTTAAGAAAATTTTTAGAAAAAGAAAAATAATTTTTACACTATTTAATTAATTACTTATTTCTAATTACTTTTTAATTAACTAAATTAAACTAATTATTAATTAATTATGAAAATTAACTAGAAAAATGAAAATTAAATTTAAAAAAATCTAAAATATTATAAAACTAATTTTAAAACAGAAAACCTAATTTTTCTACTTTTTAATTATTTAATATTAATTAAAACTAATTATTTAATTAATTAAAACTACAATTAATTATAAAAAATACTAAATGACCAAAGAAAAATCTGAAAAAATTCCTAAAATTATTTTAAGTAATAAGAAGCCTAAGAAAAATTTAAAAATGAGGATTGCTTATGAATAAGCAGAAAATTAAGCCAAGGGTCTTAAATAGAAACTATCACTTTCTAAATTTTTGTCTTTTTCTTAATTTTCTTTTACAAAACTCTTTAACTACTTAAAACAAGAGACTTTTGTGAAGGGACTTCTGCTTAAGCTAAAAAATAAGCTGTATGCTAAGCCAAAAAGCCAACAGTTTGACTTTCTTTGACTCACAAAGGAATAAGCTCAAATAAGCTTGTGTGGGGTCCACTGATGTAAATTAAGATTCAACTAAGCTATTTGGACACTTTTAAACTAAACTCAACCAAATAAGCTATCTGAGTGAGCAATAAGCACATCAATAAGCTCAAAGTCTCTAGGCTGAGACAGATTTGGGGACAAACTTTCAATCCAAAACCAGGTGGGGTCCACAATGATTAAGGGCTTAAGCTTGGTTAAAATTGCAAGCCTGCTAGCTTGTGAATGATTAGGAAGCTAAATCAAGCCTTGGGGCCCACTGAGGTGGCCACAATCCACCACCAAAGGTGGTGGAGTGGTGGTGACTGACTGTGCACAGGGGAATCAGTCCCCCTGCAGGTCTCTTTGAGGCCTTGTGGGACCCACTAAACAAATTACAACAAATCTGACAAAAATTCTAAAAATCAACAAGCTGGGAGTGAACAAGCTTGTGAAAGCTCAAGTGTTAATTCCTTGTATCAAGCTAATTACAGATCACCAAAGTTTGAACAATTTCACTGAAAAAGATATTTGACTTTTCAAGATTTGTGTACCATTTAACTTTTTTGAGATTCCAGGCCAATTTCCTTACTGATTATGATGATAAAGGTTAAAATGAAGCTATATTAAGCTTGTGCAACAAATTTCAAACTGATATGCAAGATTAATGACTTGCAATCCTTAACAGTGAACACAATATGTTGGTTTAAGATCAATTTTGACTTTTTCACTTACAACCTATATATTTTATGCATTACTTGACCTACATATGTATAATCAGAGTTGTCAGAACCAAAGGTAGCAATGGAAACAATCCTGCACTCCTAGCAATTCACTAAACCAAACACCCCTTATGAAACTGTCAAAGAGTGATTTTTGAAACAAGTGATGATTCAAGCCATGAAACTGATTTCTAAAGTCTTAATATGATTAAATAAACTAGAATGAGCACAGAAACAATGGGTTAAACTACAAATACTACTGATTTCTACCTATGCTAATTAGACAGCCAAGAAATGAAATTTCACACAAAGAGACTTTTGAAACCACAACCTAATTTAATATCAAAAATAGGTTTAATAATAACTAATAAGAACACAGAAGCTCAAAAAAGCAATATGAAAAGCTAATATATAAGAGAAATGTGAAAATGGGCTCACAGTGTGCTTCCAAGCAAAAATCATGAAACCAAGAACCAACTTAGGTGACTCCCATGAGTCTCTAATACCAGGTCCATCCTTTATTCAACCTGCTCCATGCTTTATCCTTACTTTTCATTTATTTATTTTTTTTATTTTCTGTATATTTATTTTTTTTTTATATTTATTGTTGATGAAAACTGAAAGTAGAATTGAAACTTGAATTTCTGAAAAGGCAACTTATATTAATGATAATTGAAATAGATTACAACTGAAACTTAATTGAAATTTGACATTACAATTCTTGAAAATAACTAAATAACTCTAAAAATCTAACTCTTTCTCCACTGCTTCTCTGCTTCCTTTTATAGCTCCAATTAAGGTTTCCCAAGCTTTCTTGTCTTTTCCCAGCTCATCTCTTGGCCCTTGGATCAAAAGAAACAATCTTGGCCGTTTGATTATTTTTGGCGTCTAAATTGGTTTTGACGTTTTCTTGAATATTATTGATGCCAGTGGTAAATTTGGAGTGTAGCTTTTGTTGGGTGATGCAAGGGGGAGGGTTGAGTGTAGCAGAGGGGGGGGGGGGGTTTGGGTTTGTGATGATTATGTTGGGGTTGCAGGTCTAGGAGGTAGGGGTGATGTGGAGAGTCAAACGGGGTCAAAGTTGGGGGGGGTCAAAATGTTGACCGGATATTATAAAAAAGGAGGGTGGGCTGTGGAGTTCGTTGGGCCAGATTTGGGTGGATTGGGCTAAGGGGGTGTGTTTTATTAGTTGGGTTTGTAATTGGATTTAGGGAGTGGTATTAAATACTAGGATCCGTTTGGTTTGTTTGAAATTTGCACAAGGACCAAATTTGTACTTTTCTGAATTTTGAGGACCCAATTTGTAAATAATCCAAAGTGGTAATAAGGACTATTTTTGACATAGGTGAATAGTACAAGGGCAATTTTTTGATAATTTTTATATTTCAAAACCCCTGGGACCATTTGTGTAATTTTCCAAACTGCAGGGACCTTTTTTGTAATTTTCTCAAAGTTTTCACCCAAGGATCGTTTTTTATAATTTTTGACTTTTCCATGCCTTGGGTTGACTTTTCTTTCGTTTTAAACTTCCAAGGACTAGTTTTGTCAATTTTTGAAACTTGAGGGACTGAAACTGCCAATTGTGCAAACTTTGTTTGTTTTTCATTTGTTTTTAAACATTTTGCATCAGAAACATATAAAACACAATCCTGGGATATTTTCAGTATTTTGATGCGTATTTGGGTGTTTTTGGATGTTTTGGCAGTTCAGATACGATAAAAATGATGAGTATTTACACACTCATCACCTAGCATGATGGAATTAAGACAAGAACAAGATATAGACAACCAACACATAGACATATTGATTGAATTAAAAGAATACTTATCTCAATTACACATGAAAGGGATCAAGGGCTGAGAACCCTTGAAAAACCTGTAAAATTCGTACTAAGTTCGGCCTTAGGGTTTCTCCAAAACTTCTCCTTTTTTTATGAATGAAAATTAGAAAACTATATATAGGAAATTGAGGCTGACGGCGTCAAAACCAAATTGGTGACGCCGTCATCTCGCCGCCAAAATACTTATCGGACTGCCTTGATCTACTTTTGACGCCGTCACGTTATAACATTTTCCAGGCCGTCACGTATTTTACTCTTGACGCTCTACCTCGTGACGCCTTCAATTCTGTACTGGGTTGTCATGAAAAGTACTCTTGACACCGTCAGAATTTCCTTCTTGACGCCGTCACCTACTGTTCCCAGCAAGGAAAATTAAGACTTTGGCGTTTTCTTCACTTTTATGCTCCAAAAACGTCCGAATTGCTTCCTTTTCCAGATTTCTCTCCCAAAGTACCTAAAATCACAAAAGGAACGATTTAGGGCAATATTTGATCAAATAAATTCAATTCCGGGCTTAAATGACCCCCTAAAAGTGGTTCATTTTTCGCCTCATCATATACCCTTACACTTGAGATTTGCTTGTCCTCAAGCAAATGCGCTTTTATTCTACTCAAAATACAAGTTAGGGGTCATTTAACACTAATATAAAAGTAATTACAACAAATAATCGTTCCACTAAAGACCAATAGACAAGCTCGGAGGTCATACACTAGCACCTCACAAATAGTGTTTAGATACTCACATCTCTCGGGTGTAATAAAGTATAAATTACAATATGGAAACGGAAGATATCTCTCACTACCTGTCATAGCAAAATAGATTACCATAGGCTTGGGAAAGGATCAAACCTCCACCACATGGCGTAAGCACCTAGGATAAACTATCAATGAGGTCTTTTAAAGGGTTGTAACGTTAGGTGTAGGGATATGAAATACACGGTTTTATTGGATAAAGGAAGTTTTTACTGGTGGCGAGCTAACAATCTTGGTTAATTACATGTACAATGTGGCGTTGCTAAGCCAAGACTAGACTCGACTTAAGCTAATAAATCAAAAATAACGAAAACATAAAATGAACATAGAATAAAAAGGGATGGTAGTCCGTATGTTTTTACTCTTTTCTCTTTTTCTATTTTTTTTTTTCTTTTTCTTGATTTTCCGATTTTTTTTTTTATTTTTTTTTTATTTATTTTTTTTTTTTTTGCATACACTCTTACCCTACCATCTAAAATAATACATCATAGGGAATGAACATTTCCCTTACACTTGAATTTTTACATATTTTACAATAAACTAATCTAATGACTCGAATTAAGAAAATCAAAACACTTGGAGTACTTTTAAGATTAACGTACATATGGGGGTAATAATATGATGTTCTTCCCCATTACTCCATAAAATAAGTACTTTACCCACGAGTCCACATCGTCCCAAAACAATATGTACAAGGATATGACTCGACTTAGCAACCACGTAATCAATTAGATAATTAACTTAGGGTTTAACAAATAACAATAATGCACTAAAAATGAGCGCATACACGGAAGGCTAAGGCGATTTGGGTGTACATTTAAGTGGGGTGTAACAAATTCTTCCTTTAAGTAAGATGCTTAAAGTTAGAAACGAAAAGATAGGCTCGGAGGGGTGTACTAGGGGTTTCGTGTACTAAAAATGAGTACAACGCTAAGGGTGTGAGAAAAATTAGTTGACTTGATTAGCCAAATAATATGACATAAATGGTCAAGTAATTATGATACGGGTTTAACACAAGGGTGATCCTAATGCCTCTTATCATGTAGTAAATCCTACTACACGACTGTAGTCTCACTAACGGTCTCGGGATGCATCACTAACGCAAGTTCTAGAATCTAAATGCTACCGGTACACTCATAAGCACTAATAGTAAATGCTTTTCCTATCAAATCTAAAGGCGAACCTCACATATTTGGGTGGAAAATTTTTCTGAATATACGGTTATGTGCTAGTCATACAATCTCCTATCCATGAGACGCTTGATATGGCTAAAGTTTCACTCCTAAATGTTGTAAAAAAATTTAAATTTGGCGCTAAAATGGCACTAACAAGTATTTCTCATAGTTTTATTACACACCTACTATTAAACAAAACAAACTCAAGCGAAAGTGTACATGTAAGGTATCATCATTTTACCCTCCCCTTACACTTAAGATGAACATTGTCCCCAATGTTCAAGTAAAGAATGTAAAAGTGAAAAAGTAAAAAGAATGAAATCAAATACTCCCCTTGTTGATATAAATAATGCCTAAAAACATTATTAACATATATCGATATCTCTATGTTTTGATAATCACAAAACGTAAACTCATTGAACTACAAATTATGACGTAAACAAGTATTTAGTCGTAAATATTTGCTTTAGCATCCATATCACTTAAGGTGTGAATAAACAAAGTGTCTAATGCATTTTATGATCAAAGGAATTTTTATTTTTACAAACCTTACATTTTATTAAAGTGGGACAAACATTTTTAAACTTATACAAAACATTTTTGTATTTATAAGAAATGTTTTATTCAAAATAAATATTTTGAATTCAAATTTCAACCCAAAAAACGGCTACATTCTTCAGGAAAAACCTCCCCCACAAAAAGACAAAAAATCTGAAGAAAAAAATATTTTTTCTTAGGCGGCCCCTTAATTATACTAGGCGGTCCCCTTAATTATTAAGGGGACCGGCACCCAATTAAGGGGACCGGCCACGCTCCCAAACAGTATTTTTCTCCCTATAAATACTGGTTCATCCCACAGAATTTTCTCACCTTTTGCACTCCTAAACTTTCTGTTCTAGATCCACATTTCTATTCTCTTAATCCTTTGATCATAAGTACATAATTCTTTGTTTCAAAGTGATTCAAACATCATCCTCTCAAGTGCAAGAGAAGAATACTTCTATCCCCCAAGACAAGAAGTATTACAACTTGTTGTGACCTTCATATACAAGTTGTTGGTGCATCATCAAGATTATTTACATTATTCTTTGTGAAGATTGTTGTGTATACTTGATTGTAGATAGTTGTGCTAGGTATATAGATTGTGTGAATAGTTAGTAGTTTGGTGTGAAGAAGAAAAGTTAGGAATTAGATTGTAGTGAAGAAGCTAGGTGTGAAGTTGTTAGTTGTGAAGTAAATTGGTGTGAAGAAGATAGGCGTGAAGTAGTTAGTTGTGAAATAGATTGGTGTGAAGAAGTTGTGATTTAGGTGTGAAGAAATTGTGGTGTGTAAATTGGTGTGTAAGGTTTTCTCCGCTATAAGGGAGCTTGTTGATATAGTGAAGAAAACTCTCGAGTAGGTGACTCGAGGAGTGGAGTAGGGCAAGGAAGGTGTCCTTGTAGCCGAACCACTATAAATCCTTTGTCTCGCGGTTAGATCTTTCCATATCTTACTTATTATCTTGTTTATATCGTTATTACTTTTGTAGACGTAGACGTATATATATATTTGCTCATATAGTGCTAGTATTGATTTTACTTAAAGATCAAACGAAAGTTTCATTCACAAAATAAAGTTTTTACAATCAAACTAAAAAGGTAACATACATATAATTGATCATTTCGATCAAGTAAAGTTTTCATACAAAATATAACTAAGGATTATAAAATAAACGATTACCTACTTATCTCTCATATATAGCTATAATTGTTTATATTGTGCATGAGTTGATTTCACATACTTAGCTTATATTATTATTGCTCATACTTAGATATGGTTGTTCATATTATTCAAGATTTGAGTTCACATAAAATTGAATCAAAGTTTTAAAAGCAAACAAGGTTTTAAAACTAAATTAAGTTTTCATAATAAAATTAAAAAGACGTAAAACTATTCAACCCCCCTTTCTAGTTTTCCACAATTGGTATCAGGAGCCACGTCAAGCAAGATTTTTAAAATATATTGTATTTTAAAACTTGTAACGATCTATGGAATCTGAAAAATATTTAGAAGGGCAATCTATGCAAAGACCACCACTATTTGAAAGTGATGGATTTTTATATTGGAAAAATAGATTCGAAACTTATGTGAAATCAAAAGATCTTGATCTTTGGCATATTGTTACCTTTGGTGATTTTCCACCTATTCAATATAATTTTGAAACTAAAATGGATGAAATTGTATCTTTTGAAAAACAAAATGATGATTTGAAAAAGAAACTAGCAAAAAAATAATGAGGCTAAAATGGTTATTTATAATGCGTTACCACGCAAAGAATATGAAAGAATTTTTATGTGTAAAACCGCAAAAGAAATTTGGGATTCTTTACTAATCACTCACCAAGGTAATAGTCAAGTTAAAGATAACAAAATAGATCTTCTTGTTCAACAATATGAACAATTTACGATTCCGGAGGAGGAATCAATAGATAATGCTTTTGCTAGGTTTAACACTATCATCACAAGTTTAAAAGCACTTGATGAGAATTTTTCTAGTAAGAATTTTGTTAGGAAATTTCTTAGGGCTCTTCATCCAAAATGGCGAGCTAAAGTTATGGCGATTGAAGAATCGAAGAACTTGTCAACTCTTCAACTTGATGAGTTGATCGGCAACCTGAAAGTCTACGAAGCAATAATAAAGAAAGACTCCGAGATGGTCAATGGAAAAAGAGAGCAAAGCAAGTCAATTGCGTTGAAAGCTAGGAAGGAATCTAGTAACGAGGATAGCTCAACCTCCGAAAGTGATGACGAAGAATATGCGATGGCCGTAAGAGACTTCAAGAAATTCTTCAAAAGGCGAGGAAGATTCGTTAGACAACCGCATGATGAAAGGAAAGCAAACCAAAGAAATAAAGATGACAAAAATGGCAAAAGTGATAGGAAGTGTTTCAAATGTGGTGATCCAAATCATCTCATCGGAAAATGTCCAATGATGTCAAGAAATTAAAATCAAAAGGCATTTGTTGGAGGAGCTTGGAGTGATAGCGATGACGATGAGAAAGAAATCACAAATGAGGATAAATGTCTTATGGCTAAGACATCAAGCGAGGTACGTTCCGAAACCAAATACTTTAGTGACGAAAATTTATCATTAGACGAAAAAGACCTAGATAGTGAATATAATAGGTTATGCAAATTAGGTCAAAAGGCTATAGCTAAAAATAAGTCACTAAAACATATTAATAATCTATTAGAAAATGAAGTACTCGAATTAAAAATTAGACTACAACATTTGGAAAAGGAAAAGAAGTTTTTATAGAATGTAAAACATGCATAGAGGTTAATAATGAAAACGAAAAACTTAAAGATGAAATTTTCAAACTTGACAAGCTTAAAAATAGTAGTAACCCACTTAAGAAAATAATAAGTGTTCTAGAAACTTCGGGAGATAAAACCGGTCTAGGATTAACCTCAACTAATGTTTCAACTAGTGAAAATAAAAGTATAAAGTTTGAATGTGAATCTAGTAAATAAAAATCATTAGAATCAAAACCTAAGTATATACTTACAAAAGATAGAAAAATACCCGTTGCGAATGATGAAAAAGTAAAAACTTTTTATAAACCATCCTTAAAGACCGAAGTAGGATCCTCTAAATTTAAATTAAGATCTAAAACTCTACCACCGAGAAAACCAAATAATCTTCATACTCGATCTAAAACACCTCAACCTAGAAGAAACCAAAATAGACAAAACTACAATAATACTAGTCATCAAATGTGGAATTATCAACCAAGTTACAATCCTTGGGGAATACTACCACCATACATGCATCCTAGCCAAATGTTGAATATGTTTGGACCAAACAACTTTGGACCAATGAGACAATGGGAACCAAGTGGCTAAGCTGTCAATCTTGGAAGAAGTTGGAATATCATCTACAAATGACTTCTATAAGTCAACATGGTCACTTGAAGTGCTTGAAAATATTCCATTGAAGACTAAAAGGTACGCATTTCTTTTAAGTTCATCGCTATAATTTGCATGCTTAGATATATGATTAGTTAGATTAATGCTTAGTTATACATATATGTGTACATAATAGCTTATATTCTTATAACCTAGAAACATCATTGGTTGACTCTCCTAGGAATAAGATAAAATTGTTCATTGCCGAACAGAATAGAAAATGGAAATCTTCTATATCCACTATTAGCAAACTCATGGTGATGAAGTGAAATGAGTTAAGTGGATCGATCGTTAATATAGAAGTAGGATTAGATCCCTCGCGTAAGAAAACTATGGATGAAACAAGCTCTCGTAGACTATGGCATTAAGTTAGATAAGCGTGCAAAAATAAAGAAACTATAGATGTTAGGTTATACCCCATTCAACACATTTAACATATTAATTATCGTCTTCATTTCCTTTAGGATCATAGGATATGTAGAAACGATAGCATGAGATAATAATAGGCTTAACCAATCCTCTTGAGCATGAAATCTTTAATAAACATTTTTAAAAAATATTTGATTTATGATAGTTGTTGTCAAAAATCTAATATCTCTAAAAATATGCAAAAACCTCACATTTTGGAAAATAGTTTTTCAAATAACTATCCCACTTTTAAATAACATGTTTTCACTACCAATATCCACAATTTTGTTTTGATCAAAACTAAAGATTGGGAAAATATTCTTTACCGTTCATTCACACATTTTGAAGTAAAAACCCAATCTATTTTATTCAAATAACTCTCACATCTAAGTGAAAACTTACTTTCAAACATTGTTGAATAATGCTAAAAACGTCTCTTTTAAAATCATGCATGGTGATCTCATATTTGTCATCTATATTTATATAAATGACACTTATAAATGAGCTAAATCAAATTAAGAGGACCATGGTTTGTTCATTAAGACTTTGTTTGTAACAAGTCTAGAAATCCATGCTATCATAACTACCCACTTATTGCACATTGATACACATTAGGATTAATCCTCCTAGTTATGTAGTTATGAAATATTTGATGTTGCTTATTGTTTCCTAGCACTTATATTTTACTTGCTTGATGAGTATGTTTGCATGCTAGATGAAATTGCTTGTTTACTTAATCTCTTTGATTAACATGCTTTGGCTACATAATTGCCTACATAATTAGTATATGCTTTATTGCCTCAAAGAGTTGGACTTGTTTGAAACCAAAAACACAACCTTTCTGGAATTCACTACCAAAAACCCTTTTCTGGCAATCTGGGAATCACCAGATGGGCGACCCCCTTAAATCATAAGGCGGCCTCCTTAATTATTAAGGGGACCGGTCTCCAATTAAGGGGACCGGCCATCTGATGGTCGAAGGTGTGGTTTACTTTTTCTACTTTTTAGCCCATTTCATCCTACACTTCCCAAAATTCATAAACCTATTTTATCCTAAACCTTCTATCAAAATTTATACATCCTTAATCCCACCAATCCTACATTATAAACACTCTCATTCCTCTCAATCTATACTCATCTCTTCATGACCTCTCCCATTAAACCAAAACCACCAAATAACCCGTTTGGAGAAGAAAGCCTAACTTCCATTAAAAGCCCGTCAAACCAAATGATGTTGTCAAACATCCAACACCAAATTCCTCATATGTCTTCAACATTACATACCTAACACCTCACTCTCCTTCTCACCAACATTACATATCAAAAACCTTTACTCACCCATATCCTTCTACATTACACTCAAACCTCATAATCTTTTCACAACTCAAGCGATGTTGTTCATAATCAACCAACACCTAAACCTCACTCTCACACAAATGATCCATTTAACAACAAATCATCCATTCATGCTTCCACTAATGCTCCTTCTTATGATGAGCATGCACAATCCCAAAACAATAATCCCAACCTCATTACCAACACTTTACATGTTGCTCATTCAACAAAAACACCATCCACTCATGAAGCATCTCTTCCATCCATATCATGTTTTCATGATTACCTAAGCTCAAACATGTCTCCACCACCATGAGTATCACCACCACATCCTACAACTTCACATGCCATTCCTATGTTGCACATTCAAACCCTCACCCAAGACAACTATCATGCTCCACCACCATCACCTTCCTCCGAACACTTAATGTTCGTTGAGGCGCTAAAAGAATCCCATGAGCTTAGTGCTCTTTTAGCCTTACATCTTGCTCAACGCAATTTGGATCCACCTTCATCTAGATCACCCTCATCACCACACAACATAAATCAACTTAAGAAGCATGTCAACAATTGACCTTGTTGCATCTTTGTCCTAAAAACCATTGCATTCAATGAACACTTCACTTGGATTGAATATCTTCTCACTAGATCACATCCAATACCCTCACTTGAACAACATCCAAAACCTTAATCAACCTCCTCCGCTACAAACTCTCCACAACCAAACTCTCCAACATTCATGACCCAAACATATACCTCCATTAATCCAACAACCTCACCCTAACTCAACCATCTTCATTCCAAACACTCCATCATCAACCATCTATGCATACTATATGCTTGTGATTTTCACTTTCATATACGAATCAACCAACCTTTTGTTACAAGCAAGTCCGATGGCTCTCTTTGGCAAATTAGGATCTTTAACATAATCTCTTAGAATTAATTGTTATGTATCCTTAATATTTGTTTGCTATGCTTGTTATTTGTATATTGCGTATTCTTCTATATATGCTTGTACTTCTAATATTTTTCTTGCGAGCATTCCATATCTCGATCCCTTGGTGCCATCGAACGAGGGGGAGCACACATCAAGGGGGAGCTTTCATCCCGTCTAACTTCATTTATGAAGCTAGTCGGCATAACCTTTTTGATTCTACAAAAAGGGGGAGAAGTGAATATAAACTCACTAAATACATGTCTAAAAATTAATTTTTAAACTTGATGAGTTTAGGTTTTGTAATCATCAAAAAGGGGGAGATTGTTGATATAAATAATGCCTAAAAACATTATTAACATATATCGATATCTCTATGTTTTGATAATCACAAAACGTAAACTCATTGAACTACAAATTATGACGTAAACAAGTATTTAGTCGTAAATATTTGCTTTAGCATCCATATCACTTAAGGTGTGAATAAACAAAGTGTCTAATGCATTTTATGATCAAATGAATTTTTATTTTTACAAACCTTACATTTTATTAAAGTGGGACAAACATTTTTAAACTTATACAAAACATTTTTGTATTTATAAGAAATGTTTTATTCAAAATAAATATTTTGAATTCAAATTTCAACCCAAAAAACGGCTACATTCTTCAGGAAAAACCTCCCCCACAAAAAGACAAAAAATCTGAAGAAAAAAATATTTTTTCTTAGGCGGCCCCTTAATTATACTAGGCGGTCCCCTTAATTATTAAGGGGACCGGCACCCAATTAAGGGGACCGGCCACGCTCCCAAACAGTATTTTTCTCCCTATAAATACTGGTTCATCCCACAGAATTTTCTCACCTTTTGCACTCCTAAACTTTCTGTTCTAGATCCACATTTCTATTCTCTTAATCCTTTGATCATAAGTACATAATTCTTTGTTTCAAAGTGATTCAAACATCATCCTCTCAAGTGCAAGAGAAGAATACTTCTATCCCCCAAGACAAGAAGTATTACAACTTGTTGTGACCTTCATATACAAGTTGTTGGTGCATCATCAAGATTATTTACATTATTCTTTGTGAAGATTGTTGTGTATACTTGATTGTAGATAGTTGTGCTAGGTATATAGATTGTGTGAATAGTTAGTAGTTTGGTGTGAAGAAGAAAAGTTAGGAATTAGATTGTAGTGAAGAAGCTAGGTGTGAAGTTGTTAGTTGTGAAGTAAATTGGTGTGAAGAAGATAGGCGTGAAGTAGTTAGTTGTGAAATAGATTGGTGTGAAGAAGTTGTGATTTAGGTGTGAAGAAATTGTGGTGTGTAAATTGGTGTGTAAGGTTTTCTCCGCCATAAGGGAGCTTGTTGATATAGTGAAGAAAACTCTCGAGTAGGTGACTCGAGGAGTGGAGTAGGGCAAGGAAGGTGTCCTTGTAGCCGAACCACTATAAATCCTTTGTCTCGCGGTTAGATCTTTCCATATCTTACTTATTATCTTGTTTATATCGTTATTACTTTTGTAGACGTAGACGTATATATATATTTGCTCATATAGTGCTAGTATTGATTTTACTTAAAGATCAAACGAAAGTTTCATTCACAAAATAAAGTTTTTACAATCAAACTAAAAAGGTAACATACATATAATTGATCATTTCGATCAAGTAAAGTTTTCATACAAAATATAACTAAGGATTATAAAATAAACGATTACCTACTTATCTCTCATATATAGCTATAATTGTTTATATTGTGCATGAGTTGATTTCACATACTTAGCTTATATTATTATTGCTCATACTTAGATATAGTTGTTCATATTGTTCAAGATTTGAGTTCACATAAAATTGAATCAAAGTTTTAAAAGCAAACAAGGTTTTAAAACTAAATTAAGTTTTCATAATAAAATTAAAAATACGTAAAACTATTCAACCCCCTTCTAGTTTTCCACACCCCTGATTCGCTCGGTATGGATAATAAGGTGGCCAGGTTAAATCTTTCTCCAAGAAAATGAACAATCAAAGCTTCCCTTCCAGAATATAAATCATCTTCTTGTCATACATAACCTGTGAATCCTGAGAAAATAGACAAGACAACCTCGCATAAAATCGGCGGCAACCTATATAAGTTACTAAATCCTAGAAAACAAAATAAGATATAATGCTTGTGGAATGAAGTTTGCAGATTTCCTGGAGATTATAAAACTTAATAATTCGCAAAAAACCATAAGACTTCGTTAAAAAAACAAAACCGGTAAAATTTCCAGATTTTTACACGTGACGCCGTCTAGAGTTAACTCGTGACGCCGTCAGAAGTGACCTGCAGAAATTCTTATGTTAAGTTTCCGGAAAATTTTTGGAAAAACTTGGTCTCACTTCCTGGAAAATCCTGCAAAACTTCATTATGACTCAATACAAGCATTTGACTCTAACAAATACGAATATACATGTTCATTTAATATTGTGGAGAATCATGATCGGTTTGTTTCTTAAAAACATATGTGGGGTTTCCCCTTACACTTATATTTTGCAAAAATACTTTTAGGTAGAGTTAAGACTAGGCCAAAACAACAAAGTAAAGTATTTCTACTATTTATTTGAGAAACATGATCTACCAACAATAAAAATAAAGCATGCATACGAAAGCAAATACAAACAAACAAAATAAAATCACACAAAACATGGGTTGCCTCCCAAGAAGCGCTTTTCTTTATTTACGAGTCTTGTAGCTAGACTCAAGGTCATGGGTTACTACGTGACCTCATCGTTGGTTCCACTCTCTAGGTCGTCTTCTAAACTAGTATCGCTTTCATAGTGTAAGTACTTCGGGTCTTCGAACTCGAAGATATCTTTTCGATACTTAGAACCAAGCTTACTAACATCCTTAAAGAATCCACATGATAAATCAGAAGTGTTCTTACACCCTCTCCGAACATCTTCATCACACAAAATAAGTTGGGAACTTATCTTATCAAGCCCGTCACAATCGATTTCCTTAAGGTCTCTTCTCTTGTATGGCGTTTGGTATGAAACCCTCCTAATTCCATCAGCGAAGGTCATGATTCCGTTCCGGTCATCAATTATCAGATTAGTGATCTCGCAAAAGGGCGCCCCAAAAATGACTTGTGATAATCTAGGGTCGACATAGTCTTCGATATTGTCCACAATCGTAAATTCCATAGTGAATGCCATATTTCCTACAAACACCTGGATTTCATGATCCTTACCAACCACTTTCTCTCCCTTGTAAACCATTCCCCATCTGCAGATATTGTTATAATGGAATAGGGACATAAAATTCTTCGGCAGGAATACGTTAATGTAGATGTTATCAAAGTACTTATGACCGATCATGAAGGGAATTTTGAGATTATTTGGATCACGCCGTCTTATCTTCCCCGACTCTCCATCCTTTGATCCATATAGATTCCCCTCAAGGGAAGGATGATACTCGTACACCTCCTCATTACCCCTACGAAAAATTACCTTCTTAACACCGTTGGTGAATAATGCACTACCATCCTTCTCATCAAGGATCACTCCCGATTCATTGATAAATGGTTTCCCAAGAACAAGGTTGGTTAACGTTTGATTGGTGAGAGGGTCCATGTTATCGACCACGGTGAGGTCAATATTGTAAACAAGTTCTCCAATCATAATTGATAAATTTTTTATTACCCTTGCATTATTGACTCTCTCGCACACAATGCGTTCTGGGAAGGCTTCTTGGTATAGGGAAAGGGGTATTATGTTGTCTGGGAAACTAGGATCTATATGACCATCGGTTAAGAGCTTTCCCTCAATGGTGTAGGAAATCTTAAAAACTTTAGGGTTGCTTACATTAATCCCACTGGTAACATTCTCCAATTTTCTCTCAGGCTCCTCTGGAATAGATTTACCCAAAGTAGTTGGATTTCTCGTATGTTCTTCCGATCTCTCTTTCCCTTCATCCGATTCGCTAGATACTTGCGCGGCGCACTACTCAGATGAGTTGGTAGGGCTTCTGGCCAAATCGTGGTCCACCCTTGAGGTCTCATCTTTAGCTGTATGACCAATTTTGTTAGTTTGTTGTTGGGTTGGGTTGGGTGTAGAAGCAGATATCGTGGTGATGGTGTTTACGAAATGGATTGGTCCTAGGGGGTTGACAGGTTCTTTTCCTTTTGGTGATAGATGTTTGAATAACTTACTAGGACTTTTTATTTTCACAGGGGAGGTTGGTGGACTCATGACGGTAACAGACTTAACCTCATCAATGTGAATGGGTTTATTAACAACATGCTCTTTGATAGCAGTTATCAGATTACAAATCTTGTTATTCATATCATCCTGCTGTTGTCTAAATTTAGCCTCGAGCGTGGAGAGCTGTAATTTGATGCGTGGGAATCGCAACGGGCTTTACCTCTCGAGGGATCTCGAGAAGCTTACAACCCCCACCAGGCAGTGTACCTGATCGTTGTAGTATAGTATAGTGACAAGTACCGGGGGATTGATCGTTCAGCTTAGGAATAGTGTCGCTAGGATTAGAAAGCCTAAATACTGGTTCTAAAGGTGAGGGATGATTATTTTTGTGTTTTTATATTTTTATGAAAGCAAGTAAAATCTGGGGTTTTCGAAGAGTGGGCGGAATTAGTTGCTATTCAACTAACCCAATACTAAGATGCAATCAAAATAAAATAATAAAAATGAAAATAAACTAATTTATACTAAAGTTGTGAGCAGTAATTGGAGAAAATGTGTTTACTTAGATTTCACTACTCCCTAGATATCTTTTACACGTTAATTACTTGTTATAATTGCATGGATGACGGATCGTATTCCTTAATACCATTCATGGGGTGGCACACATAACTCCCCAATTCTATGAGCTCTTATCTCTTCCTACACCATGCCCAGCACAACTATAGGGATTGTAAACAGTGGCTCATGCATTAAATACAACCAATAAAGACCTGGTGCGCCTCGGTTCATGTTTCTTAAGACGTTCAAGCATGTTACCATTTGAAGATCTGCCAGTTTTCTTAAGCCTAACATATAAATCATTCATCCAAAACAAGAATAAACAAGTAATCAACACATAATCAATATCTAGGTTTCATTAGATCTAAGCAAACACAAAAGAGATCTAGCCTAGCATGATAGAATTAAGACAAGAACAAGATATAGACAACCAACACATAGACATATTGATTGAATTAGAAGAACACTTATCTTGATTAATCATGCAAGGTATCAAGGGGTTGGAACCCTTGAAAAACCTGTAAAGTTACACCAAAATCGTACTTAGTGTTTCTCCCAAAACTTCTCTCTTTAAATGTGAAAAACTAGAAAACTATATATAGGAAAATAGGGATGACGGCTTCAAGAACAAAGGTGTGACGCCGTCATTTCGCCGCCAAATACTTCCTCGGACGGCCTTGATCTACTTCTGACACCGTCAAGGCCTAGGCCGTCACACAAATTACTCTTGACGCCCTGTGTGTGACGCCGTCATCAACTACGGATTTTAATTCTTGGGGTTTGACGCCGTCAGGAAAACTCTTGACGCCTTCATGAACTCTCGGATTTTATTATTGAGGTTTGATGCCGTCAGTAAATTACTCTTGACGCCGTCACCAACTGTTCCCAGCATGGAAAATTGAGACTTTGCCGTTTTCTTCACTTTTATGCTCCAAAAACGTCCAAAATGGCTTCTTTTCCAGAATTCACTCTCCAAGTACCTAAAATCACAAAAGGAACGATTTAGGGCAATATTTGATCAAATAAATTCGGATTCGGGCTTAAATGACCCCCTAAAAGTGGTTCATTTTTCGCCTTATCATATACCCTTACACTTGAGATTTGCTTGTCCACAAGCAAATGCGCTTTTATTCTAGTCAAAAGACAAGTTAGGGGTCATTTAACACTAATATAAAAGTAATTACAACAAATAATCGTTCCACTAAAGACCAATAGACAAGCTCGGAGGTCATACACTAGCACCTCACAAATAGTGTTTAGATACTCACATCTCTCGGGTGTAATAAAGTAATATAACATTATGGAAATGGAAGATATCTCTCACTACCTGTCATAGCAAAATAGATTACCATAGGCTTGGGAAAGGATCAAACCTCCACCACATGGCGTAAGCACCTAGGATAAACTATCAAAGAGGTCTTTTAAAGGGTTGTAACGTTAGGTATAGGGATATGAATTACACGGTTTTGTTGGATAAAGGAAGTTATTACTGGTGGCGAGCTAACAATCTTGGTTAATTACATGTTTAATATGGCGTTGCTAAGCCAAGACTAGACTCGACTTAAGCTAATAAATGAGAAATAACAAAAACGTAAAATGAACATAGAATAAAAAGGGATGGTAGTCCGTATGTTTTTTCTCTTTTTTTCCTTTTTCTATTTTTTTTTTTCTTTTTCTTGATTTTTCGATTTTTTTTTTTTTTTTTTTTTTTTTTTTTTTTTTTTTTTTTTTGCATACACTCTTACTCTACCATCCGAAATAATACATCATAGGGAATGAAAATTCCCCTTACACTTGAATTTTTACATACTTTACAATTAAACTAATCTAATGACTCGAATTAAGAAAATCAAAACACTTGGAGCACTTTTAAGTTTAACGTACATATGGGGGTAATATATGATGTTCTTCCCCATTACTCCATAAAATAAGTACTTACCCATGAGTCCCAATCGTCCCAAAACAATATGTACAAGGATATGACTCGACTTAGCAACCATGTAATCAATTAGAAAGTTAACTTATGGTTTAACAAATAACAATAATGCACTAAAAATAAGCGCATACACGGAAGGCTAAGGCGATTTGGGTGTATATTTAAGTGGGGTGTAACAAATTCTTCCTTTAAGTAAAATGCTTAAAGTTAGAAACGAAAAGATAGGCTCGGAGGGGTGTACTAGGGGTTTCGTGTACTAAAAATGAGTACAACGCTAAGGTGTGGGAAAAATTAGTTGACTTAACTAGCCAAATAATATGACTTAAATGGTCAAGTAATTATGATACGGGTTTAACACAAGGGTGATCCTAATGCCTCTTATCATGTAGTAAATCCTACCACACGAATGTAGTCTCACTAGCGGTTTCGGGATGCATCACTAATGCAAGTTCTAGAATCTAAATGCTACCGGTACACTCATAAGCACTAATAGTAAAAGCTTTTCCTATCAAATCTAAAGGCGAACCTCACATATTTGGTTGGAAAATTTTTCTGAATATACGGTTATGTGCTAGTCATACAATCTCCTATCCATAAGACGCTTGCTATGGCTAAAGTTTCACTCGTAAATGTTGTAAAAAATTTTAAATTTGGCGCTAAAATTGCACTAACAAGTATTTCTCATAGTTTTATTACACATCTACCATTAAACAAAACAAACTCAAGCGAAAGTGCATATGTAAGGTATCATCTTCTTACCCTCCCCTTACACTTAAGATGAACATTATCTCCAATGTTCAAGTAAAGAATGTAAAAGTGAAAAAAGTAAAAAGAATGAAATCAAATACTCCCCTGATTCGCTCGGTATGGATTATAGGTTGGCCAGATTAGATCTTCCTCCAAGAAAATGAACAATCAAAGCTTCCCTTCCAGAATATAAATCATCTCCTTGTCGAACATAACCTGTAAATCCTGACAAAAATAGACAAGACAACCTCGCGTAAAATCGGCGGCATCCTATATAAGTTACTAAATCCTAGAAAACAAAGTAAGATATAATGCTTGTGGAATGAAGTTTGCAGATTTCCTGGAGATTATAAAACTTAATAATTCACAAAAACCATAAGACTCCGTTAGAAAAACAAAACCGGTAAAATTTCCAGATTTTTACTCCTGACGCCGTCAAGAGTAAAACCCTGACGCCGTCAGAATGGACCAGCAGAAATTCTTATGGTAAGTTTCCGGAAAATTTCTGGAAAAACTTGGTCCTACTTCCTGGAAAATCATGCAAAACTTCATTATGACTCAATACAAGCATTTGACTCTAACAAATACGAATATACATGTTCATTTAATATTGTGGAGAATCATGATCGTGTGTTTCTTGAAAACATATTTGGGGTTTCACCTTACACTTATCTTTTGCAAAAATACTTTTAGGTTGGAGTTAAGACTAGGCCAAACAACATAGTAAAGTATTTCCACATTTTAATTGAGAAACATGATCTACCAACAATAAAAATAAAGCATGCATACGGAAGGAAATAACAAACAAATAAAATGAAATCACACAAAACATGGGTTGCCTCCCAAGAAGCGCTTTTCTTTATTTACGAGTCTTGTAGCTAGACTCAAGGTCATGGGTTACTACGTGATCTCATCATTGGTTCCATTCTCTAGGTCGTCTTCTAAACCAGTATCTCTTTCATAGTTCAAGTACTTCGGGTCTTCAAACTCGAAGACATCTTTTCGATACTTAGAATCAAGCTTGCCAACATCCTTAAAGAATCCACAAGATAAATCAGTAATGTTCTCACATCCTCTTCTAACGTCTTCATCACACAAGATAAGTTGGGAGCTCATCTTATCAAGCCCGTCACAGTCGATTTCCTTAAGGTCTTTTCTCTTATATGGCGTTTGGTATGAAATCCTCCTAATCCCATCAGTGAAGGTCATGATTCCGTTCAAGTCATCCACTATTAAATTAGTGATTTCACAAAAGGGTGCTCCCAAAACTACTTGTGATAACCTGGGGTCGACATAGTCTTCTATGTTATCCACAATTGTGAATTCCATAGTAAATGCCATGTTTCCTACGAACACCTGGATTTCATGATCTTTACCAACCACTTTCTCTCCTTTGTAAATCATTCCCCATCTGCAGATATTGTTGTAATGGAACAGGGACATAACATTCTTATGCATGAATATGTTGATGTAGACGTTATCAAAATGCTTGTGACCGATCATGCATGGAATTTTGAGATTACTCGGATCACGCCTCCTTATCTTCCCCGACTCTCCATTCCTGGATCCGAATAGATCCCCCTCAAGGGAAGGACGATATTCGTAAACCTCTTCATTTCCCCCATGAAAAATCACCTTTCTAACACCATTGGTGAACATTACACTTCCATCCATCTCGTCAAGGATTACTCCTGATTCATTGATAAATGGTTTCCCCAGAACAAGGTTGGTTAACGGTTGATTGGTGAGAGGGTCTATATCATCGACCACGACGAGGTTAGTATTGTAAACAAGCTCTCCGACCCTGATTGATAAATTATTCATTACCCTTTCGCACGCAATGCGTTTTGGGAAAGTCTCATGGTATAAGGAAAGGGGAATTAGGTTGACTGGAGAGCTAGGATCTATATGACTCTCGGTTAGGAGCTTTTCCTTAATGGTGCAGGAGATCTTGAAAACTTTATGGTTATTTTCCTTAGCCCCATCGCTACTCCCACTAATAACATCCTCCATTTTTCTCTCGGATTCTTCTATAATAGATTTACCCAAAATGGTTGGATCTCTCTCATGCTCTTCCGATTTCTCTTTCCCTTCATCCGGTTTGCCGGATTCCTGCGCGGTGTATTGCTCGGGTGAGTTGGTAGATTTTCTTGCTGAATCATGGTTAACCCTTGAGGCCTCATCCTTAGTTGTCCGACTGAATTTGTTAGTTTGTTGTTGGGTTGGGCCGGAAGTTGAAGTAAATATTGTGGTGATGGTGTTTACGAAGTGGATTGGTCCAAGGGGTTTGACAGGTTCTTTTCCATTAGGAGATAGATGTTTGAATAACTTGCTCGGACTTTTGATTTTCACAGAGAAGGTTGGTGGACTCATGACGGTAGCAGATTTGACCTCATCAATGCGAATAGGTTTATTGACAACATGCTCTTTGATAGCAGTTAACAGATTACAAATCTTGTTATTCACATCGGCCTGCTGTTGTCTAAATTTAGCCTCGAGCGTGGAGAGATGTAATTCTTGAGATAGAATGAACTTCCGCAAGGCGTCTTCACAGCTCTGCCTAGGAGTGTATTGTGAGGGATAATGCTCGGACCAAGTGAGGGGTGAGGAGTCATTGAAGGAGACGCTCCGCGTTTGGTATCCTCTGAAATTAGGTTTATCCTTCCATGCTTCATAGGCCACGTAAGAAGTGCGAGGGCCTCGTCCTACGTGTGACGATGTGAATTCGTTATAGGCATGTTTTGGTAGCTCCATGCAGTTATGCGTCTCGTGAGGGCCATTACACAATTTACATGTGGAAGTGATTCTGCTTACATGGCTTGAGGGTTTTGGAGCTTCGTAAGATTTCATGAGAGACTTGACTCGACCTTCAAGTTCCATGATCCTACGGTTGGGAGTGCTAGAATTGTTCGAAGGCAAAGATATTGCCTTGACCGTTTTGTTCAAATCACGGGGATCATTCCAACTTTCGTTGTCATAGAGAGCAAGATCTTCTATGAGTTCCCATGATTGTTCCGCACTAAGATCACATAGCTTACCACCGGCCGATTGGTCAATAGCTCACCTCGTGGAGATGTCGATATGGTCATAAAAGATTTGGACTTGGAGCCAAAGATCTATGCCATGATGAGGGACTTTTTGGAGTAAGTCCTTGAAACGAGTCTATGCTTCATAAAGAGACTCATTTTGACGTTGTTGGAACATCAAGATGTCATTCCTAAGCTTAGTAGTTCTCCCCGGTGGGAAAAATTGAGCAAGGAAACGAGTGGTGAGATCATCCCATGTGGTGATGGATCCCGCGGGTAAACGCTCAAGCCATTGACTAGCTTGATCCCGTAGAGAGAATTGGAATAGGCGTAAACCGGTTGTCTCTCTAGTTGCAACATCTAGGTCTATGGAATCTACGATTTTGAGGAAGTCCTTAAGATGTTGATTTGGATCTTCGGAACGAAGTCCATGGAATGCACATCCGCTTTGCACCAACCGGATGGTGTCGGATCGCAAGGGGGTCACATTGGCTCCGGTGAGCTCAATGGTGTTTCGGTAGCCGTGGTGGCTAGGTCGGGAATACTCTCCTAAGGTTCGGGGCCTAAGGGGTTCTAGTGGTGGGTTTTGTTGTGGTGGGATGACGGGTTCAAAGATGTTACCACCTTCCATGATGTCGGATGGTAAAGAGTTACGAACAAAAGCACGAAGAAATAAGATAGACTAAAGAAGACCTAAAAATAAAAATAAAATCTTACTAGAAAGGAATCTAGCAAGTAGACCTAATAAAAAGAAATTCTAACCTAGACAATAACTATTCCCCAGGCTGCGGCGCCAAAAAACTTGATGCGTGGGAATCGCAACAGGCTTTACCTTTCGAGGGATCTCGAGAAGCTTACAACCCCACCAGGCAGTGTACCTGATCGTTGTAGTATAGTATAGTGACAAGTACCGGGGGATTGATCGTTCAGCTTAGGAATAGTGTCGCTAGGATTAGAAAGCCTAAATACTAGTTCTAAAGGTGAGGGATGATTATTTTTGTGTTTTTATATTTTTATGAAAGCAAGTAAAATCTCAGGTTTTGGAAGAGTGGGCGGAATTAGTTGCTATTCAACTAACCCAATACTAAGATGCAATCAAAATAAAATAATAAAAATGAAAATAAACTAATTTATACTAAAGTTGTGAGCAGTAATTGGAGAAAATGTGTTTACTTAGATTTCACTACTCCCTAGATATCTTTTACACGTTAATTACTTGTTATAATTGCATGGATGACGGATCGTATTCCTTAATACCATTCATGGGGTGGCACACATAACTCCCCAATTCTATGAGCTCTTATCTCCTCCTACACCATGCCCAACACAACTATAGGGATTGTAAACAGTGGCTCATGCATTAAATACAACTAATAAAGACCTAGTGCACCTCGGTTCATGTTTCTTAAGACGTTCAAGCATGTTACCATTTGGAGATCTGCCAGTTTTCTTAAGCCTAACATATAAATCATTCATCCAAAACAAGAATAAACAAGTAATCAACACATAATCAATATCTAGGTTTCATTAGATCTAAGCAAACACAAAAGAGATCTAGCCTAGCATGATAGAATTAAGACAAGAACAAGATATAGACAACCAACACATAGACATATTGATTGAATTAGAAGAACACTTATCTTGATTAATCATGCAAGGTATCAAGGGGTTGGAACCCTTGAAAAACCTGTAAAGTTACACTAAAATCGTACTTAGGGTTTCTCCCAAAACTTCTCTCTTTAAATGTGAAAAACTAGAAAACTATATATAGGAAAATAGGGATGACGGCGTCAAGAACAAAGGTGTGACGCCGTCATCTCGCCGCCAAATACTTCCTCGGACGGCCTTGATCTACTTCTGACGCCGTCAAGGCCTAGGCCGTCACACAAATTACTCTTGACGCCCTGTGTGTGACGCCATCATCAACTACGGATTTTAATTCTTGGGGTTTGACGCCGTCAGGAAAACTCTTGACGCCTTCATGAACTCTCGGATTTTATTATTGAGGTTTGACGTCGTCAGTAAATTACTCTTGACGCCGTCACCTACTGTTCCCAGCATGGAAAATTGAGACTTTGCCGTTTTCTTCACTTTTATGCTCCAAAAACGTCCAAAATGGCTTCTTTTCCAGAATTCACTCTCCAAGTACCTAAAATCACAAAAGGAACGATTTAGGGCAATATTTGATCAAATAAATTCGGATTCGGGCTTAAATGACCCCCTAAAAGTGGTTCATTTTTCGCCTTATCATAATTCTTGAGATAGAATGAATTTTTTTAGAGCATCTTCACAGCATTGCCTAGAAATGCCTTGTGATGGAAAATGCTCGGACCAAGTGAGTGGTGAGGAGTCATTGAAGGATACGCTCCGCGTTTGGTACTCTCTGAAATTAGGTTTATCCTTCCATGCCTCATAGGTCTCGCCGGAAGTTCGAGGACCTTGACCCACGTGTGACGACGTGAATTTGTTATAAGCACGTTTTGGAAGCTCCATGCAGTTATGAGTCTCGTGAGGGCCATTACATAATTTGCATGTAGAAGCGATTCTGCTTACTTGGCTTGAAGGTTTTTGAGCTTCGTAAGATTTCATGAGAGACTTGACTCGACCTTCAAGTTCCATGATCCTACGGTCGGGAGTGCTGGAGTTGTTCGAAGGCAAAGATATTGCCTTGACCGTTTTGTTCAAATCACGAGGATCATTCCAACTTTCGTTGTCATAGAGAGCAAGATCTTCTATGAGTTCCCATGATTGTTCCGCACTTAGATCACGTAGCTTACCACCGGCCGATTGGTCAATGGCTCGCCTCGTGGAGAGATCGATATGGTCATAAAAGATTTGGACTTGGAGCCAAAGATCTATGCCATGGTGGGGGACTCATCTATGCCATGGTGAGGGACTTTTTGGAGTAAGTCCTTGAAACGAGTCCATGCTTCATAGAGAGATTCATTTTGACGTTGTTGGAACATCAAGATGTCATTTCTAAGCTTAGTAGTTCTCCCCGGTGGGAAAAATTGAGCAAGGAAACGAGTGGTGAGATCATCCCATGTGGTGATGGATCCCGCGGGTAAACGCTCAAGCCATTGACTAGCTTGATCCCGTAGAGAGAATTGGAATAGGCGTAATCGGGTTGTCTCTCTAGTTTCAACATCTAAGTCTATGGAGTCTACGATTTTAAGGAAGTCCTTAAGATGTTGGTTTGGATCTTCAGAACGAAGTCCATGGAATGCACATCCGCTTTGCACCAACCGGATGGTGTCGGATCGCAAGGGGGTCGCATTGGCTCCGGTGAGCTCAATGGTGTTTCGGTAGCCTTGGTGGCTAGGTCGGGAATACTCTCCTAAGGTTCGGGGCCTAAGAGGTTCTAGTGGTGGGTTTTGTTGTGGTGGGATGACGGGTTCAAAGATGTTCCCATCGTCCATGATGTCGGGTGGTGAAGAGTTACGAACAAAAACACAAAGAAATAAGATAGACTAAAGAAAACCTAAAAATAAAAATAAAATCTTACTAGAAAGGAATCTAGCAAGTAGACCTAATAAAAAGAGATTCTAACCTAGACAATAACTATTCCCCAGGCTGCGGCGCCAAAAACTTGATACGTGGGAATCGCACCAGGCTTTACCTCTCAAGGGATCTTGAGAAGCTTACAACCCCCACCAGGCAGTGTACCTGATCGTTGTAGTATAGTATAGTGACAAGTACCAGGGGATTGATCGTTCAGCTAGGAATAGTGTCGCTAGGATTAGAAAACCTAAATACTACTTCTAAAGATGAGGGATGATTATTTTTGTATTTTTATATTTTTTAGAAAGCAAGTAAAAATCTCGGGGTTTGAAGGATTTGGGCGGAATTAGTTGCTAATCAACTAACCCAATACTAAAGATGCAATCAAAATAAAATACTAGAAATGAAAATAAACTAAATTAACTAAGGTTGTGAGCAATAAGTGGAGAAGTTGTGTTTACTTAGATTTCACTACTCCCTAGATATCTTTTACACGTTAATTACTTGTTATAGTTGCGTGGATGACGGATTGTTATTCTTAATACCATTCATGGGGTGGCGCACTTAATTCCCCAATCCTATGAGTGCCTACTTCACTCCTATGTCGAGCCGGCTAAGAAGCTCCTAACATGGGATCATTAGAATTTACTCATGCATTAAATACAACCAATAAAACCTAGTGCACGTCAGTTCATGTTTCCTAAGACGTTCAAGCATGTTACCATTTGGAGATCTGCCAGTTTTCTTAAGCCTAACATCGAAATCATTCATCCAATACAACCATAAACAAGTAATCAACACATAATTAACATCTAGGTTTCATTAGATCTAAGCAAACATAAGATAGATCTAGCCTAGCATGATGGAATTAAGACAAGAACAAGATATAGACAACCAACACATAGACATATTGATTGAATTAAAAGAATACTTATCTCAATTACACATGAAAGGGATCAAGGGCTGAGAACCCTTGAAAAACCTGTAAAATTCATACTAAGTTCGGCCTTAGGGTTTCTCCAAAACTTCTCCTTTTTTTATGAATGAAAATTAGAAAACTATATATAGGAAATTGAGGCTGACGTCGTCAAGACCAAATTGGTGACGCCGTCATCTCGCCGCCAAAATACTTCTTGGACTGCCTTGATCTACTTTTGACGCCGTCACGTTATAACATTTTCCAGGCCGTCGCGTATTTTACTCTTGACGCTCTACCTCGTGACGCCTTCAATTCTATACTGGGTCGTCATGAAAATTACTCTTGACGCCGTCAGAATTTCCTTCTTGATGCCGTCACCTACTGTTCCCAGCAAGGAAAATTAAGACTTTGGCGTTTTCTTCACTTTTATGCTCCAAAAACGTCCGAATTGCTTCCTTTTCCAGATTTCTCTCCCAAAGTACCTAAAATCACAAAAGGAACGATTTAGGTTTGGTGTTTTTTCTGTGCGCTGTTCTGGAATATTCTCCACCTCAGTGGTTACTGCGTTGCATTCTTTTGGTAGTACTGTTGTGTTGTAGAGGGTAACGACTCCTCCTTCCACTGGGAATTTGAGCATCCCATGTGCTGTGGATGGCACAGCGCGCATGGATGATATTCCAGGTCTCCCAATGATGCCATTGTATAGTGAGGGAGACTTGATTACCATGAAATTTATCCATGTTGATGTTGAGTGTTGTTCGTCTCCTACAACTACTAGCAAGCGCAATTGCCCCATAGGCCAAATCTTTTCTCCTGTGAATCCAGTCAACGACGTTGTTGCTGGTATCAATTGACTTTGGATTTCAGGTCGCAGTCTTTTGAAACAATGATCATATAGGATATCCGCGGATGCTCCTCCGTTAATGTACATGCGGTGGATATCATGTCCCCCCGTATGTATTTCAATGGTTAGAGGTTCTACCACTGCGTTGTCCGCAGCTAGAGTGGGGAAAGATATCTCTTTTTCTGGAGAGAATTTTTGACTGACTTTTTGTTTTATCTTGCGTTGCCATGACTGTATCATGTATATGATGTCAGCTTTTTCTTTGGGAGGCTCTTTCTTGCCCCCGTTCCTTTATTTGTCCTTTCCCTCTTTGATATTTTTTACAAGGTGGTCCATTCTGCCTTCCCTTACTAACTTTTCAATTAGTTGCTTTAGCTGGACGCACTCGTTAGTTGTATGGCCTTTTTGACCATGGTACTCGCAGTATCCATTCCCTACGCGCTTTTCCTCTGCGGTACACATTGGTGGAGGTTTTGGGAAATTTGCACCTTCTGTTACAAATATTTCCCTCGGAGTTTTTTTGAGAGGGGTATATTTGTTATTGTCTCTTCCACTGCGGTAATTCATGCTACGGTTGTTATTCTGATCGTTGGATTGTCTCCTAGGCTGTTCTTGTTGCCTATAATTCGAGTAACCCTTTTTGCTGTCCGCAGCGGCTGCTTCTCCTTGTATGAAGGATCTTTTGCGCTTTGTTAGCTCATCGAAAGTTTGGGGAACTTTGTCATTTAGCTTCCGGATAAGTTCTGGGTTGTTAATCCCATTCATGAACCCTGAAATTTTTAGAATTTCGGGACATGCTTTGACCTATATGCACTCATCTTTGAAGCGTTCCATAAAAGCACTAGTTGATTCCCCTTGGCGCTGTTTCACTCTGGCTAGTTCAACAGGGTTTTTAGCGCACTTCTTTCTCTGGGTAAAGTTGAGACGGAATGCTTTCCGTAATTCTTCAAACCCGCCGATGCTTCATCGTGGGAGTTTGCTAAACCAGGTGCGTGTATTCCCCACCAATGTAGAATTAAACATATGGCACCACACAGGCTGCGGCCAGTTTTCGATAGTGGCAGCGGATTCGAAAACTTTTAGATGATCATCAGGATCACCTATTCCATCATATGTTTTTACGTTAGTGGGCATGCGCCTCCTTTTGTGGTCGGAGTAATCGCTGATGCGTCATGTAAACGCATCAACTTTCTGGCGACGCCATGGAAGAGACATGTCTTCATTTTCTTCTTCGCGACGTCTGCCTCTTGACTTCCAGTGTCCTGTTTCTTTGTCCTCGTTGTCCGAGGAGTCACTGGAGGAAGAGTAGTTTCTTTTTCGGCGCTTGCGCCGGCTTCTTTCAGAAGAAGAGCTTGAGGGGCTTTCACTTGGGGACATTCTTTTCCCCAACCTGTCGTGAATTCTCTAACTCCCAGATTTGGAGGACCCTTGGCTTGGTGAATGCTGAGGTCCTAATCGGTCTTGTATCCCTCGACTGCCAAGTCTGGAGTGAACATTAGTGCACCTTTCGCTTTCTTCATATTCCTCTGAGTACTGTGAATCAGACGTCGTACCCAACCTATCGTGGATAGTAGTACGTTTTTCGTTATCTGTGTGTCTCCCTCGCGGGTGGCGCGGTGGTGATGGTTCGCGTTCAGGACCAAAATTGAGCCGGGCTTGAAGGCTCGCACTCGACCTTCTTCTTGCTTCTTCTTGCATGAGGGTAGTCAGAGTTTCATAGTTTTGGGATACAAAATTTCCCAATGTTAGGTCAGGTGTGTCCTCAGTTACTGCAAGAATATTTGCCTCAGTGTTGGGCGCCCTATCTCGGTTAGGCGCGCCTGGTGGTACAGTGTTGTCCACTGTAGGTACGGTTTGATGAGTAGTAGTGAAGAGGGTGCGCTGGAGTTCCTCAACGCTTGGGACCACTGTGGTTTGGGTAGTCCTTATAGGCAGTTCTACCACTGGAAGAGGTTGGGTTGTACCTGCCTCTTGGTGACCAGGTGCGCTGGTTGTCCCAGCAGCTTGCCTAGGGGTTGAATCTTTTTGATTTTTCCTCTGGGGGTCACGTGTTTTTTCCAACTGCGGAGTCCGCTGGCTTGAATTCTTATTCTTCGTCATTCTAGTTCCTTAGTTCTTAGTAGGGTCTCACGGATGGCGCCACTTGTTGATACAAAAGTTGGGCGTTCCTGATTATGGGCTCTTGCTCTCGTATCAATTCGCTTCTTAATGCTTGAAACCTGCGCACTAAGAAAATAAGCAACACCGTTAGGCTTATCGTGGGATTGTCTCCCACGATTAGACTCCGGCGTGAGAGTAAGTAATCGATTTAGGGTTCTCGTAAAGAGTTTTAGGGTTTTGTCAATCGTACCTTGAATGAGAATTATGTCATTCCTTATATAGGCGCAGAATCCTTGTAGGGTTCGTGCTCCTTACGTTTTGCACACATGGTGCTTATCCGGGTTAAGGATATCCATTCCATAGATAGAAGATCTCTATCTGTTCCGTATATAGTTTGGTTGGGCTTGCATGAGCCCATTCCTATTATTGATGCGGCCCAAGTTATAATAGCCCACACATGGTGGCTTTAGGCCTTAGTAATGTTTAGTATTTGGGCTTGTGGCCCATATATAGACTATACGTCATCAGAAATAAAGTCAATACTTACAAAGCTCTTCACCTCAGCTCTAAATAGAGGTGATTCACTGAGCTAGCCTATCTTTAGATAGGCCAAACACATCCATGTCTCTGTTTGATCTATCAATTTTCCACCAAATTTGTTATACACTTCTGCACTTTGATCTTATTTGACTTATTATGAGATTGGACTAAAAAGCTGGTATAGACTACAACTAGTTCTTACAGAAGCTAAAAAGCAAATTTGAGCTTATATTCCACTGAATTAACTTGATTATAAGCTGAGTAAAATTATTGAAAACACAATTTTTATATTTTTTATATTTTCTGAATTTTTAGCTTTTAATGAAAATGAAATAATAATGAAATACTTGAGAGAAATAGAAACTAAGAAATGAAGTTTATAAAATCTGGAATTATAACTATTAAACTTCAAACTAAACTAGTAAAAACAGGAATTAATAAAAACTGAATTTATTCTATTAATATGAAAATGAGATTACAACTATTGAAAACTGAATACAAATTTTAAGAGTAAATTTTGACAGCATAATCCTACTCTAAAACTACACAACAATAAGCTCAAAATGAGCACTATATATAGCAGGAGGGAAGGGGTTGGGGTCATTTTGCCAGGTTGGCGATCCACACCTCTTTTGTGCTTCTTCAATCCATATCACATCCCTTAGATTACATTTGTGTTTCTTTGATTTCATCTAAACTCTTGGATCAAAAATTGATGCGTGGCATGGCCAATCATTTGCTTCCATCTGTCCCCAAATGTGCATCACTCTCTGTCCTTGTCAGAGTATCTAGAAGCAGAATCCAATGAGAAGAGTGAGGTGTTGCGTCCAATAGTACTTTGCCATGTGTCCATGAAGCTCATCATGCTCTAATCATTCTCTCTGACATGTTTCTTGCACGTGAGTATGCTTCTAGATGCCCCAGTGAGTAGCTAATCATGGTTAATTTGGGTGGTGTGAGTCAATTGAAACATGGTGATGAACTAGGGTTCATTGTGGTTCTGGGTTTAATGAGAATTGGGGAAAAGAAGGGCGCGTTTGTATATTTTTATTAAAACTTTGACCACAACTTGACCTTTGACCCTGAGTTATTACTTTGACCGTGGGGATGGGTTGGTATACTTGGGCTTTGGGTTATAGTGATGATTGGGCCTTGAGATAAATTGGATTGGACTAAAGCTTATAATATTTTTTTCAGTTTTTGTTGTGATATAAATCAAGGACCAATTATGTAATTTGCTGAAATCTAAGGGCTGATTTTGCCAAATTCCAAAAGTATGCTTCAAGGGCCTTTCATGCCATTCTTTAGTATTTGAAGGACTAATGTTGACTTTTAGATCCCAAGCTTTGACTTTCTGACCTTTTCCCACTCTCGTGCCCGTTTTTCCGGTTTTTGCTTGATTTTTGCCTCTTTACGATATATCCGTTCCTGCATGTTCACAAATATAAAAATACACATTCTTTGGCATTTTGTTAGCATAATTAGTCTATTTGGGTCCGTTTTTTGCTATGAAAAGGTATGTGAATTAACACATACCAAAATCCCCCAGACTAAGGTATTGTCGTGTCCTTACGCAATGTGATCAATTCACGCTTTTTGGATAAATAATTTCATAACTCTTCCTACTAACTTTGTAAAGTAGTAAGGAGGTTCGAAAGAAGTAATAAAATCATTTATTCCTGCAAACGCTCCGTTTTCCAAAAATTTTCCTTTATTCCACTTTCACTTCTATTTTTGGACTTTTCATACTTCATACTTGTGACGGTTTATTGAACTTTCATTATTTTGCAATAATTTTTAGGGTCAACGAGTAGAAACACTTCTATTTAAGAAGTGACCATACGGATAAAAATCATCATCCTTGATTTTTCACGAGCTCCCAAACTAAACGTACAAACGAGATCACATCTTATCTACAAATTAGATGCTAACACTACTCATAAAAGTTACTTGTGGAAACTCCTTACTCCCATGTCCTAAGTTTTGTATCTCAATATATTTTTTTTTTTTGAGAAATGAATTTCTTCATATTTTCTCATTTCAATATTTTTTAGTCCGATAGTGACACCTAAGTTTAAACGATAAGTAGTTAACCATTTTCTCTTAAGAACCACTGCAATAGAAATTCGGTCCACATCAAGGAATTTTGGTACATAGAATATCATAAATATAAGTTGTGGAGTACTACACGTGCACCTCATGTGTCCAATTCAGAATCATACACATGCACCTCACGCGCCAATAACTTATTTACATTCAAACTCTTATTCAACATTTCTTTCAACTTTCACTTTTTTCTTTCATTTTTCACTTTTTTCACTTTTCATATTTTTCATACTTTTCACTTTTTTTCTTTCTTGACTTTTCTCATAACATCAATGGAAGTTTATCGGGTAGCTCCAAAACCACATACATAATCAACTTTTGACTTTTGATTTTTTCACTTTTTTGCTCTTATTTTTTATGTTCCTTGATATGTACCCAACTTTTAAAGCAAAAATTATCTTAAGAAAATAAAGAACTAAATATTATCCAAACCTAAATATCACTAATTAACCTAGAACATCTATTATATATCGGTGACGTATTTTATGGGAGTAAAAAGCCACAAGTACCTTCCATGAGCTCTAAAGAGAACCACTACTCCACGTTTAGCATCTAACTTCTAAATAAACTCTATCATTTCTCGCTCTTCGCAATTTAAGATTCCAAGTAATGAAACCCGCGAATACTTAGCCAATAATCAGCCACGCATATATAAAGTCAGTTACGGAAACTTGCAAATTCTAGAAGAAGAATTCGCGTTTTCTAGCTCCTTATGTAAAAGACTAGCGAAAGCTTTTAAGCTGGGCATGTATAAAGTCAAGTACGGGAACTTGCAGATTCTTAAGAAAGAATTCGCATTTTATAGCCCCTGGTATACAAGACTAGCACAAGCTTATGTGATTATCATTGGTTAAGGGAACAAGCTAGTGCTCAATACGCCCGGTCAAGTCAAAATATTTATTCCTACTCTCTCCAGCAAGAAAGTCAACAAGATGTCAAAACTTATTCAAACTTTATTATATTTTTGCACAATTTTTCAACTTTTTCACATTTTTTGTGCTTTTTCATTGATTTTTCTTCAAAATTTTTGAAATTTTCAATTTTTTATTTTTGGTGGAAAAACGGAGTTGCAAGAGTACACGACATAGTGACAAATGCAAGGTCAAATCGAATCGAAGATTCACCCTCCCCCAGACTAGAATTAAACATTGTCCCCAATGTTTTTATGGGTTAAGGCAATCCTAACAAAATTCTAGGGCCGTTTATTAAGTATGCCAAAGAAAACGTTAGTCGATAAGATTCACGGATATAGGATTTCCAATAGCACCGATGAATGAAACTCGAGTGGAGAAAAGATAACAAGTACGAGAGTCATCATAAATCGCGGACAATCCTAAACAAACATCACAAACAACCACGGGACACAAGAGTAGAAGAGGCACCCCCTCCTCACGTTATTCATTAGAAATAAGAAAATAAGAAGATGAAATTGGATAAGCATGGGTTGCCACCCACGAAGCGCTTTGTTTTTGATTTCCGAGTCACGTAGCTTGACTCGATCCCCGAATTCAATCGTCCTTGGGGAAAGTTTGGAGATCCGGGACTACCATGGCTGGTGTTGGCATGAATATTATGATATTTAATCTAAACATTCTCTTCATGTTTTGATGATGACAAAGATGTAAGTTACAACATATAACGTAAAGTGCTTAAGTTACTTGTGATCACAATTCATCTATGCTTTCTTACGTCAACAAGCCTCGACATCTCAACATCTCGAGTTTGCCTCAACAATCACTTAAGGTATGTACAAACAAATGTCTAATACATTTTATGATCAAAGGGATTCTATTTAAACATTACAAAGTTTATAAAATGATATAAACATGTCATATATTTTTGAAAAACAATTTTGGTAATTAAAGGAAAATGTTTAATTCATAACAAATATATGATTTCAAGAAAAATCTTCCCTACTAGAAGACAAGAAAATCCAACGTTCTGAAGGGGCGGCCCCCTTAATTCCTTAGGCGGCCCCCTTAATCATTAAGGGGACCGGCCTCTAATTAAGGGAACCAGCCACGCTCCAGAACAGTAAATTTTCTCCCTATAAATACTGGTTCATCCCACAGAATTTTCTCACCTTTTGCACGAAGATTTTCAGTCCCAATCCCTTCAAAACATCCTTCTAAATCGTTTGATCATAAGATTATAAGTCTTTGTTTCAAATGATCCAATCCTTCGCCACTCAAAGTGCAAGAGAAGAATCCTCCCTATCATAAAGCCAAAGATGTATTAGGATCTAGTTAGTGTTTATGTGATGTTGTGAGTTATGTATATGTAATAAGTAGATCAAGATGATCTTACTTAGTAGTGAGTTTATGAGTGAGTAAGAAGTAGTGGGAAGAAGTAGTAGTGTGGAGAAGTCATGAAGTTGTGAAGAAGTAGATGTGTGAATATGTAGTAGAGTATAGATGAAGTTGTGAAGTAGTGAAGAAGTCGTGAAGTCGTAAAGCCATGAAGAAGTCGTGAAGTCGTGAAGTCGTGAAGCCATGATGAAGTCGAGAAGTCGTGTAGAAGTTGTGTATTGATCGAAGTAGTGTTGTGAGATTGGTTCTAGCTACTATTCGAACTCGACATTTAGCTTAGTGTCGTTAAATGGTGTAAGCAAAAGTTGTGTACGGTTTTCTCCGCCAAAAGGGAGCTTGTTGAGTAGTGAAGAAAACTCTCGAGTAGGTGACTCGGGGAGTGGAGTAGGGCAAGGAAGGTGTCCTTGTAGCCGAACCACTATAAATCATCGTGTCCGGTTTGCATTTCCTTTCTCTTATCTCTTTTCATTTATTATTGCATTTATCGCTTTACATCTATGCTTGCCTATATGTCTTAGTTGTTGCTTATATAGTTGTGATGATTGATTGTGTTGTACATAGAAGTTAATATTGTGATTGTGTGTATAATTATATGATATGGTCAAATAGATTATTATTCACACCTCTCATATTAAGTTTAACTTGATAGATAATTTGATACAAATCGTTTTAAGATTTTAAAAGGAAAACGTATTCACACAAAGACCGACCAAAGCTCCATTCATAAAACTAAGTTTTTCCAAAAGCTTACATATATAATTGATCATATTGATTATATGGTATTTTCATACTAAACTATAATTAAAGGTTTTCCAAACAAACAATTGAATAAATTCGAATCAACATTTTGAAACAAAGATTTTATAAAATGAAAAAAAAGGGAAAACTATTCAACCCCCCCCCCCCCCTTTCTAGTTTTCCGCAATTGGTACCAGAGCCACGTCGCTCAAATTTTCAAAACAAATGATTTTAAAAATTGAGTACGATCCATGTATCAAATTACCCATTAAGGAGGATTAAATATGAAAAGTGTTTTGTTGATTAACTTGTATTAGTTTTGATATTATATACACTAATTATACTAGCTCGAGATAAGATTATGTTTAAAACATGTGTTATATGTTCGCTTTTAAAATCAGAAAGTTACACATAGAAAACAATTTTTAACAAAAAAATTCATTTTTTTGTATCAGATGGGCGGCCCCTTTAATTGTCTGGGCGGCCCCCTTAAAATTAAGGGGTCCGCCTGTCTGTTCGACAGTTTTTCAGAAACTTTGAAAAATCATATAAAATTAACCGTAACTCCGTAGAAGTCGTGCCACCCGGCGTTTTAAAGGTAATTGAACCATTACAAACTTAAATAAGTAAGAAAGTCAAAATACTATACGGTGGTCAAAAATTTGTGTTTCGTTTTAACGTAAAACTTTTGTTTTACCTTTTCCTACAAGTCGGGCATTCCTAGTTGATATACTTTTGAAAAATTAAGTATTTATGTTTTAAAAATTTTGATCTTAATTAAATTATAGAATGGGGAGGAAACTATTTTACTTTCAAATAAAATCGAGCTAAGTAAACATTGGTGTATATAATACACAAAACGACGACAAGTGTTTTATATGTTATGTGAACTTCTTTGTGATTTTATTTTTTGAATATATTAGATAATTGTTGCTACTTGAAGTTTAGTTATTTTTATATCTAAGCATATGTGCCCTATTAGTTTATAGCTAGCTTTGCGGTTTATACTTAACTAGATCTTATGCAAGATTTCTTGCGTTAGGATTGTTATAATTTGCTTGCATTGCATATATGTATAGATGGCTTAACGTTACTCAAACATCTTGTAAATGAGTTAAATCTAGTCACCTAAATATTTCAAACAATTTAATCTATTCTTCACAACACGCTTAAATATTTTCAACAAATTACCTTGTTTTACCGTAGGTTGTTTGAATAAGAGAAATTAAATTATTTTAAAACATTAGTAGTTATATAAAAGAAAAAGTATTTTCAAAATCTAAGTGTGTTCATAATAAGTAATAATAAAGAGTATTTCACATAAACAAAACATATAGCAAACATGAAGTAACAAGTTAAATTTCAATCATTCACTAACCTCACTCATAAATAATCTTAGGATTAATGGAACACACTATCAAAATGTCTATTTATTTTAAATGAGTGTTTGTGAGGGTCAAGAAAGATCTTGATATTATATCAATTCATTATTCAAATTATGGTTGATATATTCATCAAATCTAATTGACGTGTTTTTTAGTGTGGACAAGAAATTGGATTGCTATTTGTTTAGCTTCAAAATTATATCAAATTACAACAAAAGATATAGTCTTGAATCTACATACTCAATCACACTAGATTGATATGAAAATAGTTACATCTTTTGTAGATGAAAAGAGTATGCATTGGATCATAACTCACACTTGTGTTGATAATGTCATATTGAATCTACTTGTTCAATAATTGTGTTCCAAATATTAGAATAACATGTTTAACACATGCATAAAATATACAATGAAGTAGGATTGACGACTTGGATGTTTCGTCCGAAATATTCAAGCAATTTACATTGCAATGCAATGGATAAATGTGTCATATCCGAAAAGCCAAACATGAGCAAACTAACAACATATGTAAACTTTGCTCACACTACTTAAAATCATCACTTCAAGATAAAATACATATTTAAGAATAATACACACTATATATTCTATGTATTTCATTTTTTTTGTAGCATGAATGGTTGTGTTACAAGATAATGCACTACACTTTCCTTTTTGAAATAATATAAGTTATTTGAATTGAAAAATAACTTGTCACAATCCATAAACAAATAAAAAAAATTTAAATACTTGTTAAAGTATGATATATAACATTGACAAAAATCATAGAAAATAATATTTGTTTAAAAATATATTAATGTCTAGTTTTGATATCATTTGAGAATCACAAACTCATTTAAGATAAATAATCTTAATGAGATTCATTTCACAAGAGATGCTAAGGTGCACTCTTAAGTCTAGCACATTTATTAAATCAAGTAATATGCCATCAAAACCAAATAACCGGTAAATCATGAACAAAAGATTAAAACTTTGCGTTTATTCTTATCTAAACATTCAACACATCTCTATTGGGATAGCGAGTAAAATATATCATGTAGATTTACCTTCATAAAAACACGATGTTTGAGTCACATTAAGCTAAGTATTAGTGAATCAAGCAAACTTCATATTTGGTACTCTTCGATAGGTAAATTTAGGAACTCAAGTTCTTCTAAAAAAGAGAATGACTACTGGAGAATCTATTGACTAGAAATTCAATTTAACCTAAGGGTTGAATTGCTTCTATGTGAGAAGTTGGGTATGTGTAACCCGTAAAAATGGTCGTGTTTAGCCTGAATTGAGCACCACTAGTAATAGTCTCATACTCATTCTCCAACTTGATTAAATTGCTCTTCCTATATATACCTAACGCTAGTTTACTTTTATGAACTTTGCTTCCTATTAGATTCTTTCATTCCTAGATTTATGGCATATCGCATATATGTTGTTTCTAGATGTTTATTTGCTCCTATGTGATTTGATTGTATGCCTTTACATGCTTAACTCTATGTCCGGATGAGCACGAATTTAATGGGAAGGGAAAACACACTCACTCACATATATTCTTCTACCTTACACTCAAACCTCATAACCCTTCTTTAGTACATCCCCAAACCACCCATGTGAAATGAAAAACCGAATTATCCTTTATACTACCAATCTCGAGTCATCCACCATTTCCATGCCCTCAAAATTTACCTTCCTAAACCACATCTTTCCTACACTATAAATACATCTCCTTCATCCTTAATGATCATCCAACCAAACATGTCATCCCCCAACAACCCAAGATCTAAACTCTCAAGAGTTGCTAAGATCTCCGTAAATCCCGTTTGGAGGAGAAAAATTGACTCTTGTCAAAGCTCAAGTGATGTTGTTCCAAATCAACCAATACCCAAATCTTATGCTCATACAAATAACCCATCTCACAAACAAAGCCTAACACCCATGCTTGGTTCCACCAATGCTTCTTCTCATGATGAGCATGCACAATCCCAAAACAACAATCCAAACCTCATCACCAATGCTTCACTTGATGCTCATTCAACAAAAAAAACAACATCCACTCATGAAGCCTATCTTCCATCCATCCCTAATTAAACCACAATCCACCATCATCACCTTTCTCCAAACACTTGAAGTTCATTGAAGAACTCAAGGAAGCCTATGAGCATTAGTGCTCTTCTTACCTTACACCTTGCTCAATGCAACTTGGAATAACTTCTCTCTAGCTCTCCTTCATCACCCCACAACTTGAAACAAGTTGCAAAACATGTCAATAATTTTCCTTGTTGCATCTTTCCCCAAATACAAACCATTTCATTGAAGGAACACTTCACTTGGATTGAGTATCTTCTCGCTAGTTCTCATCCAAAACCCTCGCTTGAACAACATCCAAACTCTCAATCAACCTCTTCCGCTCCTAAATCTACACCTCTAAACTCCATACATTCTACTAAGTGCGTCATCACCACCAAAACTTAAATCCCTAAAAGTCAAGCGAATTTCTTTATGAAATGCATCTTTTCCACTTCCTAGCAAGTGAAGAACACAAAGAAGATATCCAAGCTTCAAGTGTTGTCGAGCCATCACCACCTCATTCACATATCCATCTTCGGTCGTCAACCAACAAAACACCTAAAAATCCCTTGATTCCAAATCATCCACCCTTGTCAAACGATATATTAATCTAAACCATATTTGTCAACCTTTTGTCATTACCTTCCCTTTTCATTCACGCTCATCCTTCTTCATTTTTCTACGTCTTTAAAAGAACGCATCATTATCATCTTCATTTTTTTTAACTCTTTTAGAATATATATTTTGGCATCTTTTGCCAAAATATGTCGGTAGAATCTTTGCATTAGGTTCCAATCATTATCATGTCTTAAGCTTTGGTCATGGTAATTTTTCTTGGGAGTTAGGTTGTTGTTTTTAAAACAATAATTGCATGTGTCATATTTTTAGTGCATATACCTATTACGTCCATATATTGTTCCCCTATTAGTATCATGCATATACCTATCATCATTATTATATATATTTGCACTTGTCTACTAACTTTGTTTTGAAGGATTATGTCACAACTCACCATTTCAGGTCATTTCAGGTCATTTCCCGAACTTTGGAAAAACACTATTCATAAATCACTATTCATCAAAACACTATTCATCGTTTTACTATTTATCATTTTCGAGGTTATTTTGATATTCTGATAAACTTTTGAGAAATTTACTATTCACTGAACACTATTCATTTCCGGAAAATTTTTCACTATTCACTTGCATTACTCATTTCATCATAAATTTAGTTTACGGGTATTCAAATTCGCGTAACCGGATTGGTTTAGGTGCGAATTCATTTCATTAGTGTTAAGGACACTGCATACGGACTAGAGACAGTCTGCATATCATCATAACAGCATTTTCATGTTATACCACTCTTAGGATTTTCAAATTTATATATTTGGTACATTTAACGTTTTTACGTATAAGTATTTATAGTAAACGTTAACACCCGGTTTATACACGACGAATATATCTAAATATTCCCACAATGGTCCCGACATGTTTTTATATCCATTTTAACATCATAAAAGTTATAACATTCAATTACCCAGTATTTTGGAAATTTATTTTATTTATAACGTGAACTTATGAATATTACGACGGTTTTCGTGAAAACTAAACAATAATCACCCGAACACTCAGTAATTGTACCCAACATAATTTTAACATTTTTATGACTTTATTAAGTCCCGGTCAACTTCGTTAATATTTATTTCTAGCAAACCCGGTACCCGATTATAACTAATACTTACACCAAAACTACAACTAATACTACACTAACTTATCCTAAGCAAGTCAAAACCGATTTCTCCTCTCCTTTTCACATTGAAAACCAGCCACACACAACCCCCCCTCCTAGACCAGTTGACTAAATTAACCATGTGCTTTCATTTTATAAAAACCTAAGTATATTTAACTAGTAAATATCTAAGAACCAAAATTGCATTTTACTTGTAATTGTTTTAGATCAAAAACTCAAAACCTCATCTCTTTCTCTTTGAAACCCATGACCTCCCCCGAGATCCATGATCAAACCATAATTTTTCTTAGTACAAAGCTACAAAGTTGTTCATTTCATCATTCTAATCAAGAATCATCCAACAAAAACACAAGTAATCCAAGATTTCTCATCCTTTAATCACCTATTATTTCAAAGTGAGTATTCAAATTTATTTTCATGTTTTCTTCTAATTAACACTTATATCTCATGGTAATCATGCTTAATTTCATGCTCATACTAGTTATACCACTTTATTCTTGTATACTTTTTGAACATACAAACCCTAGATTGTGATTTAGGTGTTCTCTTGTTAAATTAACTTGATTTCTAGTCATTAGGAACCCATGGCACCCTAAGAAGGTGTATGGTAGGATTAGATTAGGTTTGTGAAGTTTGCAAGAATTTTGGTTGAAGTTGGAACTAGTTTTGAACCTTTGAAATAGATTTCTAACAAGTTTATAAACATGCTGTCCCATTTTGTTATTTTCTGGAAAATCAGTAGACACCAAGGAAACTTTTGGCAAAATTTTTAGAAAATACTTTCAAAAACGAATCCGTAGGCGAAAGAACGGATTAAAAAGAGTTAATAACGAAGAAGTTATGATTTTTGCAAGATTGTTGACGAAAAGTATTTTTCTGGAAAATAGTTGCTGTTGGACGTTTTTCGTCGGTCAAAAAGAGACTTTATACGTAACCCGGAGGAGCCGAGCTTTCCAAAATATATTACTACATACTAAGACGTAACCGTGGATATAAAGAACAAGTAAAACGGACATATAACGACAAAGATATTCACGTTTGAATATCGGCAAAACCCATTTTTATTTTGACAGCTTTTAGTAAAGATTGACACTAAAACTACGTAGTACTTTTATAAGCTAGAAATTATACCAAGTACCAAATTTTATAACTAATGAAGTATTAGTTATTACAAGTATATTTTCATCATTTCAAGGCGATATTTCAAGGATTACAACACGAGGATTTCAACACTAACATGGAAACATACGATATATATATAAGTATATATATATATTACAACTAGCTTATTTTATTTTCTAATAGCAATATTTTTCCAAATTCTTGGAATATATATTTTGATAACACAAGTGTTTTTCCAAAGAGTAGAGTGGTATAGGATCATGAGCATGGACATTCATAACATCATTTGGTGATCTAAATGAGATCGTTCATCATTCATATTAGGTTGCGGCAGCTAACCGTGCATTGTTGTTCACTTCATATTATCATCAGTATCATCAGTTGAGGTGAGTCATAGCCCCTACTCTTTTAATTGTTCTATCAACTCTTTGGGGGAGATACATGCTACTACTTGCTTACTTGTACAGATTCACATAACATTTATACTTGATAACATTATACTTGATTACATTATACTTGATTTCATTATACTTGATGGCGTTATACTTAAACTTGTAAGTCTCTTTGGGATAACACATGCATTGGGTTTCGGAGATGAAGTATAACCAATGCTACTACCTTCCTTCTGAGCAACATAAAGTCTCCTTGGATAACACATGTATTGGGTTTCGGAGATGAAGTGGAACCAATGCCACTACCTTCCTTGTGAGCAACATACTTAAGTGAGGTCTTCGGAGATGAAGTGTAGACTCACTACTAATTGCTTAACTGTTGTTATGAACTTATACATATCTTAATCATATTATTTTGTAGCAGTGGGTTGTGAACACACAGGTTACAAGTCTCTTATGGCGGGACTTGCAACTGAGTGGATTTACGATGCCTTTGCTGTGTGAACATTCTTTATAGGCTTTTCAACTGTATTAAGACAAACTCTATGAACTCACCAACCTTTGTGTTGACACTTTAAGCATGTTTATCTCAGGTTAGAAGGGCGATAGCAGGTATGTGGAGCTGAAAGTCTTAGGGCATGCTTTTGGAGACTTTCACTTTTATCGTTTACCATTCGATACACTTTAAAAACTTATGTATTATTCTACTTTGGGATCTTTGTTTTGTAAACTATGACTTTTATCTATTCGAATGGTAACTTTTCAAAAACGTCTCATTTAGAGGTCGTTTTCTATATCTTGTACTTTGTGCCCTGAAGTAGCATCCCAATGACACAGTCTTCCGCTGCGGTATTTTGGGGGTGTTACAGATTGGTACCAGAGCCTTGGTTATAGAGAACTAGGTTGTTTTAGAGTCTAGACTATAACTACATACATGTAGACTCTCCTCCCTATCGCCTTGCACTTTACATACACATACGCTTGCTGGTAATTTATTTTTAGACCTACGCTATTAGATACTTTGTAGAAACCGTTAGAAACTAGACTTCCCGGTGACTTTAACACTTAAGGGAGAATCCTTTGTTCCTTTGTACTAAGCGTGACATTCCCTAGATGCCCATTTAAGCAACGTCTACCACTGAGATATGTGTGCCTGGTGATATGTACACTTGTGAAAGGAAACATTTATAATTGTGGTGGCCAACATAATTATAAGTGCTTCACGACACACGTGGACATATGACTATGCATATGTAGATCGGTGTTGGCACAACTTAGGAAACAACTGGTGGCACGGTATTATATATGAGGATGTTAAGTATAGACTTTGGATAATCAACGGTTTTCCCTCATCTCTGACGTTCACTAAATGTCCTTCCTCTCAGGAAATCATGGCACCAAAGAGAGTGACTCGTAGCTCTGGTCGAGGAGGCGCAACACCAAGGGGTGGAAGGACTGGTGGACGTGGAGGTAGAGGAGGTAGAGGAGCCGCTAATGACACTAGTAACCCAAGTAACGATGGTGGAAGAACTGGTGGGCGTGGAGGTAGAGGAGGTGGTCACGGCGTTGAAAACAATGATAACAACGACGGTAGAAATACTGATTTTGAAGCCATCATCGCTCGACAACTTGAAAACTTTCTCCCCACTATTGTCACTCAAGTTGGCGATCATATGAATAACTTGGCAAACCACGAAAGCGGAATAAACAACACCAATGGTATAGGCCAGAATGGTAATGGCAACAACAACATTAGGACTGGATGTACGTATAAGGAATTTACGTCATGCAAGCCAATTGATTTCGATGGTGTAGGAGGCGCGTTGGTGTATACTCGATGGGTTGAAAAGATGGAGTCGGTGATCGACATTAGTAACTGTGCAGCACATTAAATGGTGAAGTATTCCATGTGCTTACTATCAGGAAAGGCATTGACATGGTGGAATACGCAGATTCAAGCTAGGGGTAGAGCGGCAGCTGTAGGTATGACATGGGATGATTTTAAGGCATTACTGAAGGAGGAATACTGCCCGGACAACGAGATGCAAAAGCTGGAGGATGAACTCTATCATCACTCTATGATAGGGGCTGGTCATGCAGCCTACACAGATCGATTCCATGAATTAGCCAGACTAGTTCCACACCTAGTTACCCCTGAGTCCAAGAGGATCGAGAGGTACATATATGGTCTTGTCCCAGAAATTCGTGGGACTGTGAAAACAAATGAGCCTTCTACAATTCAGAGTGCAATATTGAGAGCAGGGACTCTGACAGATGAGATGGTTAGAAATGGAAGCTTGAGGAACAGTGATAAAAGGAAGGGAACAAGCGAGTTGAACAAGCAGATGGGCGCGATAGCTGACAACAAAAGGGCAAGGACCTTTGCGGCGACTAATTCGGGTCAGAGAGAGTATTTAGGCCAGCATCCTAAATGTACGAAATGTAACTTTCATCATCGAAAGATTGCGCCCTGCCGTGTGTGTGCAATTTGCAGACAGTCTAGTCATTTTACAAACCAGTGTAGAGAACTAGTAAATGTGGGCAATATGACGAACAACCAAAGGACATGCTATGAGTGTAACAGCCCGGATCACTTTCGGAACACCTGTCCTAAGTTGAAAAGGAATCTTAACCAAGGAGGCAATCGTCCAAACTTAGCAGCAGCAATTGAAGGGCCACGAGATGAGGCCAATGAGATTCCACCCGCACTTGGTAGAGCTTACTTCCTAGGAAATCCTATCACCCAACATGTCCGCGATAGCACAACGGGTACATTCTCTTGAACAACTATCGTATTTTTGTAGCACTTAAGTCTTAATATACGACCTATACACAACATTGACTAATCTGAGACCTAGCAGCATTAACCTTAGTCATACTAACATGAGTAATTTGATTAGTGTAAGCAATTCCAAAGTCGAGCCAATCTTTCAAAAGACCTTTTTCAAGGATGTTGAATCCAGACCTTGATTTTTAGCTTGGTTCTAGTGACTGTTCTTGTTTGATTGGGTTGCGAAAATCAAGCTAAAAGTTAAAGTCATCACTCAAACCGATTTAGCCTAATCTCATGACTGTTCTTGTTTGATTGGGTTGTGGGATTAAGTGAAAATCGGTTACCTAAATGATTAACCTAAAGGAGGTCTTTTGAGGACTATGCTCGGGATTGGGAAGGTTTGCCTCATCAAGTCTGACCACGAGAACGTACCTAGTTGGATAGGAAAACCACATACATAAGCTTTGACACATTTTCTTAAACACACACATAACTGATTAACATTAACTGAACTTCGGGACGAAGTTCCTTTTAGAGGGGAAGACTGTCACAACTCACCATTTCAGGTCATTTCAGGTCATTTCCCGAACTTTGGAAAAACACTATTCATAAATCACTATTCATCAAAACACTATTCATCGTTTTACTATTTATCATTTTCGAGGTCATTTTGATATTCTGAGAAACTTTTGAGAAATTTACTATTCACTGAACACTATTCATTTCCGGAAAATTTTTCACTATTCACTTGCATTACTCATTTCATCATAAATTTAGTTTACGGGTATTCAAATTCGCGTAACCGGATTGGTTTAGGTGCGAATTCATTTCATTAGTGTTAAGGACACTGCATACGGACTAGAGACAGTCTGCATATCATCATAACAGCATTTTCATGTTATACCACTCTTAGGATTTTCAAATTTATATATTTGGTACATTTAACGTTTTTACGTATAAGTATTTATAGTAAACGTTAACACCCGGTTTATACACGACGAATATATCTAAATATTCCCACAATGGTCCCGACATATTTTTATATCCATTTTAACATCATAAAAGTTATAACATTCAATTACCCAGTATTTTGGAAATTTATTTTATTTATAACGTGAACTTATGAATATTACGACGGTTTTCGTGAAAACTAAACAATAATCACCCGAACACTCAGTAATTGTACCCAACATAATTTTAACATTTTTATGACTTTATTAAGTCCCGGTCAACTTCGTTAATATTTATTTCTAGCAAACCCGGTACCCGATTATAACTAATACTTACACCAAAACTACAACTAATACTACACTAACTTATCCTAAGCAAGTCAAAACCGATTTCTCCTCTCCTTTTCACATTGAAAACCAGCCACACACAACCCCCCTCCTAGACCACTTGACTAAATTAACCATGTGCTTTCATTTTATAAAAACCTAAGTATATTTAACTAGTAAATATCTAAGAACCAAAATTGCATTTTACTTGTAATTTTTTTAGATCAAAAACTCAAAACCTCATCTCTTTCTCTTTGAAACCCACGACCTCCCCCAAGATCCATGATCAAACCATAATTTTTCTTAGTACAAAGCTACAAAGTTGTTCATTTCATCATTCTAATCAAGAATCATCCAACAAAAACACAAGTAATCCAAGATTTCTCATCCTTTAATCACCTATTATTTCAAAGTGAGTATTCAAATTTATTTTCATGTTTTCTTCTAATTAACACTTATATCTCATGGTAATCATGCTTAATTTCATGCTCATACTAGTTATACCACTTTATTCTTGTATACTTTTTGAACATACAAACCCTAGATTGTGATTTAGGTGTTCTCTTGTTAAATTAACTTGATTTCTAGTCATTAGGAACCCATGGCACCCTAAGAAGGTGTATGGTAGGATTAGATTAGTTTTGTGAAGTTTGCAAGAGTTTTGGTTGAAGTTGGAACTAGTTTTGAACCTTTGAAATAGATTTCTAACAAGTTTATAAACATGCTGTCCCATTTTGTTATTTTCTGGAAAATCAGTAGACACCAAGGAAACTTTGCCAAAATTTTTAGAAAATACTTTCAAAAACGAATCCGTAGGCGAAAGAACGGATTAAAAAGAGTTAATAACGAAGAAGTTATGATTTTTGCAAGATTGTTGACGAAAAGTATTTTTCTGGAAAATAGTTGCTGTTGGACGTTTTTCGTCGGTCAAAAAGAGACTTTATACGTAACCCGGAGGAGCCGAGCTTTCCAAAATATATTACTACATACTAAGACGTAACCGTGGATATAAAGAACAAGTAAAACGGACATATAACGACAAAGATATTCACGTTTGAATATCGGCAAAACCCATTTTTATTTTGACAGCTTTTAGTAAAGATTGACACTAAAACTACGTAGTACTTTTATAAGCTAGAAATTATACCAAGTACCAAATTTTATAACTAATGAAGTATTAGTTATTACAAGTATATTTTCATCATTTCAAGGCGATATTTCAAGGATTACAACACGAGGATTTCAACACTAACATGGAAACATACGATATATATATAAGTATATATATATATTACAACTAGCTTATTTTATTTTCTAATAGCAATATTTTTCCAAATTCTTGGAATATATATTTTGATAACACAAGTGTTTTTCCAAAGAGTAGAGTGGTATAGGATCATGAGCATGGACATTCATAACATCATTTGGTGATCTAAATGAGATCGTTCATCATTCATATTAGGTTGCGGCAGCTAACCGTGCATTGTTGTTCACTTCATATTATCATCAGTATCATCAGTTGAGGTGAGTCATAGCCCCTACTCTTTTAATTGTTCTATCAACTCTTTGGGGGAGATACATGCTACTACTTGCTTACTTGTACAGATTCACATAACATTTATACTTGATAACATTATACTTGATTACATTATACTTGATTTCATTATACTTGATGGCGTTATACTTAAACTTGTAAGTCTCTTTGGGATAACACATGCATTGGGTTTCGGAGATGAAGTATAACCAATGCTACTACCTTCCTTCTGAGCAACATAAAGTCTCCTTGGATAACACATGTATTGGGTTTCGGAGATGAAGTGGAACCAATGCCACTACCTTCCTTGTGAGCAACATACTTAAGTGAGGTCTTCGGAGATGAAGTGTAGACTCACTACTAATTGCTTAACTGTTGTTATGAACTTATACATATCTTAATCATATTATTTTGTAGCAGTGGGTTGTGAACACACAGGTTACAAGTCTCTTATGGCGAGACTTGCAACTGAGTGGATTTACGATGCCTTTGCTGTGTGAACATTCTTTATAGGCTTTTCAACTGTATTAAGACAAACTCTATGAACTCACCAACCTTTGTGTTGACACTTTAAGCATGTTTATCTCAGGTTAGAAGGGCGATAGCAGGTATGTGGAGCTGAGAGTCTTAGGGCATGCTTTTGGAGACTTTCACTTTTATCGTTTACCATTCGATACACTTTAAAAACTTATGTATTATTCTACTTTGGGATCTTTGTTTTGTAAACTATGACTTTTATCTATTCGAATGGTAACTTTTCAAAAACGTCTCATTTAGAGGTCGTTTTCTATATCTTGTACTTTGTGCCCTGAAGTAGCATCCCAATGACACAGTCTTCCGCTGCGGTATTTTGGGGGTGTTACAGATTACTTCATCGCTCGATTCTTTGGTAGCCAAAACTAGTTTTGAGCATACACCAAGGGGGAGTATACACCAAGGGGGAGCATACACCAAGGGGGGAGCATTAAGGTTGATAGGATCAAGGCTTCACTTACGATGATGCAAGCTCGCCTTTTACATTCTTTCTCAAGGGTTCAAGCATAGTTGAAGTCTCATCTAAGAGTCCACCTTTTTGCTTCGACAAAAGGGGGAGAAGAAGTGTAAATAAGTAACTTATACATTTTACTATGAGTTATAGTTTACATAGTTTGTCATCATAAAAAAGGGGGAGATTGTTGGCATGAATATTACGATATTTAATCTAAACATTCTCTTCATATTATGATGATGACAAAGATGTAAGTTACAACATATAACGTAAAGTGCTTAAGTTACTTCTGATCACAATTCATCTATGCTTTCTTACGTCAACAAGCCTCGACATCTCAACATCTCGAGTTTGCCTCAACAATCACTTAAGGTATGTACAAACAAATGTCTAATACATTTTATGATCAAAAGGATTCTATTTAAACATTACAAAGTTTATAAAATGATATAAACATGTCATATATTTTTGAAAAACAATTATGGTAATTAAAGGAAAATGTTTAATTCATAACAAATATATGATTTCAAATTTCCAACCAAAAATGGCAAATTTTATCCAGAAAAATCTTCCCCACTAGAAGACAAGAAAATCCAACGTTCTGAAGGGGCGGCCCCCTTAATTCCTTAGGCGGCCCCCTTAATCATTAAGGGGACCGGCCACGCTCCAGAACAGTAAATTTTCTCCCTATAAATACTGGTTTATCCCACAGAATTTTCTCACCTTTTGCACGAAAATTTTCAGTCCCAATCCCTTCAAAACATCCTTCTAAATCCTTTGATCATAAGATTATAAGTCTTTGTTTCAAGTGATCCAATCCTTCACCACTCAAAGTGCAAGGGAAGAATCCTCCCTATCATAAAGCCAAAGAAGTATTAGGATCTAGTTAGTGTTTATGTGATGTTGTGAGTTATGTATATGTAATAAGTAGATCAAGATGATCTTACTTAGTAGTGAGTTTATGAGTGAGTAAGAAGTAGTGGGAAGAAGTAGTAGCGTGGAGAAGTCATGAAGTTGTGAAGAAGTAGATGTGTGAATATGTAGTGGAGTATAGAAGAAGTTGTGAAGTAGTGAAGAAGTCGTGAAGTCGTAAAGCCATGAAGAAGTCGTGAAGTCGTGAAGCCATGAAGAAGTCATGAAGTCGTGAAGCCATGATGAAGTCGTGAAGTCGTGTAGAAGTTGTGTAGTGATCGAAGTAGTGTTGTGAGATTGGTTCTAGCTACTATTAGAACTCGACATTTTGCTTAGTGTCGTTAAATGGTGTAAGCAAAAGTTGTGTACGGTTTTCTCCGCCAAAAGGGAGCTTGTTGAGTAGTGAAGAAAACTCTCGAGTAGGTGACTCGGGGAGTGGAGTAGGGCAAGGAAGGTGTCCTTGTAGCCGAACCACTATAAATCATTGTGTCCAGTTTGCATTTCCTTTCTCTTATCTCTTTTCATTTATTCTTGCATATATCGCTTTACATCTATGCTTGCCTATATGTCTTAGTTGTTGCTTATATAGTTGTGATGATTGATTGTGTTGTACATAGAAGTTAATATTGTGATTGTGTGTATAATTATATGATATGGTCAAATAGATTATTCTTCACACCTCTCATATTAAGTTTAACTTGATAGATAATTTGATACAAATCGTTTTAAGATTTTAAAAGGAAAACGTATTCACACAAAGACCGGCCAAAGCTCCATTCATAAAACTAAATTTTTCCAAAAGCTTACATATATAATTGATCATATTGATTATATTGTATTTTCATACTAAACTATAATTAAAGGTTTTCCAAACAAACAATTGAATAAATTCGAATCAACATTTTGAAACAAAGTTTTTATAAAATGAAAAAAATGGGAAAACTATTTAACCCCCCCCCCCCCCCCCTTCTAGTTTTCCATAGTTGGTACATCCCCTCCGAAATAATGTTTCAAACGGTGACCATTCACCTTAAAGTTGGGACCATCGGGTTGAGCTAACTCAATGGCACCATAAGGGAATACTTGGGTTATTGTGAATGGTCCAGACCAACGGGTTTTAAGCTTACCCAAGAATATCTTCAAACGAGAGTTAAAAAGAAGCACTTGATCACCAACATTGAAAACGCGGTCTTTGATCTTGGCATCATGAAGTCTTTTTGTTTTCTCTTTATATATTAAAGAATTCTCGTAAGCTTGATCACGTAGTTCGACTAACTCATTCAATTGAACTTTTCGGTGATCACCCGCGGTTTTGAAGTCAAAATTTGCATGTTTTAAGGCCCAGTAGGCCTTGTGCTCAAGTTCTAGGGGCAAATGACAAGCCTTCCTGTAAACCAACTTATTTGAAGTACACCCAATGGGAGTTTTGTAAGCGGTCTGGAAAGCCCATAAAGCATCGTCTAGTTTATCGTCCCATGAGGCACGATGCTCTCCTACTGTCCTTTCTAAAATTCTTTTAAGGCCACGATTGGACACCTCCACTTGACCACTAGTTTATGGATGATAAGCCGTAGAAAGACGATGTGTGACACCATATTTAAGCATTACCTTTGAAAATTGGTCATTACAAAAATGGGTCCCACGATCACTTATGATGGCTCGAGGTGCACCAAATCGGGCAAAGAGACTTTTCAAGAACTTAACAACTACTCGGGCGTCATTGGTGGGGAGCGCCTTCGCTTCAACCCATTTAGATAAGTAATCGACGGCCACGACAATATACTTATTTCCTCTTGATAACGGGGAATGGCCCCATGAAATCGATGCCCCAAACGTCAAAAATTTCACAAAATTGAATAGCATTTTATGGCATTTCATCTTTTTGAGAAATTTTTCCTTGACGTTGGCAAGAATCACATGATTTCACCAATTCATGGGCATCCCGATAAATCGTCGGCCAATAGAAGCCGGAATCGAACACTTTCTTTGAGGTGAAGTTGGCACCATGATGTCCCCCGTGGGTCCACTATGGCATGCCTTAAGAATTTCAACGGCTTCTGTTCCGTGAACACACCGCCGAATCACTTGATCCACACAGACTTTGAACAAATAGGGGTCGTCCCAAAAATAATTTTGGACATCTTTAAAGAATTTCTTATTTTGTTGGGACGACATCCCTTTCCTAATAAAGTTCCCCGCATGGTAATTCGCAAAATCGGCGAACCATGGGGTACTTTGGTCAATTTTAGTCACACTCCCAAGTGTCTCGAGAGGAAATGTTTCGGAGATTTCCTTGTTCTTGAGAGCACTTTGATGGGGGTTCTCAAGTCGTGAAAGGTGATCAGCAGCAAGGTTCTCAGCTCCTTTCTTGTCTCGTATTTCGACATCAAATTCTTGGAGCAAAAGAACCCACCGCATTAAGCGTGGCTTAGCATCTTGCTTTGCCATTAAGTATTTTAGGGCTGAGTGGTCCGTATACACTATGCATTTCTTAAGGAGCAAATAAGGTCTAAATTTCTCAAAAGCATAGACAACCGGTAACATCTCTTTTCGGTAGTTATGTAGTGATGTTGGGCGTCATTCATGGTCTTACTTGCATAGTGTATCGGTTGAAAGTACTTATTCTTACATTGCCCCAGAACTGCACCAATGGCATAATCGCTTGCATCACACATTAGCTCAAATGGTAAGCTCCAATCGGGGGCAACTAAGATTGGTGCCTCCGTTAACTTCTTCTTCAAGAAATTAAATGCATCGATGCATTCATTCGTGAAGTTAAACGGAGCATCCTTTTCTAAAAGATGGGTCAGAGGCCGGGCTATTTTGGAGAAGTCTTGAATAAATCGTCGGTAAAAGCCAGCATGACCAAGGAAACTTTGGATTCCTTTGACGGTCGTAGGATAAGGTAGCTTAGCAATAACATCAACTTTTGCACGATCTACCTCAATCCCAGATTTGGATATCTTATGGCCGAGGACTATGCCCTCTTTAACCATGAAGTGGCACTTCTCCCAATTTAGAACTAAGTTAGTGTTTTCACACCGTATTAACATACTCTCTAAATGGGAGAGGCAAGAGTCGAAAGAATTTCCATAGACGGAGAAGTCTTCCATGAACACTTCCATGGTTTTTTCAATCATATCAGAGAAAATGGCCATCATACACCGTTGAAACGTGCCTGGAGCGTTACATAAGCCAAAGGGCATTCTACGATAGGCAAACGTTCCATACGGGCAAGTAAAAGTGGTCTTTTCTTGATCCTGAGGATCAATGGGGATTTGAAAGTACCCAGAAAAGCCATCCAGAAAACAATAGAACTCATTTCCCACTAATCGTTCAAGCATTTGGTCCATAAAAGGGAGCGGGAAATGGTCTTTACGGGTTGCGTCGTTCAACTTGCGGTAATCGATACAAACTCTCCATCCGGTCACAAGTCGAGTCAGTATAGGCTCATTATCATCATTCTTCACAACAGTGATTCCGCCCTTCTTTGGCACACAATTAACCGGGCTAACCCATGAACTATCCAAGATCGGATAAATCATTCCAGCGTCAAGGAGTTTTATAACTTCCTTTTTGATCACTTCGTGGATTAACCCGTCGTTGTTGTTGGACGGAAGCTTTGTGATTATCTTCAAGTAGAATCTTATGAGTGCAAAATCGAGGGTCGATTCCCTTAATGTCGGAATTCGCCAAGCAATCGCACTTTTATGCTTCCGAAGCACATCTAAGAGTCGTGTCTTCTCCTCATCTTTAAGGCCTTTTGATATTATAACGGGCAATTTATCATTTATTTCCAAGTATGCGTATTCGAGATGAGGAGGCAAATCCTTGAGCTCGAGCTCCGGAGGATTCTCAATAGACGGCTTTACTTCTTTTACGTCTGCCATTTTTAGGTCCATCGGAGGGGAAGAAACAATCGGGTTTTCATTTAACAATTTCTCAATTAATAAAATGTCCCCCTCCAAATCAAAGTTAGAATTATCAATTTCTGATGAAACTGAAACACTTGAAAGACAAACATTGATTTCTTCCCAAGCGAGATCACTTCCCTCAAACGGAGTGAGGGAAGGGGAAGAATCAGAGACGATTGGTTCAAAAGAATGAGTGGGATTGCCACTCGAAGCATTGTCGGTAAAACCAAGAAGTTCTTGAGAATACTCCTCCGTAGCTTCATCAATAACATCGATACAGTTGACGGAAGAAACATCGTAGTCGGAGGAGTATCTCGCGGTTTGGTTAAGATTGAAAGTAACGGCTTCATTTCCCACATGTAAGGTAATCTCCTCATCGTATACATCAATTAAAGCATGACCGGTCCTTAGGAATCCTCTCCCGAGAATGAGAGGAACCCGTGGATCGGCATCGAAATCAACAACCACAAAATCTGCAGGGAAATTGAATTTCCCAACATTAACAAAAATATCCTCGGCTATACCAATTGGACGAGACGTAGATCGGTCGGCAAGCTCAAGGGTCATAAGCGTCGGTGTCAAGTTAGGGAGAGACAACTTTTTCCAAATCGACAATGGCATTAGGTTAATGCTAGCACCAAGATCGGCCAAGGCGAAGCATTGAACCATACACGGAAAATTGCATGGAATGAGAAACTTGCCAGGGTCTTCAAGCTTTTCGGGTAGCTTCTTAAGAAGAACCGCTGAGCAATTCTCATTCATTTGAGTTTTTGACATTTCAAACAATTTTTCCTTATTATTCAAAAGACCTTTTAGCATCGAAGCAAATTTTGGCATCAAAAGTATAGCATCCGTGAGACTTATATCAAAATGTAATTCTTGAAAAATCTGATAGAACTTTTCCATTTGGTTTTTATCCTTCTCGTGGTGCTTTTGTTCATTTAAGCGTGATGGATATGGCAACTTTGTTTTAACCGGTATTTCTTTTTCAGTTTCATTAACAACTTTTTCCTTTCCTTTAGACGTCGGGACCACCGGAGGTTGGATGTCTTCGGTCCTTCCATTATTAATAGGAATTTCCGTATCCGTTGTCACCTCGGGTTCACGGGCAACTACCTTAGGAGGAAAAGAAGAAGAGGTAGTCGGAGCCGTTGTTCCATCGTAAGTAACACCACTCCTTGTTATGATCGCTTTAGCATCGCCCCTCGGGTTAGCGATCGTGTTGCTTGGCAAAGTTCCAGAGCCCGAGGGTCGATCATTTAAACGCTTGTTGAGATCATTGATTTGAGTCGCAAATAACCTTGTTGTTTCCTCTTGTTTAGCTATTAAAGCTTGTTGACTTTGAATCAATTGCTTAATCAACTCATCCGTGGGCGACGGATTTGGAATAACACCTTGATTTTGATTATTGAAATTCTGCCCACGGTTTTGAAAATTGCCATTATTCTGATTTCCATGATTAAAATTTCCATGATTATTATTCTGAAAGTTCCCTTGAATCGGGCTTGGTTTTGATTTCCCTGAAAATTCTGATTGTGGTTTACACCTTGGTTTTGAAAACCTTGATTTTGTCGATTTTGATTTTGATTAACTTGATGTGTACGGTTTTGCACATTGTTATTATGATTCTGATTTTGAAAACTGGGTGGTCCAAGATAATGGCTCGAACGGTAATTGAGAAGATTTCGATCTCCTTGAAGAGGTGGGTAACCGTTGCCACCCATGGTTGCGGCATACACGTTCTCTTGAGCATAAGAGCCAGTCGACAGACACTCGTAATACGGATGTGAACCACCACAAGTAACACAACCTTGATTTACAACATTGACTTGTTGATTTGATTTTTCCATAGACATAGCATCAACTTTCTTTGTTAAAGCCACAAGCATACTTATCATTTCATCATTACTTTTACCAGTATTAGACACTTGAGGTTTATTTCTAGACATTCTCACACGAGCCTTATTTTCAATTATCGTGAAAGCATCATTCGTGTTTCTAGCCAACAAGTTCCCACCCGCAGCAGAGTTGAGTGAGTCTTGGTCAACATGACATAACCCATTATATAAAGTGTCAATCTGCTGAAGGTCGGTGAACCCATGGTTAGGACATTTTTCCAACAAATCTTTGAATCGATCCCAAGCTTCACTAAATGACTCATCAAAAGCTTGTTGGAATCTAAAGATTTGGGAACGTAGATTAGAAGTTTTAGAGGGAGGATAGAAATAATTCACAAACTTGGAAGCAATATCATTCCTAGTGTGAATCGAATTAGGCGGTTCCTTTTCCAGCCAAGTCCGGGCTGCCCCTTTTAAGGAGAAAGGAAATAACTTCAATTTCACCACATCGTGAGGAACTTGGTTCATTCTAATGGCCTCAGCGATGTCGGTGAAATTTTGGATGTGAGAATATGGGTCTTCGTTATCAAACCCGTGAAAGGATATACCCATGATTAAATTGAGTAATCCGTGATTGATCTCAAAATTGGCATTGATCTCCGGAATCACAATAACTCTCCTCACACCATTGAATGGTGATTGGAGTTGTTCTTCCATTAGACGTGGATCAAAAGCCGGTTGTTGTCCCATCGGCAGGATAACATTGTGCTACGGACCACCCATCGGCGGGGGTCCGTTGTGTTGTTCGTTTTGGTTCATCTCCTCGTTGTCAAGGAAATGAACCCGACTATTATGTCGTAGAACCCGCTCGGGGTTTGAAAATGGAGACGTAAGACTCTCAAAAGAGGAACGGGTGTGCATACACCACAAACAAATTCAAAAAGAAAAAGAAAAAGAAAAGGAAAAGGAAAATCTTTTTATTTTTTTATTTTTTATCTCAAAAACTTTTTATTTCTTTTGTTTTTTTTTTATAAAACGTTACGTTAATCGAAAACCGTTTCCTTCAAACCACTCGCGACGGGACGGGAAAGAAGAGTGTTTCTCTCTTCAGCTAGCAATTTAATGTCTTAGCTTCCGTATTTCCCGCTTAATCGGTTGTAGTAATTGAAGTAATCCGATAAACAACTAATTTCACGTTTTTGTTATATTGTGAGACTTTTTTGGTTTACAACGCCCTCCCTTCCACGGGAGAGTCGAGGCTGTAACTTTATTATTTTTTGGTATTTTTTAAACACTTTAGGAAAAGTGTTTTGAATTTTTCAATTTTTATATTTTTATAGAAATATATACAAAATAGAGGAAGGCTTAACAAAACACGATTTTTCAAAACGAATATTCAAAAACTCACTTCGACCTTCCCCGGCAGCGGCGCCAAAAATTGATTGTGTGAAAATCAACTTATTATAGTATAGTAGTATAGTATCGAAATGATCCGCGTGAAATACGGATCACCCGAGTCGTATCCGAATGAAGGTGAATGGAATCAAGAATATTGATTCGTGAAAATCGTGAATTGAGAAGTGGTGAAAAAGAAAATAGTGATCAAGTAATTCAAGTATTAACAAACTAAGATGAATTATGCAAGAAGTACAAGCTAGTAATGCACAAAAGTTTAAAACGTAAAAACGGAAATGCAAACGCGTTTATTAAAACGTAACTATTAACGAAAACTGATCCTACAAACGTGAAATAAATTTTTAAAAATCTTAAACTACTAAAATGAATTTCCAGAAAAAGAAAATTATTTTTTTGACTTTTCTTTTATTTTCTATGAATTTATTTTACTTTTTGTAATTTTAAATGAATTAAAAATAAAGGAAAATAGAAAAATAAAGAGGAAAAATGAAAATTAAATTCTGAAAAATCTAACATATAATAAAAGAATTTCCTAAAATATTTTTGTATTTTTCACAGCTTTTTCTGAATTTTTATGAATTTTTGTTTATTAAATTCTATTTAAAAATGATTAAAATCAAAGGAAAATTAAGAAAAATACTAAATCAACTTGGAAAAATCTGGAAAAATTCCAGAAAATTAAAAATAATAAAAAGAACTTGTAGAAAAATTCTGAAATGAAAAGAAGCTGAATAAGTGCTTATATGGCCAAACTGCTTATTCACAAGTGCTTATTTATAAGCACTTGTGAACCCAAAATGAATGACACTCTGAAAACAGTCTAAATATGATCTAATAAGCTCAGTTGTGCAATATATGATCAATATCAATCACAGAAATCCACAATATTTTAGATTGGAAGTAATAAGCTCAAGCAATAAGCTCACTTATTAAGCAGAATAAGCACAGACAGTACCAGAGGTAATAGAGTGATGCATAATGCTATAACAACTAAAATGAAGCACAGAAACAATCTCTAAACACTGAATCAAACTCAAATGCACAATTGCATCCCACAATTTCAAACATCCAACTCTGTCTCAACCTAGCTATTACACAGGTTCAATAAGCTCTCAAGAAAAGCTCAAGTAAACTAGCTTATGGGGGCAAAAGATAGATTGAACAACTGAGTTACTATATCAACTAAAATTATCACCTAGATCAACTGTTTATTACTCTAATTTCAATCAAAAATAGTAGTCTGTTAGACTAATACTTCTGAAACAGTTGACAATCTAGACTCCTATACTAATTTTGACTAAATCAAATTGCAAGCTTTTTATTCTACTAATTCTAATATTATCAAGCTACAATTTAACTAGATTTAGTTAACAATTACTCTTATATAACTATAACTACAATTATACTTACTAACTTCAACAATACCTAACTACTAGCTTAATTTGAAAACTTGTCTTTACTTTTTATGTTTTAAACCACTGTTTTTATAGTCATTAAATCCAAATCTACACTAATGCAACCTGAGTAAATCAATGAAACAGTAAACTCAGATTATTCCACACAGATACAATTTAATCCAAACACCCTCTGATATTATAGATAACTACACAAAGCTGAGAATCAAGCTTAACAACTCCAATCTAACCATCAATCTACCTCACTAATATGATTATAAATGCTCCTAAAGAGAAAATGCAATCAACAAACACTTAATTCTACTAGTAACAGATCCAACAGTAAATGATCACAAGTAATGCAGTAAATGATTGAAGTACCAACTAATTCACAGAAAATAACTAAATAATGAACTACAAAATCAATCTAAACTTCAATTAATCAAAACTATAACAATCTACTCTGTAACTAATTATGAAGAATCAAATAACAATGATCTAACAGTTACAATTAGAAAATTGGAAATAAAGTCAATACTTACAAAGCTCTTCACCTCAGCTCTAAATAGAGGTGATTCACTGAGCTAGCCTATCTTTAGATAGGCCAAACACGTCCATGTCTCTGTTTGATCTATCAATTTTCCACCAGATTTGTTATACAGTTCTGCACTTTGATCTTATTTGACTTTTTATGAGATTGGACTAAAAAGCTGGTATAGACTACAACTAGTTCTTACAGAAGCTAAAAAGCAAATTTGAGCTTATATTCCACTGAATTAACTTGATTATAAGCTGAGTAAAATTATTGAAAACATAATTTTTGTATTTTTTATATTTTCTGAATTTTTAGCTTTTAATGTAAATGAAATAATAATGAAATACTTGAGAGAAATAGAAACTAAGAAATTAAGTTTATAAAATCTGGAATTATAACTATTAAACTTCAAACTAAACTATTAAAAACAGGAATTAATAAAAACTGAATTTATTCTATTAATATGAAAATGAGATTACAACTATTGAAAACTGAATAAACTGAATACAAATTTTAAGAGTAAATTTTGACAGCATTAATCCTACTCTAAAACTACACAACAATAAGCTCAAAATGAGCACTATATATAGCAGGAGGGAAGGGGTTGGGGTCATTTTGCCAAGTTGGCGATCCACTCCTCTTTTGTGCTTCTTCAATCCATATCACAACCCTTAGATTACATTTGTGTTTCTTTGATTTCATCTAAACCCTTGGATCAAAAATTGATGCGTGGCATGGCCAATCATTTGCTTCCATCTGTCCCCAAACGTGCATCACTCTCTGTCCTTGTCAGAGTATCTAGAAGTAGAATCCAATGAGAAGAGTGAGGTGTTGCGTCCAATAGTACTCTGCCATGTGTCCATAAAGCTCATCATGCTCTAATCATTCTCTCTGACACATTTCTTGCACGTGAGTATGCTTCTAGATGCCCCAATGAGTAGCTAATCATGGTTAATTTGGGTGGTGTGAGTCAATTAAAACATGGTGATGAACTAGGGTTCATTGTGGTTCTGGGTTTAATGAGAATTGGGGAAAAGAAGGGCGCGTTTGTATATTTTTATTAAAACTTTGACCACAACTTGACCTTTGACCCTGAGTTATTACTTTGACCGTGGGGATGGGTTGGTATACTTGGGCTTTGGGTTATAGTGATGATTGGGCTTTGAGATAAATTGGATTGGACTAAAGCTTATAATATTTTTTTCAGCTTTTGTTGTGATATAAATCAAGGACCAATTATGCAATTTGCTGAAATCCAAGGGCTGATTTTGCCAAATTCCAAAAGTATGCTTCAAGGGCCTTTCATGCCATTCTTTAGTATTTGAAGGACTAATGTTGACTTTCAAATCCCAAGCTTTGACTTTCTGACCTTTTCCCACTCTCGTGTCCGTTTTTCCGGTTTTTGCTTGATTTTTGCCTCTTTACGATATATCCGTTCCTGCACGTTCACAAACATAAAAATACACATTCTTTGGCATTTTGTTAGCATAATTAGTCTATTTGGGTCCATTTTTGGCTATGAAAAGGTATGTGAATTAACACATACCAATTACAAAAAGCAAGTAATAGTAGTTTAGGTCATCAAATTTCTCTAAATTGTCATGTACAAAAAGTAAGTAATATTAATTTAGGTCTTTGAATTTCTCTATTTTATCATGTCGAGTCTGACTAATGGTATATCAAGCTCTCCTTAAGTTGATTTAAACTTAAAAGCCTGCATTTTCATTTTGCAAATGGAGTGTCTATCAAGTTTGAAAGTGGAAATAGTCATTTGTAGAATTCACGAGTCACTTTATAGTTATGTTTGTAATTTTACTGGGATTATAGATGTTGTAGTTTTTTTATTTAGTAAAAAGAAAAAACTAAATGGTATCTTGTTATCTCTTCCAGATGTTACAGAAGTTTTCCTTTTGATCCGGAACATGGGAAAGGGAGTACTCGATGTGGATATTAGTACTCCTGATTTTATTCGGCTAGATAAGACAAAAGTTCAAATCCAAGAAAATGATGACGAAAAGGTAAATGTTACTGTAAAAGAAAATCCTCATCCCTGTAGTAAAACAACATACTCCGTATTACTTTCTTGTGCATCATGTTCAGTTTCAAATGCTCACAACTGGTTGACTATTAGTCAGGGTCGGGTTAATTGACCTAATACATTTTTTCCCCGCTTTTTAACATAAATTTTATTTGTGCTAAATAGGATACGGTTTGGGTCACGTTCGGTCCGTTTGAGCTGTATCTCTATAGAGTGAATTATTTTATCTAATTATGTAGCCATTGTCCATGCCGCCAGAAGCTATTTAAATTATTTGTTTATTATTGTAAAACCCTAAATTTTGAACTATCATTTTATGTACTATTTAAAATTTTAACCTAAGTTGATAAATAGTTAAATGGTTATTTAGACTATGTGTTATACATTAAAAAATTTCATAATAATAATAATAACTAATCTAAATTATCTATAAACTAAAGTGTCACAAAAACTAAATTATATTCTATATTAACTTATGTTAAATGAATCCTATAGTTATCCTAGTCATGTTAAACATTTTTACTATTATTTCCAAGATCATTAACCAATTTTCCTTTAGCCTATTTTGTTGTGACGTGTGAATATTGAGGATATGAAGATACACCAAATAACCTATTTATATTAGAAGATACATATTTCCTTTTTGTTCTATATCAAATCACACGGTTTACCAAATCACACAGAGATCCGATCCCATTTAAATCCAAAAACACGTTTTTAAAACTCACTCCAGTATAACTATTATTCGCTACACACATTCCTGGCAAGGATTGTATAACTTGTTGACATCATTCAAAACCTAAACAAAAACCCACATTAATCCTTTCATCCTATCCGTCTGTTGTCGACATCAGTTATGCCCTTTGATTATCTCTAAAAATAAAACCCTACACTTCATATACTGTCTACGAATATAACGAGAGGGAGAAAGAAAGATGCATTCACACCAAACAAACAGATCTTTGTTCATGATCGTGGCCGTGCAATGTTTTAATTCACGTTGGCTATTATCTTGTTCGAGTTGCTGTTGTGTACGTAACCCTTTTTGTTTTGATCATGGCTCATTGATTCTGTGGTTAGATCGTAGCTCAGAGAGATAGCAACTAGGTTCTAGTTGGTGTTGTACTTATTCGTTCGAGTTTGGAAACTGCTTGAGCTGTTTCGTTTGGTTCGTGATTGGAGGTCTACTCGAGTTAGATCGATCGGTCCGCGTTTGGGTTTTGGGTTCTATCGTGTCTCGCGATATTTCGTGTTCGTGTTGGTGTTCTTGTTTCGGCTTCAATCATATGTCGTTGAATCATTAATGTTCGTGATCGTATTGATGAACGTTGGTTCCCGTGTGATGGTTTGGTTTAGCCAAGAGGTAATCCTCGAACCACCTATTAATACATATGAAATCACTACATATCAAGGTCATTGTTTAAAATATATTTTTGAATATACTGATATGATAAGAATTATGCATACATATACTCCCATGCATGCATGTAACTTAAAGAAATATAATGGCTTATATATACATGTAACACCCCCAAAATTTGGTACAGCGGAAGACTAATCAAGCTTTTGGGGTGCTACGGGGATTGGTATCTACACAAGTCATAAAAGAACGAGATAAAGTAAACATAATTAAAAACAAAACCAACCAGGGTTTTTAGAGTTTACATTCATCCCAAAATATCCAAAGTAAGACCCAAATAGATTAAACATAGGTCCACAATAACATATCAGAGTTTGAGAAATAGATCCTTAAACCAGGTTGCCATGCCAAGCCTTCCAAACCAAGCATCCCAAGTCATCACTTAATTACCTGAGAAAACGCGCTAAAAGTCAGCTTTCGCTGGTGAGATCATAGGTTTAATTCTTAATTCAATCAAGTGGACATATACGCAAAATGCTTGCTAGCTAGACTAGGCCTCGAATCACTAAACCAAACATATAGGTGCACACTATAGTCCAAAACCAATCAAATCAATATGCATTAGCAAGGATGCGACATGCCCAACATTCGTAAGGATACGACATGTTCATGCATTCGTAAGGATACGACATGCGCTATAACCTACCTAGTTCTATAAGCATAACAAGTTTTGAATAAACAGCAATAATAGTCCACAAAAAACAATTTGCACGTTTCTCACCCCAAGTATTGAAAAGAAAGTTCAAAAGTAAAAGTCGGGCTATGACTCACCTCAAGTCCAGATATCAGCACAAAACCGGTAGAATCAAGAAGTATCACAACTCAAATGACGGCAACTACGAACTCGGCACTTCCTAACAATATAAACTCTTCTCAAAATCATTTTCTCAAAAATCAAATATTCCCAATACCGAACGTATTTCTTTTTACTTTCCAAAATCCATTTCTCATATTTGTTTTGGCGTTTGGAATCCATGTGGGTGGAAGGTCGACTCAACACAAGCAAGGAAACACATCAACAGAAAAATAATAATAATGCAATCTACATGTCTAATATTGGCCCAATATAGTATTTAAATAAATCATCGAAGTTTACCAAGTCCGTCGACTTACTAATCCTCCACAACTTACTTACCTAATATATTATTCCAAGATCATACCGAATCCTAAATCACATAGCACGTAGATTTCTATATGGTAATCTTTAAGTTTAATAAGTTTCATAAATATATCGTCAAACTTACCAAATTCGTCAATTCGGTAAACCTCACAAGATATTTAGTAGCTTATTATCTCGCACTCCTACCACAACCTAAAGGCGTCGTAGGATACAATACCCGTTAATAAACCCTTTTTATATAACTACATAGGTCCTATTTAATCCGTCGATTAAATAAGTTATATAGTTATATGAAACGAATCTATTAACGCCACACATCCGTGACAAGCACAAAAGTCAATAATTAATAAAATGGCCCACTTGGATTCAAATGCCCTCAATCTCATATAACTCGTAAGTTCTCGTTTTATTTCCCAAAAGCTTATTTTATTTCATAAGACATTTCACGTTATATTTATATTTCTATTTATAATAGTTTAATTATAATAAAGTTTCCGACATTTATTACACTATTTTCATAGTCTAATACATATCGTCAACCTCATTATTTTTATTACTCGTGATCACTTATTTATTATATACACACTTATGTAAATATATATATGTTTACACATTTATATATTTATATAAATGTTTATATCTGTTAGGATCGTATTTTGTTTATAAAAAGTGTCGGTCATTAATGTGTTGTAATAGGTTGCTTTAGAATTTCATTATGACGAAGTTTATGTTTAGTATTCATGTTTTGTAAAAGTCTAAGGGCTACTAATGTAATAATGTCAAAGATATGTGAAGCCCTAGACAACCACTATAAATACTCTTGTAATCCTCATGGAAGAGGTTGGTTCTCTTAGTAATAACATTGTCTCATTATTTCACACACTAGAGTTCCCACCCACTCTCTCTCTCTACTTACTTTCTCTCTCTAGATTAGGTGAGATTCATAAGTGATTAAGGTTGTTCTATGGCCCTTCAAGTGGTATCAATCGCCTAGGGATAATATTAGGTTGTTTTAGATCGTTTTTTGGTGAATAATCTCGTGTTTTGGGCTGTTTTTACGTATTCAGCGAGTTAGGAGCCCTAGAATATCGAGTTAGCTGCTGTTTTATCGAGTTAGGGTGGTTTACTATCGAGTTAAGGTGGTTTATCGAGTTAGGGTGGTTTATCGAGTAAGCATTTCTGCCTATCGAGTTAGCCGGATACTTATCGAGTTAGTAAGACTCTTATCGAGTTACATACATTTTGTCGAGTTAGGCTGGTTCAACCTTATCGTTTATCGAGTAAGGATTTCACTTGGGCTTTACTAAACGAAACGCTGCCAAAATTTCATTAGATTATCGAGTTAAGCTTCTTCTATCGAGTAAGAAGTAATCTACTGAGTAACAAGGACTTACCGAGTAACAAGGTCTTATCGAGTTAGTGAGCATTACCGAGTAACAAAGCTTTACCGAGTTAACAACCATTACCGAGTTATCAAAAAAAATTTAATTTTTAATTTTTTTGGCGGGAAAATTTGAGTAAAATTTAATTTTTACAGGAGACTAAACGTTGAATTTTTATGCGAGATTCAAATTTTGGTCTAACGTTGAAAATTTTGACCCAAAATTCAAATTTTTAGGCCAAAATTCAAATTTTTTCGGTAAAATTTGGCGTCAAAATTTTTAAAAACTCAAAATTTTCTAGTAACCTTAGAATTGCATTTCATGGTGATTTTCGAATTTTAGGAAAAAAAAAAATTCAAATTCAATTTTTGGAGGAAAAATACGAAATCACTAAAATCAACCGAGAACGTTTTTCAACTTCACCAAAACATCTAATCTACAACAACAACCTTTGTTATCTTTCAAAAGATCCTCAGAACAACGTTTCACTTTGAATTCAAATCATGGCAACGCAACAAGATATTCATGCTGCCGGTGCCGAAAATCGACCTCCAATGCTTGAAAAAGGTGGATATCTTCCATGGACAAGCCGCATGCTTCATTACATCAAAACAAAGCCTGATGGTAAACTAATGATCAAATCCATTAAAGAGGGTCCATTTAAGCCAAGACAAGTTCAAGATGAAGGCAATCTGAATACAACACCTCCCACTCAACCATTCATGCGTGACCAAACAGAAGAAGATTACACAGATGAAGACAAGAAGCAGATCGCCGCTGATGATATGGCAATGCATTTAATCCAACTTGGATTACCACGCGAGATCTTTGCTGCGGTTGACAGCTGTGAAACTGCTTATGATATGTGGGAACGCATTAGAAGGATATGTCATGGAACAGAAATTGGGCAACAAGACATTGAAAACAAACTTCTAACTGAATGGGAGAACTTCACATCCACTAAAGGTGAACAGATTGAATCCTACTACACAAGGTTTTGCACTTTGATGAATGAGTTAATTAGAAACAAGTTGACACCACGAACAATTGCAACAAACATCAAATTCATCAATAATCTTCCAGAAGAATGGGGTCGTTATGTTACAATTGTCAACCAAACAAAGGATTTACATCAGGTGAATTATGATCAACTCTATGACTTTCTGAAGCAAAACCAAGCTGAGGCAAATGAAGTAAGGAAAGAAAGATTGGCAAAGAATCATGATCCTCTCGCATTAATTGCTACTACACCAACACCGTTACTAGTGAACACACAACAACCATCATCATCTTCCACTCACAACTATATGCAACCATCATGCATTCAACAACCAACACCGGTCTACCAACAACAATTCTACCCACAGCAACAACATGTTATTCCACAACAGCAATACCCACAATTCCAAGAACCAGAATTCACTGAAAATGATGAAGCTAATGCAGCCTTGACTCAAGCATTTGCTTTACTGACAAAGGCATTCCAAGGACGTTATTCTACACCAACAAACAACAACCAAAGGATTTCATCAAACACTCGCAACTAGCAGATTGCTCAGCCGAGTTTCAATATGGGCAACGGAGGCCAAATGGTTGGAGTTTATGGGAATCAGCGGGGATATGCTACTGGATTTCGTATGGGTGATCAGAATATGCAGAATGCAGGTCAGTATGCAGGGAATCAGATGGGTCAGTTTATTGGCAATCAGAGGGGTCAGAATGTTGGTAATCAGGCAATGGGTAATCAAAATAGGAATGTTGCAGCTCCAGTTGTTGGGAATAATGTAAATGTGAATCAGGGTAATCTGGTAAAGTGTTTCAACTGTCAGGGTGTAGGTCATATGGCAAGGAACTGTCCTACTAAGCCGAACAAAAGAGACCCAGCATACTTGCAGAAAGCATTGATGTTGGCACAAAAGAATGAGGCAGGGTTTCAGTTGAACGCAGAGGAGAATGATTTTATGGCTCTTATGGATGAAATGGAAGACAGAGAGGATATCGATACGAACTGCATATTCATGGCGAATCTTCAGGAAGCTAAGTATGACACGGATTCTGGCAGACTTCCTGTTTATGACACCAATGCACCATCTGAGGTATCTAACTTCAACACATGTCACAATAATGATATATTTAATATGTCTCCTCATGAAGAACAACATTCTGAGAAGCTAGCATCTACTTATGATACATACCTGGACAGCCAAGTAATAGTAATACTCCTTCAGCAACTCCAGATGTGAATTATAATGGAGACTTCGTTTCATAACATACTAAGAATGATGAGGAAACACGTGCCTTGTTTGAATCATTATTGAATAATTGTCGTATTGAAATTGAAAATGTGAAAAAGGTCAATCGCGATGTTAAGGCCGCGAATGTTAAATTGACGGCTGAGCTTGAGAGTTACAAGGAAAACATTAAAGCTTTTGAGTTTCAAAACAAAATATTGTCTGAATTAGAAACTGGTTATCAAAATTCCGTTTCAAGGGAAAAACTTTTGCAAATCAAGTTTGATACACTTGATGTTAATTCTTTCAAGAAGATAAAATCTTTAAACGCGGAAATTTCTGATTTACAAAACCAACTTTCTAAACAAAAATCAGCTTATACCAAACTTGAAAAAGAAAGGGATGAATTGAAAAAGGGATTTGCAAAGAAAGAAGATAAACTTTTGGATGAAATCATAGAGTCAGAACACAAGATTGCAAAACTAGAAGAATTAGTGGTTAAAAAGGGTCAGTCAAGTCAAACAATGAATATGATTGCTAATCAAACTAATCCGATTTACCACACAAAACATAAAATGGCTCTAGGGAACAAAACTCCTTGTAATCTCAAGAAAGCTCAGCAAGAACAGAATTGTTTGTTTAATGGAAATGTTTTGTTTACTAAGCATGATCCTCCTATAGTTCGTGATTCTGTGGAAATGATTGAATTGGTCGAAGAGAGCATTAATAAAATGAAACAAAAGAATCCTGATTTGAAACCAATTGATTACAACAAATTGAACAAACTTTCGGGCATTACTTTTGTTCCACAAAAACAAGCATATGAGCTTTCCAAACCTTTTTCCAAAAGCCCAGAAGTTTCTACACCCGTAGTTGTGTCCAAATCTCTTTCAAAAATGGAACAAATGTCTTCTAACAACACTTTTAATACAAGTGAGGCTAGAGACATTCTTGATGACGTTAAAAAGAGAATTCAAACACTTCAAAATATTGTTAAATCTAAAACTACTATCAGTATTAACAACTGGCATTCGAGTTTTCATAACGAGCAGAAAAAGGTGTTTGAAAACGAAATTACTATCCCACAGAATAACATCAATGCGAGGGTAATCCATTTTGAACAAGCTTTCTTAAAAGAAACGGTCGATTTTGTCAAGGACCAAAAATCCCTGGTAAAAGAAGCTAATGAAACTCGTGAAAACATGAATGTTTTGGAAAGGTTAAATGATTCTCTCTTCGAAGCAGTTCTGTCTACTGATATAATGTCTATCATCATACAAACATATTCGGTTCAAGAAGATGAAAGACTGAGAGCTGAGACCTCCGAAATTGTTTCCAAATATGAAAATGCTCTTATAAAGCTTGAAAAAGAAAATGTGTCATGTTTTAAACAACTTGATCGGAAAAAAGAAGAATGCAAGTATGACAAACTGTCGTATGAGCGTGCCTTCAAGAACATGAAAGAGCAAAATGATCTTTTGAGGGCTCAGCTTGAAAGTCAAAAAGGGAAGGGTGAGGAAACTAAGTTTTCAAAACCATCAACTTCGAAAAAACCAAATGTTTCAAAAACGGTTGAAAAACCAAAAATGTCAATTTCACAGTTTGCTCCAAAAGTCGATGAGAAAAAGAATTTGACAAAACCAGTCACTCCAACACCCTTGCCCCAGCGTTGTGAATATGAAAAGATTGTTGATAAAGGAAAAGTGGTTGTCGAAACACCAAAAGTTCTAGCACCTGGCCTTTTTAGGATTAGTCCCACTAATGCGTCTGCCTCCACATCTAAGACTTATGAGGGCAAAAAGGATAATTATAAAGAGTCTAGTGATGCTAAAAAGGACAAAAATATAAATCTTAATGCGTGTGCCTCAACTTCTACAGGATTAGACAGCACCTCTAGGAGCAGCAGACTAAAGCCTAGGAGCAATACAAGGAACAATAGAGTCTCGTCTGCATCTACGAGTAGTAGCAAGAATAAAGTTGAAGAAGTAGAAGAACACCCTAGGAATTTATCGCTTTGTAATAAGAGACATGTTTCATTTGAATGTAATGTCGAGAGTACTAGTTCTAATGCATGTAATGACACTGTTTATTTAATATGCAAGAAATGTTTAAATAATGATGTTCATGATGAATGTTGTTAGGTCACCATTTTACAACATAACCACTAAGATTTCTAGAGAGATAAAGTAAGTAGAGAGAGAGAGTGGAAGGAACACTTAATATGAAATAAAAAACTAATAATATTACTAGGTGAACCAACCACCTCTAATGAGGTGTTACAAGTCTATTTATAGGTGAGGATTAGGGCTTCACCATACTTTGCTAATATTACAAACTTAGCCCTTAGACTTTTTCCAAACCTATAAACTTAGTATAAAACATATAAAATCACTAACGTATTAACTAAATAATGCAACCACTAACAAAACTCAATGACCGACACTTGAAATAATAAAGTCTATTCCCAACAATCTCCCCCTAAGTGTTGGTCATCAAAGGTTGCTCAACGTCGTCATCTTCTATACTTTGACTTTGTAGTTGACATCCTCAAAAATAGTTAGCAAAATCTTTCATCGTTCTATGTACTTCGTTCTTTGTTGATGTGATGGTGATCATGTTATGAAGTTTTCTGCCGATCGTCACTTCTGTGTCTGTGGTGGTTGTCCGCCATTCCAACATGCTCATACATCTTTAGACTTTGACTTTTGAAAGTACGAAGTTACTTTGCATACACTAAGATCTTTAGTCTTTAAACTTTGCAGATTCTTCTTATTGGCATAGAATCTTTCTTTGAACTTTGTGGTACTTAGATCTTTGGGGGAGCTTTCATTTGCTTCAAGATGTATGTATGAGCATGCTGGAATCTACCATCATGGAGGTGATGTACCTGCAAGTAAACAGTTAGCAATAATCAACCGGTACTTACAGATAAGGAATTAGAGCTCGTCAACAGCATAGTGTGAAGACTCCTTCTAATCCTTATCAAGGCCGTTCCCATGCCAGATACTCCCGAAGGAGCTTACCAGACCTACTAAGTAGCTCAATGACTGGGTGAGTCGCTGGGGATCACTCCACGACTATAGATAGCTATGGAACCACCGCGAACACTAAGCGTAACCCGTGTGGGGTTACCGAAGTGACCTGCTGTCAGAGCTGTTAGATGTTGACCCTGGAAGGAATTTTCGTTCAATCATTGAGAAATACATTTGTAATTCTCTCATAAACGTTCTCGGCAGATTGCTAAGATCTGCGAAGGACTCGATAATTTAAACTGGTGTCCATTGATGTAGAACACCATATGTAGAAATACTAAGTGTTCCTAAGAGATCTTTGATGTATCTCATGGCTCTAGACTCGATAAGTGGACACTTAGGTTTCCTATGCGGAGACTAGGGAGGGGTCTCCTGCTTCAATATCAACCATCTCTAAGAGATAAGTCGATAGATTACACTGGTTCCCCGTGAGAATGAAACAAGCTATTTTAAGAGAACTTGAGTGGTTAAGAAGGTTTAGTGCATTGCATCACTGGGTCCATGACGACTTTATCTTCAATACCAGTGTCGCCTTAGCAACAACCAGTAGCATACGAATTGAACCCGGTGTCTGCCCGTTGAACATATGGAGGGCTATTTCTTTTCACCCTTTTCTTTACTTTTCTTTTTAATTCTTCAACTCCTTGTTTCCCCTTTCATTCTTTTCTCCTTTTTTTTGTATCATACCTAAGGACTTCTAATTCTAACTATTGGTGATGTCCTTGGGTAGATCCCTCCGGCTCTGGCGGATCATAGGACAGTTTTTTTTTCCTATCTTAATCACCTTATAACTCCATGATTATCCGACAATAGCCAAGAAACCTTTGAAAATCTCTCAAAGTGTTTGTGATTATCAAACATTTTGTTTAACACTTTGAGAGTTTTGTGTTAACTTTTGAAGGGCTCCCCCTTCACATGTGCTCATAAGTATTTAAGAAATTTGCACATGCGGGAGGAGCAAGCACTTTTTGAATTGATCCACTTTCAGTGAACAAGACCGATTCGAGACACGCTTACATCACTAGTTATACTAGCTTGAAATTATTACCCGGCCTGGTCAAGTCCACAGAAGGTTTCTCGAAATGGTACATTTCTACTAAGACAAATCCTTTTCGAGACACGCTTACGTGGCTGGTTAAAGAGTTCCATTGTCAGCTTTTAGGTGACAACTAGCTCTAGTAACTATCTTGATATTATTACCCATCAAGGATAAGTCCTTTCGATTATTAACTTTTATGTTTCGTCAATTCTTGGGTGAATCTGAGTCTAGCTCGCATGAGATTTAACTTTTAAGAAACATTGAACTTTCATATTTTAATCACTTTCACTTTTCTCCCCCTCAAAAATAGCATATGAGATGTTGTTTTTGATAAACTTTTGATTAAAATATGCTTTTTGAGTGTTATGGGGAGATATCAATGAAAACTTTTGTTTTTCAGGCGATGAGTTTTTCAAGTGCTCCCCCTCAACAAGTGAATACTCATTGAGGTGAAATACTTGTCTTTTGAGCAGAATTATGAAAATCAGAAAATGTTTGATTAATTCTACTTAAAAGTAAGAAGCCTTTGCTCCTTATATAAGGATTGAGGCACTGATGCGTACCTCAGGGTCCTTTCTTTACAAGTGCGGGTTGTACACTGTTATGTGTGCACAAACCATAGTTATGGATGAAGAAAATTATGATGAAACAAAGGTAATGTTATACCAAGATGATCATACTCGAGGAGTATCCAGACGGCGGTAAGTAAGAATTTCGAGAATCGGTTCCCTTGCTCCAATCAAGCTCTCCAATCTGCGTATCTGCTCCCTGAACCTTAACTTCTGATCAATCCTAGCCATGAACTTGAGTGCTTCCTTCACATCTCTTCTTCTCCATCCCACGTTAAATCCACTATCATGTTCTTTGAGTTTATCATTCAACTTAATTCTGACATACTTAAGAGTCTGATCCCCGAACTTATGAACCTCTTCATATCTCATGAATCTGAACCCATCCCGATACGGATAAACAACTCCAAAAGGTTTGTTGTTGAAGGTAAGCGGTCGTGGGTGCTGGATGCCATGAATATGTTTTTGTGGAGCAGTAAAGTTGAGGGCTGTCTGATAACTTTCGACTCCTAATTGTGCATCTTCTACTCTTTCTTTGATGATAGTTTGATGCATAAAAAGCAAAATAGAGTTGATGATGTCATACTGAAGGCTGCCGGGCAAGTGCTGAAGTTTGCCTTGAACCTTGAGTAAGTATATGTCAGCAATGTCACTGAGTTTCAACCGATGATAGTCTGCTTCACCGAATTTATATAGTTGATTATCGATTCGTTTGACCTCAATTTCAACAAGAAAATTATACCCAAATCTTTTCTCAGTACGTGGAACGGCTGTGATGGCAAGAATGCGTTGATTAGAGAAGACTATGTGGTTGGATCGGAATGACAGCTTGTATTTATAGAACCATTTGCGCATCTCTGGCCAGTGAGAGTTGCACAAAGCTGCTTCAATGTTGTACTTGCTAACAGAAGTGGAGTATAATACTCTCATTTGATCGTCAAGTTCTTCCAGAGGATATGAAGCTGCTTTGAATTTGGTAAGAGATGTAGCATAACGGTGTTCAGGATTCATGTTCCCATGTGTAACACCCCCAAAATACCGCAGCGGAAGACTGTGTCATAGGGGTGCTACTTCATAATACAAAGTACAAGTTATAGAAAACGAACTCTAAATGAGACGTTTTGAAAAGTTACCATTCGATTAATGAATTCAAAGTTACTAACATGAGATTCCAAAGTGTGATACATAAATGTATACAAAGTTTTGAATGGTAAATGGTAAAAGCGTAAGTCTTCAGAATATGCAGCTTGACTCTAAGTTCCACCCACTAGCTATCGCCTTACTAACCTGAGATAAACATGCTAAAGTGTCAACACAATGGTTGGTGAGTTCATAGAGTTTGTCTTAAAACAGTTGAAAAGCCTTAAAAGAATGTTCACACAGCAAAGGCATCGTGAATCCACTCAGTTACAAGTCCCGCCATAAGAGACTTGTAACCTGTGTGTTCACAACCCACTGCTACAATATAGTATGATTAAGACATGTATAAGTTCATCAAAACAATTAAGCAATTAGTCGTGAGTCTACTCTTCATCTCCGAAGACCTCACGTTAATGATGTATCCAACATTCGCAAATGTTAGGATGTATCAATAGCCTCAATGGTCATCCAACAACTTAATTTGGAGCCACCGGAAGTCTCAATGGTCATCCAGCAACTTAATCTGGAGCCACTGGAAGTCTCACAATCAAGTATAATGCAATCATGTATATATGACATCAAGTATAATGCGATCAAGTATAAGACAATCAAGTATAAAACAATCAAGTATAAAACAATCAAGTATAAATGTTTTGAGTATTTGTACAAGTAAGCAAGTAGTTGTGCATGTATCCCCCCCAAAGAGTTAAAACAAGTATGAAAAAGTAGGGGCTATGACTCACCTTAAGCTTAAGTGATGTGAAATCAAAGTGGTAGTCGAATCACGAAAGTCTCTAAGAGCAGCCTATAATAGAACGTTGCGACTTAGGTTTGGAGTAATGTCTAAGAATACGAAGAATTGCCTATATATGTCTTGCATAATGTTCATGATGTAGTACTTAGTATATAATGTAAGTCTTTGAATATAAGTCGTTTATGAAACATGTATAGTTTGTACATCTCTTACTACCGTTCGGGCCGACATAATTCAGAAGTCATGGAGTAAACGTTCGAGGAGCCAGGACACTTTAATTCGTAAATCCACAACTCATCTCGACGGCTTACTTAATGAACTCTTCACATGAGGCTCCCTACTATTGTAGTACTTGATAACATATATATAAGTTTTGATCTTTAAAAGTTATATGGTCTTTAGCCGTGGCTTTGCCGTGACCTTGGTCATTGTTCCATGGTCTTGAGACTCAACCTTGGCTTTAGGTCATTAGACCTCTTGGTCTCATCTAATTATAACCATTATATAGTTACTTGTCTAAAAATGGGCTGTTAAGAATTTGAAGAAAATTATCACTCAGAAAGCGTTTTCAGGGCTCGAGCTTCTTTATTCCTGAACGAAAACGTCGTTCCGGACAACTTTCGTGTTTTAACTTTTTGATGAATCAGACCAGAACGGTGACTTTCAAATTGGCAGAATGCAAAACAGTAGGGTATAGGCAGTTTCGGCGTTTTGGTATCGCTAACTTCTTATGGCCATAACTTTTGACTCGTGTACTCGTTTTAGGTGATTCAAATTGCTATGTTTTCCTTGTTAAGTCCTCTTTAACAGTAAGTAAGTGTCAAATATCAAAGTTATACTATTTTGGTCGTGGTTCTCCATAAAAATCACTAGTTTGCTTGTTTACTTGTCATAAGTTAACATATGTATACCAATACTCGTTTTATCCATTTTTAAACATCATGAACACAATACAAAGACCATATATAGCATGAATGAAACATAATAAGCATGAAAATGATATTGAGCAAGAAAGTGTAATAGGGTTTCTTACAACTTTTGGCTTTCTAAAGAAAGGAAGTCAAGTATGGAACTAGGACACTAAACCTATGCTTGCAAACCCTTCACCACAACTCTTGTAACCCTTGCTAGCCTTGATATAAACCTTGTGAAAACCATTCACTTCAGCCCCTAATCACCTTGTGTAGCTCCTAATTCAACCATGGAATCACCAAACAAACTTAAGAACTAGGTAGAGAATACTAAGACCTTGAACTTTGTAGTGTAACTTGTATATTGATGATCAAAGGATCATGGTGCTAGGTATTTATGTTGTGGCGTTTTTGGTGATGAAGAAAGGAAGGGATTAGCTTGCTATTTATACTATGAATGAGGAGGTTAGGAAGGTTACTAGGAAAGTGCTAAAACTTGGAGACAAAGTTGTAAATAAATATGATCTAATGGCTAAAGTCATGAGATGATGCCACAAGTGTGAATGCCCCCCCCCCTAGTGGCGGTTCATGAACTTGGAGAACAAGGTGTGGACTTTTGATGATATTATCCTAAGTATGTAGCTAGTTTTGGACCCGTAAATTGCTAACCGTAAGTTATTAAGTCACAAAACGTAAAACCGGGCATCCTAAAAATATGAAACTTGAAAGTATGGTTAAACATGTCAATATACTCCATAATAAAATATAAAATGAGTGGTAGGTTCTATCGGGTGCTAAAACCCTGCTAAAAACTGGAAACACGGGTCTAAAACGCGTAATTCGCGCAAAACGCTGAACTGGAAAACGTAAAATTCCGAAACTTTTGGAATTGTCCTAAAATGAGAGAAAATCATATTTCTATTGTTTATAATGTTTTATGGACATATCGGGATGCTGGAATGACGTTTAAACCTAAAAGTAAATCTCGGACACGGCTTTGTGATTTTTGCAGAAATGATCCGACGAGCGTCAAACTCTCGGATTATCGTTAAAATAGTTTAACTTACGAGAATATGAAATAAAAATTTCTGAGATGAATAGTGAAAAGTGAATAGTAAAAAGTGAATAGTGAAATTTTTGGAAATAAAAGTTAACCTGAAATTGCGAATTGTTACAGTCTCTACCCCTTAAGGAAACTTCGTCCCGAAGTTTAGTGTGTCTAGGAGAATTCGGAATCTCTAATATAGTGGTGTTCACTCTGATTCGTCTAAGGTTGTGGTTAAGGAGTTGTATCGGATGTAAATAAGCCCACTTATTTATAACTCTTTACTTACATAAAGAAGCGTCCAAATTTATGTAAGTAAGGGATCATAAACTCATGGTTCGGTGATTTACAATTTATTTATTTAACTGAAGAGGCGTCCCAATCCATTTAAATAAGGAGATTCTAAAACATCCTACTTAAGAATTTCCGACACAAAATCCGCCTTCTGAGGCCGATAGTAAGATAATCAAGCCATCAAATCCCTAAAGCTAAGCAATAATATTATTTAACTCAAATCTTGTGTCTCATCAAACAAGAACTGTCACAAGATCAAGTTAACTAATTAGTTATTACTGAGCTCCATGTTTTTAATGACTCGGCTAATCTCTGGGGCTCCTTATAATACTAAAGTCACATCGTCTAACAGCGTGGAACTAAGCAAACCTCTAACCAAAAAGCATATGTGTATGTATTGTGTGTAAGGCAAATAAAGAGGAAGGTCCTAACGTATATAGCAGTTATAGTCTAGGCACTAAATGCAACCTAGTTCTCTATAACCAAGGCTTTGGTACCAATCTGTAACACCCCCAAAATACCGCAGCGGAAGACTGTGTCATAGGGGTGCTACTTCATAATACAAAGTACAAGTTATAGAAAACGAACTCTAAATGAGACGTTTTGAAAAGTTACCATTCGATTAATGAATTCAAAGTTACTAACATGAGATTCCAAAGTGTGATACATAAATGTATACAAAGTTTTGAATGGTAAATGATAAAAGCGTAAGTCTTCAGAATATGCAGCTTGACTCTAAGTTCCAACCACTAGCTATCGCCTTATTAACCTGAGATAAACATGCTAAAGTGTCAACACAATGGTTGGTGAGTTCATAGAGTTTGTCTTAAAACAGTTGAAAAGCCTTAAAAGAATGTTCACACAGCAAAGGCATCGTGAATCCACTCAGTTACAAGTCCCGCCATAAGAGACTTGTAACATGTGTGTTCACAACCCACTGCTACAATATAGTATGATTAAGACATGTATAAGTTCATCAAAACAATTAAGCAATTAGTCGTGAGTCTACTCTTCATCTCCGAAGACCTCACGTTTATGATGTATCCAACATTCGCAAATGTTAGGATGTATCAATAGCCTCAATGGTCATCCAACAACTTAATTTGGAGCCACCGGAAGTCTCAATGGTCATCCAGCAACTTAATCTGGAGCCACTGGAAGTCTCACAATCAAGTATAATGCAATCATGTATATATGACATCAAGTATAATGCGATCAAGTATAAGACAATCAAGTATAAAACAATCAAGTATAAATGTTTTGAGTATTTGTACAAGTAAGCAAGTAGTTGTGCATGTATCCCCCCCAAAGAGTTAAAACAAGTATGAAAAAGTAGGGGCTATGACTCACCTTAAGCTTAAGTGATGTGAAATCAAAGTGGTAGTCGAATCACGAAAGTCTCTAAGAGCAGCCTATAATAGAACGTTGCGACTTAGGTTTGGAGTAATGTCTAAGAATACGAAGAATTGCCTATATATGTCTTGCATAATGTTCATGATGTAGTACTTAGTATATAATGTAAGTCTTTGAATATAAGTCGTTTATGAAACATGTATAGTTTATACATCTCTTACTACCGTTCGGGCCGACATAATTCAGAAGTCATGGAGTAAACGTTCGAGGATCCAGGACACTTTAATTCGTAAATCCACAACTCATCTCGACGGCTTACTTAATGAACTCCTCACATGAGGCTCCCTACTATTGTAGTACTTGATAACATATATATAAGTTTTGATCTTTAAAAGTTATATGGTCTTTAGCCGTGGCTTTGCCGTGACCTTGGTCATTGTTCCATGGTCTTGAGACTCAACCTTGGCTTTAGCCATGGTTGTGGACTTGGCTTTAGGTCATTAGACCTCTTGGTCTCATCTAATTATAACCATTATATAGTTACTTTGGTCTAAAAATGGGCTGTTAAGAATTTGAAGAAAATTATCACTCAGAAAGTGTTTTCAGGGCTCGAGCTTCTTTACTCCTGAACGAAAACGTTGTTCCGGACAACTTTCGTGTTTTAACTTTTTGATGAATCGGATCAGAAGGGTGACTTTCAAATTGGCAGAATGCAAAACAGTAGGGTATAGGCAGTTTCGGCGTTTTGGTGTCGCTAACTTCTTATGGCCATAACTTTTGACTCGTGTACTCGTTTTAGGTGATTCAAATTGCTATGTTTTCCTTGTTAAGTCCTATTTAATAGTAAGTAAGTGTCAAATATCAAAGTTATACTATTTTGGTCGTGGTTCTCCATAAAAATCACTAGTTTGCTTGTTTACTTGTCATAAGTTAACATATGTATACCAATACTCGTTTTATCCATTTTTAAACATCATGAACACAATACAAAGACCATATATAGCATGAATGAAACATAATAAGCATGAAAATGATATTGAGCAAGAAAGTGTAATAGGGTTTCTTACAACTTTTGGCTTTCTAAAGAAAGGAAGTCAAGTATGGAACTAGGACACTAAACCTATGCTTGCAAACCCTTCACCACAACTCTTGTAACCCTTGCTAGCCTTGATATAAACCTTGTGAAAACCATTCACTTCAGCCCCTAATCACCTTGTGTAGCTCCTAATTCAACCATGGAATCACCAAACAAACTTAAGAACTAGGTAGAGAATACTAAGACCTTGAACTTTGTAGTGTAACTTGTATATTGATGATCAAAGGATCATGGTGCTAGGTATTTATGTTGTGGCGTTTTTGGTGATTAAGAAAGGAAGGGATTAGCTTGCTATTTATACTATGAATGAGGAGGTTAGGAAGGTTACTAGGAAAGTGCTAAAACTTGGAGACAAAGTTGTAAATAAATATGATCTAATGGCTAAAGTCATGAGATGATGCCACAAGTGTGAATGCCCCCCCCCCCTAGTGGCGGTTCATGAACTTGGAGAACAAGGTGTGGACTTTTGATGATATTATCCTAAGTATGTAGCTAGTTTTGGACCCGTAAATTGCTAACCGTAAGTTATTAAGTCACAAAACGTAAAACCGGGCATCCTAAAAATATGAAACTTGAAAGTATGGTTAAACATGTCAATATACTCCATAATAAAATATAAAATGAGTGGTAGGTTCTATCGGGTGCTAAAACCCTGCTAAAAACTGGAAACACGGGTCTAAAACGCGTAATTCGCGCAAAACGCTGAACTGGAAAACGTAAAATTCCGAAACTTTTGGAATTGTCCTAAAATGAGAGAAAATCATATTTCTATTGTTTATAATGTTTTATGGACATATCGGGATGCTGGAATGACGTTTAAACCTAAAAGTAAATCTCGGACATGGCTTTGTGAGATGAATAGTGAAAAGTGAAAAGTGAATAGTAAAAAGTGAATAGTGAAATTTTCGGGAATAAAAGTTAACCTGAAATTGCGAATTGTTACACCATGGATAAGATATAGAAGATCGTTGTTGAAGAAGTATTCCTTAGGGATCTTTGGATCACTTGGAGGACCAACAAGGGGTAATGGGTGAGAAAAATATTGAAATTTGAAGTCATCAGGATCCGTGCCAATATACAGTCTGTCCCAAGATGGTCTCTTTTCCCAAGTAATATTTTCTGACAGAGCTCTAGCAACCTCATCAACATTATATTCGAACTCGAGTTCAGTTGTGGTACATGTTTTGAACTCTGTGAACCCTGATTTACGAATCTTAACCAAGTCAGAAAGCTGAAGTCTTTGTGTTTGCACCTTTTTGATTCTTTTAGTGAAGCTTATAATAGATCCTTCAGTCATTTCTTCAGCTTCAGTGTCATCAGGGTGAGCATCAACCATTTCATCAAACCAGTTAAATGAAGGAGCATCGGGGTTAATCCATTCAGGAGCTGGAATTAATTGAGCTTCCTTAGGTGGTTCCGTAATGGTTTCGGTGATAAGTGGAGGGATGTCATCCATATCTACATCAGCATCCTCGGTTGATTGTGGAGGGTTTGGATCAGCAGAAACGTTAACAGTTGCGGTTGTAGTTGGAGGCTTGGAGGTGGAACCGGACACTTTCTTCCTCTTTTCCTGTTGTGGCTCATCATCTGGGTCGGAATCATCATGACGACGCTTGGTAGCTTTTGTCTTTTTGCAGGCTTCACTTTTCTTTTCAGCTTTCTTGATTGACTTAATAAGTGCCTTGCGTAGACCATTCTCATCCGGATCATTCACAATTGCTTCCAATAGTTTGCCTTTGAGATCACTTACTGAAGGGTTTGAAGGTAGAGTCTGAACGGTGATTGGTGTAGTTTGAAACCTTTGAGAAACAATCCCTTCAAGATTATCTCTGACGTAATGTTCTATAGCGGAAGGAAGTGTCTCCTGAATATACTTTTGAACCTCTCTTGGTAATCTCTGTTTCACTTGGTGCTCAACTGCTGCATCAACATTATAAATCTTGAAAGCTTCAACATCACGCTTTTGTTCGTTAACTTGTTTCTGGAGCGCGTTGTATTGGTCATGTAATGATCTCAGCAAGCTTGAGTGAACAACTGTTGTAGGATAACTTGGTGTAGGTGATAAAGGTTGTTGTTGTGGTTGAACTGTGGATGGTCCTTCATCAATACCCACAATGTCAATAGAGGTGTCTTTACTTGTATCAGGTTGCTCATCCTTACCATCACCATCCGAATCATCATCTCTTTCATCATTCTTATCTTCTTCATCATCTTCAGATTTCTCAGCTTCTTCACTTTCAGAATTCTTTTCTTCATCACTGCTTTCCTCATTCTCAGATACATCATCATCTTTGCCTTTAGAGGCTTCTTCTTCTTCACTAACTTCTGGTTTATCGATAGAGTCTTTTGGTTCAGAACTGGATGAGTTAGCTTCATCATCGGAGTTATCATCATCTTGTTCATAGGATGACGGTGTTTGAGATCGTGTTTCTTCTGATGATTGTTTTTCTCTTTCCGAGCTTGGAGTTGGCATTTCCACATCCTGAGTACCAGAACCTTCACCTTTCTTAGTTAATCTTGCAATTCTGTCCTCCTCTGATAGTTTGCTTTCTCTTAAAGTAATTTTCAATTGTTCTTCTTCTTCAGATTCGGACATTGGTGAGGTGACTGATTCTTCTTGAGTTTCTTTAGCTTTTCCCTTATCTGCCTTCTTTCTTTTAGTCAGTGTAAGCTTTTCAGTTTCAGTTTCCTGCTGAGCATCTCCTTCATCATCCGTTGGTTCATCTCGAAGAGTTGTCACTTTCTTCTTAGACTGTATAGTGACTTTCTTGGTTCTGGATTTGGGAATTGTTTTTATTTTAGATGCAGCTTTTGAAGTTTTCCCTTTCTTCGGTTGAGTCAAACCAACTTGATCGTTTCTTTGAGCTTCATCGTATACTGAATATGCCTCAGTGCTACGGACTGCTTTAGGTATCAGATGATCAGGGATTCTCATTCCTTGTTTCTGAGTGTTTTTCTTTTGAATCTTGGTTTTAGAATACTTATGGTCCATAACAGGGGTGTGTTTCTTATCTTCCAATCCATGATCAATCTCTGGGTTTGTTTCCATGAAATAAGCAATGAGGCACTTTGTGAATTTGTAGAATGGAATTCTAGTGGTTGAGGATTTCTGAAACTGTCTTGCTTGATAAACCATATCATCCCAGATCAGTTGAGCATAGTCAATGTAAGCTTGATTGACAACCCCCGAGAAAATCTGCATCAATTCTAGAGAAGGATGTTCATGCCCAGTTTCTTTGCCCGTTAAACTGTTGGTGAGGATAGAGTAAAGTGTGAGCCATGGTTGTGGAATGAATTCCTGTCGACATGAGATATTCTGTTGAGTTTGACTTCTGATTCATCATACTGCAGGTCTCGAAGAAGTCTGATAACATCTGATAATGATGGCAACGGAGTGAATTTCTTGACATTAGCAGGCAAACTAAGAACAGTGCGGAGAGTTTGTACATCAAACACAATTTGTTTGTGATCAAGACGAACACCCAATGTTTTATCATTTTTGCTAATTTCAATAGATTCCCAAAATTATGTTAAGTAGACTTCTGGTACTGTAGTTGTGATGGTGAGAAGATTAAATATGAAGTGTTCTTTGAGTAACTCTAGGATGATAGCACAAGTTGGATGACATGTGAATGTTTCAAAATCTATCCTATGGTTTGTCTTTGCGATTATTCTTTCATCTCCTTGAATCAATTCGTGTCTGGGTGTTGATGACTTTGCCATTTTTTTGTACCTAAAATGATTCATAAAACCAACAAAAGCCATGTGGTGATAAGCTCGTTAGTGTTAGAGACAAGAACAATTTCCCATGATAGATAATCAAACACCTAAGACAAATCCATCATCACATATACATCACTTGATAAATCAATCAGAGAACTACATCATAAAAAAAAATCACATCACTTAGACTCACATAACTCAATAACATATATCCCTTAAGTCTAAGTCGACGAAACAACCAAGACTTGATAAATTTTGAAAAATTTCAGCAGCATTTCTTTTCATAAAATAGGAAAAATCAGAACCCATACGGTGATGGTTCCATTTGAAACTCCTAACTCGGAGTGAAAATCCATGAAACAAGTTCAGTCCCCAAAAAATTACTTGAAAAAATGTGTGGAACTCGATAAAAAAAACTAAACTCGATAAATATGACATGATTTGAAAGGATTTTGGATATAACTCGATAAAATGGACCTAACTCGAAAAAGTTATGTAACTCGATAACTGCTTGACTTAACTCGAAAGTATAACAAAAAGAAAATTTAACTCGATAAGCATGGGAGAAAGGCCAAACTCGATAAAAATCCAAGTCTAACTCGATAACCACAAAATTATACAAACTCGATAAACACCCAACATCCTAACTCGATAAGCATATGATATCGTAACTTGATAAACGTACGAATTTGAAAAGCCCCCTAACTCGATAATTTCATCATTTAACTCGCAAAATTCCAATACCTACAGATTTAAGACATTGAAAAAACTACAAGTAGATGAAATCAGGACTTAATCAACATTCTAAAGAACACATTTGAGCCACAAAAAATAATATAAACGAATAAGCACAAACCCAGTGGTTGATAAGAGAAAAGGAGCTTATGAATCCTAAAACACCTAATATACGCTAGATTGTTGCAATGGTAAACAATGCAAAGGTGGATTTACACACTTTAGGACCGGCCGCAATTGGCAATAAGCATTAATTAACCTAAAACTAACCATTTCAAAAACACCCAAATTCAATATTATGAACCCTAAAACTAGATTATGACCAAAGATAACCATAGAATGAGTAGAGAAAATACGGGCGTGTGTTAGAATCAATAAGAATGACTAGCTTAAACACTTACAATCACTGGAACTTGTAAAACATGAAAATCTTGATTATTGAAATATTAAGAAGCGTATATGTGTTTGAAATCGTGGAAAAAGTGAAACAGATGTAGAGACCAAAGTATATAGTTGAAACTTTGAGTTATTGACACTTTAGGTCCTTTAACTTGCATCCCATTCAAAATAGAAATCAATTATCCACATTTAGCCCCTCAAGTATTATAGAGTTTTTAAAATTTTGAGACCATGAAAAAATGTTACGAGTATAAGGAATGTGACACCCTCTTGAACCAACCACGATATATAACTTTGAAAATTTTAATAATCAGTGGTTCACAAGGTATCGAGAAAAGATTTTATTGTGATGAGAAAAAAACTTTGAAATAAAGAAGTTGAAAAAGATTTTTGTCTCCCCCTCAAGATATGCATTTTATAATGATTTAGAAAAAACGTCGTGAACGACATATCTTGAAGAAAGAAACCTTTTTTTTTTTAATAAAAAGGTGAAAAATCTTTTTGAGTTTTTGAAGGTTTTATATTTTTGTATTTGGTTTTTGAAAAATATTTACAAAAGATAGTTTTGATGTTTGACCGTTACTTGTGTTTTAAAAACGTTTCCAGATCGTCTAGAGTCAAACATCGCATACCAATTTGGTGAACTAAACTAGCAAACCTTGATGGAGCTAAGGCTTTGGTAAGTAAGTCCGCCAATTGGTACTCAGTTCCAACAAAATATAATTCAACGGTACCCTTTTCGACATGCTCCTTGATGAAATGATATCGAAGATCGATGTGTTTAGATTTGTAGTGATGAACGGTGTTGCAGGAAATGGCAATGGCACTTTTGGAGTCGCAGTAGATGGGAATCTTATTGAATAGGTAGCCATAGTTCTTAAGTTGTGATCTCATCCATATGACTTGAGCACAACAAGCAGATATAGCTACGTACTCAGATTCGGTTGATGACAGTGATGTGCAGTCCTGCTTCTTAGATTGCCAGGACACCAGTTTATCTCCCAAGAACTGTAAACCACCAGATGTACTCTTTCGCGTGTCTAAGCATCCTGCATGGTCAACGTCTGAAAAAGCAATTAGTTCAAAACCAGAATCCTTCGGATACCAGATTCCCAAGTTAATGGTTCCCTTTATGTATCAAAGGATTCTTTTAGCCTCATTGAGGTGCCTTTCGGTCAGTTTTGACTGATAACGAGAACACATGTAGACATCAAAAACAATATCAGGTCTACTAGCTGTGAGATACATGAGGGACCCAATAATACTTCAGTATTTGGTAGGGTCAACTGGAGTCCCATGTAAATCAGCATCCAGTTTTGTGCCAAATGCCACTGGTGTATTATAAGTATCACAGCTCATCATTCCATGTTTCTTTAAAATTTCCAAAGCATATTTGGACTGATTTAGAAAAATTCCACGGGGTGATTGATGAACTTGCAGTCCTAAAAAGAACGAAAGTTCACCCATCATGGACATTTCAAAATTATCTTTCATTAAGTTTGCGAAATCATTTGAGTAACTTCTATTTGTTGAAGCAAAAATAATGTCATCGACATATATTTGAACGATTAGTAAGTCCACCCCGTATGTTTTTGTAAATAGCGTTGGATCCACGGATCCTTTAGAAAATTTATTGGCCAATAAGAAAGCAGATAGTTTGTCATACCACGCCCTTGGGGCTTGCTTGAGTCCGTAAAGAGCCTTTTTGAGTCGATAAACGTGATTGGGATACTCAGGATCAATGAATCCTTCTGGTTGGCTGACATAAACTACTTCACGGAGTTCTCCATTCAGAAATGTTGTTTTCACATCCATTTGATAAATAACCATGTTCCGATGAGCAGCGTATGCCAGAAAAATCCGAACAGCTTCAAGTCTAGCCACTGGAGCAAAAGATTCCTCAAAATCAATTCCTTCTTCTTGGAAGTATCTTTTAGCTACCAAGCGTGATTTTTTACGTATGACAGTGCCTTTTGCATCCAGTTTGTTTTTCCAAATCCATTTTAGCCCGATGACAAAGACTCCGTCAGGTCTTTCAACTAATTCCCAGACTTCTAATCTTTTGAATTGTTGAATTCCTCTTGCATAGATTCAATCCAGTTGTCATAAGTCATTGCTTCTTTGATGTTCTTAGGTTCTTCTTGACAAACTGTAAGTGCATAGATACATGTTTCACCATCTGTGTGAAGTCTTTGTCTCGTCATGATTGATGCATCTGGATGGCCAATAATTTGAACTAAGGGATGATCTCGAGTCCATTTGTGTGTCGAAGGGTGTAGTTGATAGGTATCTCGCATGTTAGCAGGATCCAAAATGCGTGTAGATGATTCAGCTACTTCAGGAAATGTTGAAGCCGGTGTAAACGGGTTAAAGAATGCATTTGGATCATACTCTGCGGGTTGTGGAACTGATTGTGGTGTAGGATCTTCAGCTGATTGTCGTGAGTTGAAAGCAGTTTGTTCTGCTGTTACGGGAGATGCAATTGGAGGACCGTCTTTCTCAACAGTTGTTGTTGTTTGTTGAGTTGAGTTAGGTACTTGAATATTTTCAGGTTGTGCAGCAAAAATTGGTGAGACTTCAGAAGAACGGTATTCAATTGTATCATCAAACAGTGGAGCAAACAGGGTTTCCAATTCTTTGCGGTTTAGAAGTAATGGTTCAGCCGAAGAGTCTGGAAAGTTAAGACGGTTGGATTCGGGTCCTAAGCTGTTTTGCTTAGAAGCCATCTGAGTGAGTTCATCGAAATTAGCATGAATAGTTTCTTGAATTTCTCTTGTACGACGGTTCCATATCCGAAAGCCTTTTGAATTTTCACAATAACCAACGAACACTCCGATCTCAGCCTTTGCTTTAAGTTTACCCAAATCATCACGATCATTTTTCGGATAACAAAGTGCTCCAAATACATGAAAGTAGTTGATGTTTGGTTTTCTTTTGTGAACAATCTGATAAGGTGTTTTGTGATGGCGTTTTGTGATCATGCAACGGTTTTGGGTGTAACATGCAGTTGAAACAGCTTCCGCCCATAAGTAATCTGGTAATTGAGCATTTATCAACATAGTTCTTGCAGCTTCCACTAACATCCTGTTGCGTCTTTCAACGACTCCATTCTGTTCTGGGCTTCGCGGAATAGATGTTTGATGTTCAATTCCCACTTTCTCAAAATATGACCGAAGAGTCTGATTCTTAAATTTTGTACCATTGTCAGTTCTGACCATTCTGACCGTGTTGCGTAACTGAACTTGAATTTTAGTGAGAAAGGTGATGATCATTGAAGGAGCTTGATCTTTACTGCGTAGAAAATAGATCCAAGTCCATCTGGAGTAATCATCCACAATTACAAGTATGTAGCGTTTACCGTTGATACTTTGAACACGCATTGGACCACACAAATCCATATGGAGCAATTGTAAAACATGATTCATATTGTGCTCGGTCTTAGAAGGAAAATGAGCTCGAGTACTTTTTCCTTGTTCACAGGCCGAACATAAGTGATCTTTGGTAAAACGGAATCTTGGAAAACCATCAACAAGTTTATGACGAGCAAGTTCAGTCATAGTTTTGAAATTCAAGTGTGAAAGACGTTTATGCCATAACCAGGATTTAGTCGATTCAGCTTTGGAGAGAAGACATATCAGAGATGAAGCAATCATATCAGACATCGATATTGTGTAAAGATTAGAACCACGTGAGCCGGACATAAGATCATTTCCTTGTAAGTCTCGAACGAAACAAGTTTTCTCACGAAATGCTACTTCTAAATCCCCATCACAAAATTGACCGACTGAAAAGAGGTTGGACCTAAGCCTTCCACATAATAAACACGATTGATTTCAATGTTCCCACTGACATAGTCACCGTATTCCATAATTAAAGCGTAATGATCATTCCCGAATCTGACAGTTCTGATAAACTTTGAAACAAAGTTGACTAACAGTTTGAGATTGCCTGTTATATGTCAGGTACATCCGCTATCAACAATCCAGAGAACAATCTGAACCACCTGCATCACAAGAAGACGACGAAGATGGAACAGAAGTAAGGGTGGAACCCAAAGAAAGTGCGGGTTCCAGTTGGTTAGAAGCACACGTATTCAATAATTTAGGAATCCATTTAAAGTCTGGTTTATATTGTAACCAACGTTGCCAATTCCAACTAGTTCTCGCTTTCTTTTTGGTGTATTCGCTAGCTTTGGGCTTGTTCCTAGAATTGTTCCTAACTATAGGGTTAACCTCATCCTCATTAGAAACTGTAGATGGCGGTTTTCCTAATATAGACTTAGATGCAGTAGTGGGCCTAAAAGGAATACATGTCCTACGTTTCTTATGACGATTTAACAATGAATTAGCAAGACATTTTGTATGATCACCAGATAACACACTTTTACGAAAAAACACACAAGATGCATTAGAAGCATTTAGAGGTACATCATTCGTTACACTGAGATTTTGATTACAATTTGCCGGATTACAATATAAGTTAGGTGCAACATGAGCTTTATTCAAATTCCTAAGTTGATCTTCTACTCCTTGGGCTTCTAGTTTTCTGATATTATGTTGCCAGATCTTAGTCTTCCTAGTCTTTTTGTTACTTTTTCTCTTGGGTCTGCTAACGCTTTTAGTGGAGACTAATCCTGTAGAAGTTGAAGAATTAACATTAGAACTTTGAACATGATTTCCTTTATCTGTTTTGTCTAAGTGTTATTGTCCTAGTGCAATCACTGTGGTGTCAACAAACTTTCCTTTCTCAAGTATCCTAATTTTCTCTTTTAAATCAATGATGATGTGATTTTTATCCTGAATTTCAAACTCAAGTTTCACGTTGCAATAATTAATGTCATCGTGGTTTTATTGCCATTCAGCGTTTTCAATTTTTAATTCCGCAATTTCCTTCTCATATTTGAGACACAGACTTTTAAAAGACTCAGTATTTTTGCAACTTTGACAAGACTTTGAAACATTTTGACTCTGAAGTTGCAATTCCGTTTCAAGACTTTGAGCTTGACACCATTCAAGTCTTTGTTTGAGTTGACAAATTTCTTTTGAAAAACGTTGTGTCACATCATCATTGTTTTTCCTTAACATATCATTATCATGTATTAGTGTCTCTACTTCTGTGTTCAGCAAATTATTATCTACACAAAGATCATCCACAAGCATAGAAGTACCAGATTTATAGAGATCATTCATGATAATAGAAAAAATATCAGCAGTGAGAACTTGTTCCAAGAGTTGATCAGCATCATTATTCAAAAATCTATTTCTTTGTTTTTGAACCAAAATCCCATTTTCATTTGAATGAAAAACGTTTATCATTGATTTGACTTCTTTTTGAAGTTCCTGTTCCCAACGTGTAGCACAGTGACGGAGATGTTGAACGATTGGTAACATTTGTTTTTGAAAAATATCTCTCTTTTCTCGCTCGTAAGCGGATTGAAAAGTTTCAATTTTAATTTCTGAATCTCGTTCAATTGTTTCCTCCAAAATTTCGATGTCTTCCATAAAAGTTTTGAAATAATTTAGAACACGACAACTTTTTGGTAAAGGTGTAACTTCACCAGAAGATGGTAAAGGACCATTTACTTGTGCCACAGTTTGGACAAGAGCCGCATTAGAAGACGAAACATATGACTCAGTGACAAACCATGATTTCTCAGGTATTTCCTTTTGAGGAACAAAAGATTTAGAAATGTGAGGAGTTTTTGAATAGTCATATGGTTTCCAATATTCAACTTGACTCATTTTTTATCGACTCTCTTCTTCAAGTTCTTCCTCTTCCTCAGTATCAAAAACAATAGTACGCACTATCGTATCATCACGCATACATTCCATACTGTAAATTTTAGGATTTTCTTTGAATGCTTTGTGAAGAAACATTGATTTGTAATCACCAAGTGCAAAACCTTTATCGGGTCTCGGTTTTAAAGTAAATTTCTGAATTGTTGTTACAGAGCCCCCGGTTTTGTAAACAACATTACGAAAATCTTTGAGTTGTTTTTCAAGATCAACATTCTCATACAGTAGGTTATCTATGTACTTCCTTTTTCGTATTTTATGTTTACAAAATTCCTTTTTGCAAATTGACAACTCTGTTTGTGTTTTTGAAAGCTCTTTTTGAAGTTGTTCAACTTGTTTTTGAAGTTCGCACTTGTCATTTTCTAGTTTCGAAACCATCTTTCCATTTGACTCAATTAAATCTTGCATTTTATGTTGAAGATCTTGTTCTTTATTGTAATATTCTTGAAAAGCTTTTTCGAAACTTTTTTCATGTTTAACCTTGTGTTCCATATTTGAAAGTTGAATTTTATAACACTCAATATCTCTTGCAAGTGACGCATTTGTTTCTTTTAAAGCTTTATTTTGATCGTTCTTTTGCTTGATTAGTAAAATTTGATATTGTAGTTGTTTGGCCATCAACATGATCTGGTCAGTCGGATCAGAGTAAGGTTCATTTTGTTCGTCCTGATCATGTTTGTCATTCTCAATAGGATCATCAAATGAAACAACTGTGTCATCATCAAATATGACAACTGTGCTTATTTGTTCATCTGCTTGATAAGATAAAGATGAGTCAGGTGGAACAACTTGCGCCCTATCTGATTCAGAAACAAAGGGTGATACTATATCATGTATTAAGCGAGCATTAAGATCATGTACCTGAGACAAACCATCAGTGTCATACACTGGGCCTGAATCATTCATACGAAGTTCTTGCATGTTGGCCATAAGCATTACAGCTGCATTAGCTTCCAAATCTTCCATATCATCATCGTTGTACGCATTTGCCATGAAGCTGTTTTCCTGCTCAGTGAAGTGTCCTTCCTTTTCATCTTGAAGAGCCATAAGTAATGCCTGCTTGTGAAACTTACTGCCCCGAGTTCTCGGTTTTGGACATGCAGTTGCAATATGACCTTTCTCATTACAGTTATAACACCACATTGCATTCCCAGAGTTTAAGTTCCCAGTTTCAACTGTGTCAGACCTTTGCTGAGAAGCACCTGAATTGTTTCTGAACCCTCCATTGTTGTTAAACCTCTGACCATTCCCACAATTTCCTGAAGAACCTCCTGAACCTGATCGACCAAAGTTACGATTCTGTATTTCAACCCTGCCATCTTGCACAACAGCTTGATTCCTTGTATTAAAAGAAGAACGTTGATGGTTGTTCGTTTTGTTGGAGAATTTGCTGAAAGCTCGAGCAATGAAAGCAAGTCCCTGATTTAACGTGTTAAGTTCTTCATCTTCATCTTCATTGGAATTAGTGTAGTACACTGCATCATTGTTTGTGTAAGGAACAAGTTGAGTGGAAGGATGTTGTGGAGATGAATCATAAGAAACCATTGGATTTGAGTTAGAAGGTTGTGGATAATTGAAGTAACTTTGTTCTTGAGCATAGGCATGATTTGTCATTGGAGGTGGAGCATATTGAGATTGAGCCACAAGTGCCAAAGAATTTGGTATTGGTGGTGGTGAGTAACCTCCTCGAAGAGCTCTATCTTTTTCCACTTCAGGTTCATGGTGTTTCAAAAAATCATACAACAAGCCATATAGTGCATCATGAAGATTTTTCGTTTGTCGAACAAATGTCACATACTTTTGCCAATCAGGACCAAGACTACCGACAAATTTTGAATTCACTGCGATCCTTGGTATAGTAATTTTGTGACGTTCCAAATCATTAACCACATTAGTGAAACGGTGATAATATGATTCAAGTGACTCCCCTGGTTTAATTGTGATATTTGTGTATTCCATGTAGAGTTTTGATTCCATATCATCTTTGTTCAACTGAGTGCCTTCCATGAGGAGATGAACACGTTCCCACATAGCTTTAGCAGTTTTCTGAGCATCAACACTTCGATAGATAGGATTTGCTATTCCTTGAAGTATATAAGCCATTGCATACTCATCAGCTTCACGATGTAGTTTCTATTCTTCTGTGAGTTGAGATTCTGGAACAAGTTTCTCTACAGGAGCACGTGGAGGATCAGCAGTTGGATCACCACTGTCTAGTTTTGTTGGCCACTGAAAAGGTCCTTCAAGTATCACTTGTTTTAATAATTTTCCATGGGGTTTCTTAAGTTCAAGAAAGCGTAAGAATTGACTTGACCATTGAACATAATTCCCAGGTGTGAGCATTGGGGGTATATCAAGTGAACCTGCCTCATGTCTGGATTGTTGAGTTGTAATAACTTCACACATTCGATCAAACCAGTGAGGTTGTTTGGACGAATACTGATTCGGTTGTCGTGACATTGGATATGGTTGTTGTGGACGAAACGGTTGTTGATACAATTGTTGCGGTTGTTGATACGATTGTTGCTGTTGATACTGCGGATACTGATGTTGCGGAGGATGAGAAAAGAAGTAATTAGGTGGTTGAGACATCTTTCGTGATTATGGTAAATTTTGATCGTTAAAGATAAATAAAGGTTGAAATTTTAAGTTGATTTGAAAACTTGATAAGTTTGGTGATTCAAACTCGGTAGGATTAGCAATTCTGTCTAACTCGGTATGTCTTTAAAACTGTCAAACTCGGTATGTCTTAAAAACTGTCAAACTTGGTAAGTTGGGATGTTTGTCAAACTAGGTAAGTAGACTTAATTTGAGCAGAGTTTCCCCTATTTAGTTGCTACAAATAACCTTACTCGATGTACGATAAGGCTAACTCGCCAATAATAACTTAAACTCGCAGGAATATAGGCAAACTTGAAGAATCAGAATCAGATCCAAACTCGCTAGTTTAAAATTACCTAACTCGCTAAATCTAAGTCTCTAACTCGCTAAAATTTTAACCCAAACTCGGTATGACTAAATATCCTAACTCGATAGAAAATTCCAAACTCGCAAGGTAGGCGATGAACAGTAACCGAAAATCACAAAAATCACTTTTTAAACCTAGTTTTTCTACCAAATCAAACCTAAATCAACCAATATTATCCCTTGGCGAATGATACCACTTGTTAGGTTGCCATTTTACAACATACCCACTAAGATTTCTAGGAAGGAATGAAATATCAAATGAATGGAATAAACGATGTAATGGAATGAATGATGCAATGTAATGATTCATTAATGTTATTAATCATGTTTGGTTGGTAAGATAGACGTAATGGAATCGATAAAAAAAAGACTAAAATGGCCATTGATTATAGGAAGTTTATTTAATGTGGTTAGTTAAAGATGGATTTTTTTGTAATTTTCATTCCATTACAAGATGTAATGGAATAAAAGGAGGGGATCCTAAGGAATGAAAATGGTGTATTGAGTCATTCCTTACAATGAATCATTACATTGTAAATGTATAAACAAACAAGATTTCTTCATTCTACCGTAATAACCTTTTCCATTCCCACTTTGATTACACCATACCAACGCTACGTAATAATATTACTAGGTGAACCAACCACCTCTAGGTGAGGATTAGGGCTTCACCATACTTTGCTAATATTACAAACTTAGCCCATAGACTTTTTCCAAACCTATAAACTTAACATAAAACTTTATAAAACATATAAAATCACTAACGTATTAACTAAATAATGGAACCTATAACAAAACTCAATGACCGACACTTGAAATAATAAAGTCTATTCCCAACAAATGTGTTTCTAAGAATGTGAATGTTACACCTGAACAGAAGAGCGTTTCGAAAGGTCCTAGTGCAAAATCTAGATTTGTTGGAAACCTAATTAAAAGAATTAGGAACACCACTAATAGTCGCACGCCTAGGAACTATCTTAAGTATTGTGTTTGGGTTCCAACGGGTTGAGAATTTATATTCAAGGATGGCAAATTTGAAATAGTTCAAGCTAAACAAGTAGCAACTGTCTATGAGTGTGATTTGGAATGTACCCCTAACCCCATGGAACCTAATTCGAAACGGTTTCCAAATACAAACTCTTCTGTTATTGGCAGGTTATCGAAATATGTCTTTGGATCATCGACTCGGGTTGCTCCAAGCACATGACCGGGAACTTAAAGCTGCTGATCAATTTCGTTTGGAAATTTATGGGAACTGTACGCTTTGGAAATGATCATGTAGCAGCTATTCTGGGCTTTGGAGATCTTCAGTTTGGGAATTTTTTGATCACTCGAGTTTACTACGTCGAAGGGTTGGGACACAATTTGTTTCAGTTGGGCAGTTTTGTGATGCAGCTTTAGAAGTTGCATTCAGGAGAAACACGGTTTTTATTAGAAATTTGGTTGGTGATGATCTCTTAACTGGTTGTAACGCCCCAACCCGACAAGGGTAAAGACATTACAACATGGTGACATATCAGATACAAACAAGTTCAAGTCCACAGCGGAAGTCTTAAATAAAAGTCATCAAAGAGTAATCATCGGGGTCTTAACAAACATCAATGCCCTGGAAATAAACAAGACAAGGTACGAGTACAAGTTCTAAAATCCAGAAATAATAAAAAAAGAAAGAGTTCGATTATTCAAAATAAAGCTCTAGGGTGGTCCACTCTCTCTCGTCCCCAAAGCTAAACCCACATCCTAGCTTAAGTACCTGCCGCATGGAAAAGAAACGCGGTTGAGCATAAAAAGCTCAGTGAACAGATATGAAACAAATAACAACGTAATCAAGATATAACGAATAATCAAGGAACAAGAGAATAGATTACATGTGGTGTCAATGGAAATCGAGGGTTATCAAGTTAAGTATCAAGATTATCAAGTTAAATATCAAGGGTTCATAAGTTCAAGTATCAAGAATTAACAAGTGTCAAGTATCAAGAATTAGCAAGGTCAAGTATTAAGAATTTGCAAGGTCAAGTATCAAGTGTCAAGGCTTTCAGTATTTAACCCGCAGGCACAAACAAGTATCAAGTCAAATATATCAAGTCAAGTATCCTAAGATGGAGTAGCTAGCTCCCAAGATGTGAGAGGCTGCAATGCACACAAGCCCAGTTACCAAGTAATATATCATGTAGCCCAAATCATAATCAAGATGGCCATAGCCTAAGCAAGTAACAAGTCAAGACACGACTAGGATGCATCCATACGCCCCTGCAGGCCAATAATAATAATCATAGCAGCAGTCGATAACAAGTATCAGGGACGGTGTAGTACATCTCTCCAACTACACTAGAGTACATAACATTGGTGCATCAATGCTATGGTTGTGGCTACTCCACAACAAGTAGCTCCTGGGTAAAATACTGAAGGGTCAAGGGTCAAGGTTCAATATCAAGTACAAGTGGTCAAGTCATAATCAAAGGTTCAAGTCAAAGGTTCAGTATCAAGAGTTCAATATCAAAGGTTCAATGTCAAGGGTCAATATCAAGTAATGTAAAAGAGAGAGAGAGAAGAGTCATGAGAGAAATAGTTGTACTCTTACTGAAAGAGTACGGAATATCTGTACCTTATTCGAAGCAAACAAATAGGAAAAGACAGGTCACACAAGAAGAGTCACAGATCACTCTCGCTTCATGGAACCTATATGAATTAAATACCAAGTATTACTTCAAGTCCAATAGAATTAGGTTACTCATTTTAGTATACTTTCCTTTTTATCTAGTAACTTTCTATTTTTAGCAGGTTTCCCGAATTATCCCGCGATTGTAATTTAATACTTAAAGGTTATAGTCGACAATTTATAATATTTAAGGTTAAAATAACCAATATAATATTTTAGGTTTTAAATGTCAATATTATAGGTTTAGGGTCTAAAATGTAAATTATCAAAATTAAATATTAAAAGTCAAATAAAATTATTTTAAACTTTATTTTAATAAATTAATGTTAAGATAATAATTTTGGACCCCGTCATCATAATTTTATATAATTTGGTAACGTACCCACGATATTAATATTTATGCCGTGACGACCCAAGATTTTTATTATTATGATTAGAAACATGTTCATTCTCATAACACTTTATTCGAAAAAACAATTATCAAAACTCTTGCCGAAATATAATTAAGTCGAACCCCTTTTATGTTTTAAATCCGTCGAATTAGAAATACCCTAACCCACATGCATGCATACATATTCAATCCAACCAAAACGAATCACACTCTAAATGACCTACACATATATATACATCCAGTACTTTTATTTACTTTTTAATAATAGCAAGATTAAACTAAGTTCTAAGTCCCACTCGGTGAACATAAATTTGAAACAAAAACCCATTTGTGACACCCTTTTGTGACCCACACACACGACACCGTTCTTTTGTTTTCTAATTCGCATGACCCTTCACCAGATCCAAAAATTATATATATACATGCACACGTTTTGGCTTCTATTCTTTTTATTTTGTTCCGATACATATTAGTGATTTATGCAGGTTCTAATTGATTGTTATATATCATACAATTTCCTGAGAAGCCCACATACACACACGTATAACCATGTTTAAACACAAATACAGTATTCTATGAGACACGGTGATCCCCACAGCCATGCACACACACACAATCTATAACATTCCAACACAACCTTCTGATGAAGTTTTTTTTTTTTTTTTTTTTTTTACCCTTTTTAAATACTCTTACAAGGCATGGTTCTACTATGTTTTAAAGCCATTTGATAAATCGATTACATGAGTTCACTCATATTCCAGTCCTAGCTCGCGACCATAATAAAAGCGAGACACTCCTCTTCGTGTCTACTCGCGATACAGAAAAATAAGCCGAGACAAACACGTATGTATTTTACTCTTTCTTTCAGCTTGAAACGGATTAGGTGGAACATGTTTATATTGTTTATATGTAGGTCGAAACAGATTCAATACAACAGGTTCAATAGGTCGATACACCAGGCTCTCTTTTTAGTTATTTTATGTGATGAAAGTTATGATTTCATGTGAGTTATTCATGCGTATGTATTCACGTATAACCGTTATATATATATATATATATATATATATATAGGGTGGGGTTATTATAAAAAGGGGCTTATAATAAAAAGTGTAGGAAGGATTGTGGGAGTGACATGTGTCACCCCCTTGCCACATCATATGACACATCATATGACACGTGTCACCCCAACCCCCCCCCCCCCCCCCCCCCCCCGAAAAAAAAATTTTTCCCGCCAAAAAAAAAATTTTTTTTGGGGCAAAAAAAAAAAAAAAATTTTTCCCGCCAAAAATTTTTAGTGCATCACAGTTATAAAGTTACTGCATCACGGTTATAAAGTTACTGCATCACGTTTACTGCATCACAATTATGATTTTACTGCATCACGATTACTGCATTCATGGTTTTAATGTTACTGCATCATGGTTATAAAGTTACTGCATCATGGTTATAAATAAACTGAATTATCATAAGTTTTATGCATCATATATGTATGTAACTGCATCACAATTAAAATACGATTCTTTTTTAAGTTTTGGTGCATCTTTATTATAAGTTACTGCATCATAGTTAATAGTTTAGTGCATCAACTATGTTGCAGTAACTTATAACCTTAATGCACTAAAATTTAAAACTGTGATGCAGTAACTTTTATAATTGTGATGCAGTAACTTTATAACTGTGATGCACTAAAAAATTTTAGCGGGAAAAAAAAATTTTGCCCCAAAAAAAAAATTTTTTTGGCGGGAAAAAAAAATTTTTTTGCGGGGGGGGTGGTGACATGTGTCATATGATGTGGCATAGGGGTGACACATGTCGCCCTCACAATCCTTCCTACACTTTTTATTATAAGGCCCTTTTTATTTTAACCCATATATATATATATATATATATATATATATATATATATATATATATATATATATATATATATATATATATATATATATATATATATATATATATATATATATATATTCGATCCATGCTTGTGTACAAAGAAATATAAGACGTAATAGGGTACCACGAGATCAAAGAAAAGGAGGAAGATTATACCTCACTCTCGACAGGACCTAGGAACGAGTGGAAAAAGAACCGAAACAATATCGAAACAATGCTCCTTGAACACCCTATGCGTACAAACCAAATACCCAAGAAAGATCGCCTTCCAACCTGCTCCTTCACCCTTTGTTGTTGTCGATCAGAAGCAAAAAGAAAAAGAACTAGGAGAAAGAGAGATAGGCAGCAACTTCTTGTGGAGAGAATAGTTTAGGTTTAGGGTCTAAAAAAAAGAAACGTATATGTGTTTATAGGGAGAACAAAGCCGTATAATTTTGTGGAAGTATAAAAGATAGCGTGTACAATATTTTGGCAAGTAAATATTCGGTTGTTATCACAACCATATCAAGTAAATAAATTTTTGATCTTGTGTTCACTTGTGTTTATCCTTTCTTGTTGACTTGACTGAATTTTGAAGAATATACACGTTAATTTTCGATTTTAAAATCCTTAGATTTAGGAACATTCATTTTATAAAATTTATTTAGTTAGGTTATATTATGTAACATAAGTTTTGTTGATTACATAAACTTTAGTTAGGATTAAATGGTATTCATTTGCGTACTTTATGTATTCTTAAGATTTTTAAATTAGAGGGGCATTTTAGTCATTTTATATTTATCGAATTTTAGGGTTTTACAACTCTTCCCCTCTAAAAAGAAAATTTCATCCGCAAAATGAAAGAAGGAATAAGGTAACGAAACAAAACGGAAGCATACCATACTACAAAGGAAAATGAGGGTAGCTGGCTCGCATAGACTCCTCGGTCTCCCAGGTCGCCTCCCGTGGGGGATGGTTCTTCCAAAGAACTTTAACTAAACGAATCACCTTGTTTCTCATGACCCTCTCCTGTCTATCAAGAATTGCTTCCGGTTCTTCCGGAAGTGACATGTCTAGCTGAATCTGATCCAAGGGATATGACACCACATGTAAAGGATGATAGTTGTACCCCCGCAAAAGAGATACGTGGAAAACGTTATGCACATGTGCCAGCTGAGGTGGAAGAGCCAAACGATAAGACACCTCACCAATACGTTCCAAGATTTCAAAAGGACCAATAAAACGAGGACTCAACTTGCCCTTAATACCAAAACGTTTGACGCCGCGAAAAGGAGATACTTTCAAGAATATTCGGTCGCCAACCTGGAACTCTAACTCACGTCTATGCTTATCGGCGTAACTCTTCTGTCGGGACCTTGCTTCCTTAAGTCTCTCTTTAGCAATATTCACCTTCTCGTTGGTGATTTCAATCTTTTCTGGACCCTCAATAATCTGTTCACCTACTGCATCCCACATAGTAGGTGATCTACACTTACGCCCATATAACATCTCATAAGGTGCCGTCCGAATACTAGCATGCCAACTGTTGTTATATGCGAACTCAATTAAACATAAGTACTCATCCCAACTGCCGATCCAATCAAGTGCACAAGCTCGTAACATATCTTCTAATGTTTGGATAGTTCGTTCAGATTGACCATCCGTCTGTGGGTGAAAAGCGGTACTGAACTTAAGACGAGAACCCCAAGCATTATGTAACATCTTCCAAAAACGCGAAGTAAACCTCGGATCTCTATCAGAAACAATCGAAACCGAAGTAAACGCGAAGTAAACTTCGCTACACCATAACCTTTCTTAATCGGTAGGAAATGAGCCGACTTAGTTAGCCGATCAACGACTACCCAAATCGCATCGTGTCCTTTACGTGTGACTGGCAAACCCGTAAAAAAATCCATGGTTATTTCTTCCCACTTCCACTGGGGAATCTCCAACGGTTGCAAAAGACCACTAGCTCTTTGGTGCTCAATCTTTACCTGTTGACAAACCAAACATCTAGCAACATACCAAGCTACATCCTGCTTCATCCCGCTCCACCAAAAATGCGGTTTCAAATCTCGATACATCTTCGTAGACCCCGGATGTATGGTAAATGGAGAACTGTGAGCTTCTGACATAACCGTCTCACGAAGTTCAGGATCATTTGGAACACAAAGACGATCTCCTAACCAAACAATACCATCGTCGTCGACCCGAAATTCAGACTATTTCCCCTCTTCTATATTTTGAACAATGGCCCATAACTCTCCATCATCACGCTGAGCTTCCTTAATCTTCAAGATCAAGTTAGACTCGACTTTCAAACTCGCCTAATAACCGTCGCGTCCAGGCAAACAAAACTCTACCTCCATGAGCTCAAGATCATGCAAAATTCTAGGTTCAAACTTCATAATAGCCACCATACCCGACTTACGACTAAGAGCATCTGCAACTACATTAGCCTTTCCGGGGTGATACTGAATGTTAGTGTCATAGTCCTTGAGCAATTCCAACCATCTACGCTGTCTCATGTTCAATTCTTTGTGGGTAAATATGTACTTTAGACTCTTATGATCGGTGAAGATATCAACAGAGTCCCCATACAAGTAGTGTCGCCAGATCTTAAGAGCAAAGACTGTAGAATATCAATAATCATAGCATGCATGGTTTTGTGATAGAATTATGGAAGAAGAAGAATAATAGTGGAAGAGATTAGAGAGAGAAAGAGTTGGGTGATTTCTAGAGAGAGAGAGAGAGTTGAGAGAAAATAGAAAATGTTAGATTGAAAAAAAAAAAGCACCAAACCTCTCCACATGTGGAGAGGGGTATATATAGTTTCCTACAAACGCCCACACCCGGGCTGTGGATCAGGCATACAGTGGGTAAAGACCCGTTCCTTCTTCCACGGTGTTACTTAATCTAATACTAATTAACTAATAAACAAACTAACTACGAGCTAACTTAATGCTATTACAATCATTAGGTGACCGAGACTTTTACAGGAATATTTGTATTCCTAACAATCTCCCCCTAAGCGAGGTCACCTTTGAAGTTAAGATCTTTGGTCTTTAAGCATTCTTTAGTCTTTGTAGCTCGTAGGATCTGATTTTTCTCTTTACAGCACACTTCGTACTTCAACCAAGCGAACTTGTGATTAGAGTTCCTTTGTGATGTGTGATCTTTGAGCTTCTTTGAGATCATCAGCCAAAGTAAATCTCCAAGCTCATCCATAGTTGTATTGCCTTCATGTGATGTAGTGACAAGGGACCATCATGCTCACACCCTTCTGTATCTAGAGACGTTGCATTGGAGTTTGTGAATCAGGAGACTTTTTCATCAGAGTTGCGGAAACGTTGTAAGAAGTCTCTCAACATTTTGTTGTAGCAAGTCTCTCATCTTCATTGATAGTGTGGAGGATGAGTGAGCATGAGGTATGGATTGACCCGATTCAGCTGGAAACTGGAGCCATCAACGCCATCTTTATATGAGTCCCTGAAATAAAACAGTTAGCAATAAAGATAGAGAACGAATATGGCTTTGTCATTCGTTCTGCGAGGACAGACTACCCTCCGGTTTTGTGAAAACCGACCTGTGATCAGGTAGAGTCTCTTTTAAAGAAGACTCTCCTTGACAGGAATTTCCAGCTTGTAGTAATGAATTTTCCAAAGAATCCACTTTGGAATCTTCATACTAAGCATGTTCTCATACCGGAACGTCTCAAAGCAGACAGCACGATAGAGTGAATCGGTGAATTGATATTCACGGATTTGATGAGAAATTGATTTATAGAAATCACTCGCGTGTCCTATGATAAACATTTTTGAGACACGACGAGAGTTTTATACTTTTAATCTCATTTCCATCAAAAATACTTTTGTTTAAAAGATATTACACAATCAATGTGCTCGAAAGATTAGTTGGTGAGCACATTGAGAGGTTTTAGCAAAAGTATCCGTCAATCCATATCCTGGAACAAGTTTGATTCAATATTGAATCGCACCATCGTTGCTTTCCAGTTGTCACTTGATCATTGATCCAAGATGGATCTCACATGTCACCTACCAAGAGCTTGAGTAATGTTCGCTCTAGAAGGATTTCCATCGTCATTGTGAATATTTACATATCACTCGGATGTTCTGGCAATACCACAAGGATAATGCGTAGGACTCTAAATATTTTATCTTATTTTCCACATTGTGTGAAACAATAAGCATATTCGGAATGTGTCCTAGCGAGATTTATGGATGATCTCATGGCTCTAGACTCAATAGTGCATTTTGATCCGCTCCTGGAGACTGGGGAGGCGTCTCCTGTTTTAGGTATCAACATAGCTCGCAATGAGCGGTCGATACATTGCACAGGGTTCCCCGTGAGATTGAAACAAGCTCTTTTAAGAGAACTTGAGTGGTTGGGAAGTTTGGTGCAGTGCGTCACTGGGTCCATGACGTCTTGTCTTCAATACCGGTGTTACCTTAGTAACCGCCAGTAGATTATGAATTGAACCCGGTTTCTGCCCTAAGGTTGAATATTTGGAGGGCTATTTCTTTTCACCCTTTCTCTTTTCAATTCTTTTTAATTCTTCAACCCCTTCAGTGCTTACCGAGACTTCACCACTAGAACCTTGTTGGGTTTGTTCCAGTCCTAGCTCTATCTCAGTCTGCACTCTTCCCTTTCTCACTTTTCTCCTTTTTTCAATCATTCCTAAGGACTTCTAATTCTATCTAAGGATTGTCCCTGGGAAGATCCTTCCGGTTCTGGTGGATCATGGGAACTCATACCTAACCTTAACCATCCTTATAACTCCATGCATAAAGATAAATGGTCGGTCTTTGGTATAACTTCCACAAACGCCTTTTGCTCCCCCTCAATACGTGCATCGATATTCGAAAGTGTTTAGCACATATGTGGGAGCCTATTTATTGAGTCCAAAAGATCACACTTGATATCAGATTTCATATTTAAATCACATTCTCTCCCCCGATCAAAAATTTCAAATCTTTTGAGATTTTAGATCCCAATTGATTTAAATAAGTTAGAAAACGTTTGGGAGAGAAATGCGGTTAATTTTTAATATTTTCTGATAAGAGGAACTTTATCTTGCTCCCCCTCAATCTGTGAGGGAGGTTGTTATGTGTCAGATTTGAAGAGTTTACAAAAGATTTAAAGTTTTAACGAAAAACTCTTTGAAAATGTACTCATTCTGACACATAACACATCACAAATCTTTTTGTTGCAAGGTTTTATGTACGAAGTGTGGGGAGTTTTGATGATACATAAAATTTTGAGAAATCACTCTCCCCCTCAATCAATGACGGATGTTAAAGCATAAATATTTTCATAAACTATTAACGTCATTGATTGAGTGAAAATTTTATCAAACTTTTGAGTTCAATTTGATTTTCAATCAAAGTTTCATGGTACCACCAAGTTTTGCACAAACACTTTCCGGAAAAATCATAGAAGGGAAAGTATTTGGCGATAAAAAGAAGATTTCTTTTCTTTATCAAGAAATAATGCACTGAAGCGTACATTAGATCGAGGGTGCATGAATATAAAGTAATTCATGCTCGGATGAACGGCACCCTTTGTTAGGAACAACCGTCTTTTTGACGACGTGTTTTCCTTAATTTTGAAAACCGGGTTGCTATCTGAAGTAATAGCAAACCATATTTTTGAAGTGCGGGTTGTAGCCTGAAATGACTACAAGCCATAATATTAAGAATGTTTTGAGAAACGACATGTTTTAGAAAAAAACTTTATTTGAAACTGAAAAACTCTTGCTCAAGCATATGTATGATTCCGTGTCATTATTGAATGACATTTCTAGAAACGTACATAATATTGATTACACAAGAGACATGTCGTGAGAAGAATATTTTTGGATTTTTTATGATTTTTCAGATTTTTATGGTTTTTATAGGTTTTATATTTATCTATTTACGTATTTGTATAAGATATGTACAAAGGATACCAAATAGTTTAGAGAGATGTTGACATGAGCACCAAAATGAGATTATCGTTCAGCTCGTTGTAGAAGTATGTAGTCAACATCTCTTAAACTTTCACCACCAAAGCTTACGAGGCTCCTGAATAATTGTCTGAATCCGTAGATGCCATGATATAATCTTAAACGGGATTTAACAACTCTTGTGACTTAAACCGAGAGATCGATTCTCTCCCGGGATTTTACTAAAGTCAACAAAAGAAACCGAAAGTTGTAATATGCGAGTTAAACTTAGAGAGAGATCTTGGATAAGTGACAATTAGCATTAAGTGACAAGTCAAGTTACAATAGATCCGATCGTAATAAGTCAAGTCGTAAAGATTAACTCACAACGTCAAATTACAATCAGACAAATCGAAACGACTTAAGTCACAACAATTCACCAAACACAAGTAGTTAACAAATCACTAGAATCTCACAACTGAGTTAATCTTTAGACACCCACCAAATCGATGAATATTTTGCCTCCACAATGTGAAGCTTTGGTAGCTTCCCCCCAAACCGAACATCATCTTCATGAGACACTTCCCCCAAGTAGTTGAAGTGATGCAAAAAGTCTCATTGCATGAAGCTCGAGAACCCGAAGAGAACGATAACAAAGAAGTAACAGGGTGAACCATGGATCATCTCTGCGGTTAACAATCCCGGAATGTTGATGAAGCCCGATCACATGACCCTGTTGTACATCCCCAATGTATACATTACTTTGAGGTTTGGAGCAGTTGTCTATTAGGGGGAATCAGATATCAACATCTTCATTTCATCAAATGCATTCCAGTTTTCTTACACATACCAACTCAATCCATATTGTACGCATGTATCCAACACAAGAAGAAACGATGACACCAAAGTAACAGGTTGAAGCACTGATCATCTCTGCGGATATCACCTCCGGAGTATATGATTAAGCCCGATCATGTGAACCTGTTGCGCGTCCTTGATGTACACAAATCTCTCCCCTGATGGTTGCGATCTCATCGGAATCAGCATAACATTGTGTACATGAAACATTAACTAGAAGCACTTTACCATAAATCGTATCAACTCATATGAAGATGTCGATAAGCAATATCATCTCACGCTCCAATTGTTCTTCTCATATTTCTTCCCACTGAAAGCTGAAGTAATACATACCACAAGTATCAAGAGACCACTTTCCCCACAGAGTTGGAATGATACACCAAATGCCACGAGTTAAGACACTGATTATCTCTGCGGTTGTGACATATGTCTTCCCGGCATAACTTCAATTAAGACGAAGTATTAAGTTCATCACGTGTACTCATTATGCATTCAGATGCATGTCTCCTTCCCCCTTGCTGGTTTTGATACCTCAGAATCAGCAACACATTTAATGCACACGTACTTGAAATCTTGTGAGAAGAACAACCTTTGGCTTAAATGGATCTGGTGAGAATCAACTGCTATAGAAACACTCACTAATTGGGTTATTACTCCCTCCCAATTAGTAAGCCCATAGGTTAACTTGCTCCCTCCCAAACTGACGACCCGTTTGATATAACCTTAATTCTTGTTGAAGAAGTATCTCTCAATTCTGCCCAAAATGTCTTCAGTCTCTTAACATGTCATCCATAACGTAAAGTGGATCATAGACTGATAAACTGTAGCTTCTTCACGGGTTTGTTTGGGTAACATTATTTCGACATTTTCAACTCACATAGAATGCTTCCAGTTCTTCGTTAAAAACCCCTATGTACACATTCTTCTCCCTCCATGATGATGACGATCACTCGGAATCATCATAACTATGTGTACATAAACATATCAACTGGAAGCAACATACAAATCACTACCCCATGAGTAGATGTCGATAACAATTCTCTTCAACAATACTCTGCAGATCAACCCCTAATTAAACCTCTTTTCACTTCCACTGGCTAATAGTAAATGACCACGTATGGAGAGAACCCGATATACCACACTTGAAACTGAAGTAGAGTTCCCCGCTCTTGTGACTTAAGCTTGCACTAATGTTGGAAGAACGGTGTAGAGAATTTATGCTCCAAGCAAATCTCTAAGTACTCACTACCCAACCAAAGCATGAGACATTACCACCTCTTGCGATTATCCACAACGACAACGATGTGTGACACTGAGTACTACAACGTAACTCCTTAAAGTGATAGTTAACCAGGTCTTCAACAATCCACCTCGACTGCTGGTAACTAGATAAACCAAGTCTTCAACTAAGATCTTAAGCACGAGCAAGTTATCGTTGAAAGTCATTCATCCATCCAACCCCGACTTCAAGATAAACTAAGATCACACCTTTGTAAGAGTCAACTTCAATCTCAAATACGTAATGCCCAATCAACTCCGCAGTCACATTTAGTCATCCTTACTTAGTGGAACATTAGGTGTTGGAGAAGAGGAGAGTCATTTCACGCATCAATCAACATGTATTTTATTCACACTTCTCCCCCTCAAATATAGCATATGAGGATGCGATTTTTGATTGAACAAGTGAATAAAATACATGTAGTTTATTCACACTTCTCCCCCTCAAAAATTGCATAAGAGGTTGATCCACTGTCCACACTTCTCCCCCTCAAAAATTGCATTAGAAGATGCCATTTTTGAACCAGTGAATAATAACGAATACAATCTAATGAAGGTAATCCACATGATGACTGAACAAGCGTGGAACAAATATGAGGTTTGTTGATCAGAATGGTCAGAAGCAAGAGCATAACACTTCTTTAGAAGATAAAGCGCACTCAAGCGTACACTTTTCTTTTCTTTGATGAACGGGGCCTGAAGTGTTGTCAGCAGACACCATAATGATGACAATGAGGAACGAGGCTTGAACTGAATTGTTCAAACGTCATAATGATGAAGAGCGAGGCCTGAACTGAATTGAACAGACATCATAGTCGTTGAAGAGCGAGGCCTGAACTGAATTGAACAGACGTCATAGTCGTTGAAGAGCGAGGCCTGAACTGAATTGAACAGACGTCATTATGCACATACATCAGCATCGACATTCTAGAACTCCTGAAGCTGGGGAAATGATTGCTTTAGGTCTCCAGACTTTGAGTTTTCTCATATAGTGAATGGTTGATGTACCTGCAACTGAGTAAGGACTACCTGCACTAACATCACAAACTTGATTGCACATATATAGGTTAGTGACAACAGTATCCAAACCCTTGGGGGTTTCATGGTCAACCATGGCATTGCCATCAGTAAGCACCTTTCCGGTAGGTATCCACTTAAGTCCAATGTCCTTAAAAATTCTACCAGTTGGAATCCACTTATAGCAAGGTCTAGGATTACTAAGCTTCTCATGCATAGTGGAAGGCTTAACGATATTCCTAGTCTCCAAAGATTTAGCAGTTTGTGTCCACCTAGGAGAAGTTTTAGGTTTGTTTTGCTTCTTATGCATTGTAGATGACTTACTGTAATTCCTAGACTTAACAGGTTGAACCTTAGCATTGTACCTCAATATCCTACAAGGGGTCATACAAGGTTGAGAACCTAAGATTCCATCCTTATGAAGTAGTGCCCTTTTCCTAGCCTTTTCTAGATCATAGTTCTTGAGCAGGTCATTTATAACATAAGTGTTTTGAGCCTTAGTGCTAGGTTTCGACACTGTTTTCGAACTAATCCTAGAGGAGCTGGGTGTAGGAGTAACTACTTGTTGAGGCTTAGAAGAACTAGTAGCTATAATCTTGGGCCAATAATGTGTAGTGACTGGTTTTGACAAAACTTGTTCCGCATCAACTTGGGAGGCAAACCGTGTGTTTGAAAATCTTGGTCTCTCAAATCTAAACGCAGTCAATTGTCTAACAACTGATTGGTTTCTATTCGATTGAAAAACTGGTTTCCCCAAGATTGATGGTTTTGCAAACTTAGTGTTCACACTATTCCCTGTTGCTTTTCTTAGCTCGTTCTTTAATGCTGTTATTGTGAAACCCTTTTCCTGAACTTGAGCTTTGAGTTCATCAATTTTTGCAATCAAAGACGTTGTTTGCTCAACAGTTTTAGTATTCTTTTCTTTGATTGAATCACACAGTTTATTGCAATGAATTTTCAAAGACTCATTTTCATCACGTAATTTAGCCACATTATGTTCCAATTCAATAACATTGTAGTCATGTTTAGCTTTAACTTCATTACACATATCACATAACTCAGTAATACGTTTTTTCAGGTTGTTGATTGTCAAGTTCTTGGTTTCTAGCTGAGCTTTCAAATCATTAATCAAAAAGAATTCGCGGAAGTCAGGAAGTTCCGGATCTTTACATGGTTGGTTAGTTTGAAAACTTTCTTCCTTTTGTTGCATTGCGATTTCAAGTGAAATACAATGTTTTTCAAGTTGTAAGAATCTCTTTGAAAGTTCATTAAACGTTTCTTTATCAACCATATCATTTGATTTAAAAGACTCAGCTGTAAACAAAGAACTTGACTCATCATCACGTTCAGCATCCTGATCACTTTCTCCCCCTTTACGATTCATATTTGTTAAATCAGAAATGGTATTGCTATCAGTCTTTTTCAACAAATATGTGTCATAACTGGGCATAACTTGATCAGTATGCAGTCGTTCATCAAAAAGCACATTATGATGTACAGTTAGGGGTACCTCAGCACATGACACTTGTTCTTTTATTGGTCTGAAATCTGCATCCATGTCATGTGTAATAAGAGTCACTGAACTGCTGGTAGTGTCAGGTTTATCAGTCTCTGATTCTTTGCATATCGTGACACCTGACCCAACATCCGATGCTATACCCGAGTCACCAACACCATCACATGATTGTACCCTACATACCTTCACCTTGTCATCATATGTAGGTATATGTTGTGCCTTTTCGTTAATGAATCTTTTTACTTTATCCATAAGCTGGACAAGTGTGTCTCTGAACGTGTCAACCTCAATTCTCGTGTGATCAGCAAAGCACTTTTTCGTCATCTCACTATAATGGTCATACTCCAGAGTGAATTCTGAATCAAAGAACACTTGGAGTTGTTTGTTGATCACACAAAGGGCAGCCATGGATCCCATTTTGGAAAATTCTCCTTGGTCAAGTTGTTGTTGTAGTTGATCTAAGTTAAGAATCATTGTGCATGTGAAAGTCTGAACATCTTGACCAAAGAGTGTTACAAATGCGCGTTCAAATCCCATCTTGAATCCAGTTCCCTCTAAAAGTACCGAGAGATGTGAATGAAGTTGTCGAAAACATTCTATGTAGCTTTCATTTGCATTGTGAAGCACTTGTTGTGGCTGAAGCAACTCTCTCCCTTGCGAATTAGAGCACAAAGATTCCATATTAGCAATATTAGAATCAAACACCTTTATTTGTTGTACAAGGTTGGAAGATTTTGACATTTTGTGATCGTTCACGGGATTTTACAATTCTATGATTTAAACCGAGAAATAGATTCTTTCGCGGGATTTTACAAAATCAAGAAAAAACCGTGAAACACAGAAGAATTGGTTAGGTTTGGTTGAAGTGAGTTTGAGTGGTGAGGTAGACAAGTCACAGTGTATAACAGACAACCTTCGTGTGACGTGATCCGATAAAACCCCGTAGTTATATCCAATACACCCGATAATATTTTACCCCAAAATAATTCTCAAACTCAGAATCTTGAAGCACAAACAAAACCGTGATCTAAAATTGTATACGAAAATATCTCAACCCAAAATCTCACTCAATCTCGGAATATTTAAACTCAATTAAAACTGTGATCCCAAATTGTACAGAAGAAATACAACCTTTTATCGTTTATGAAACCCGAATAAATCCGTGATCCTATGCATGTACCAAAGGTATAACAATGAATGTTGATAAACAAAATTACGCACGTTCCTTGTATACAGCTCACGAGACCAATATAATTAAAAGCCCAAAAAAAACGTGCAGCCCAATGATAATAATTGCAAGCCCAACAAGCCAATTGTCCAGCCAAGGTCAACAAAATTCGTGCTAGTTGATGTAACCAGCCCAATCACAAAACAAATCACAACCAAATCTTAAGCTATAAAGTACCAAACCCTAATCACTTTAATCAAAATGATGCGCAGTCACTATCCTGCATCTCTCACCCAGCAAATTTGATTAAGAAAAATACCACGTCTCTTTGATTCACAACAAAATCCGAACACAGGTAAGTAAATGTGTGTATCGAATTTGTATTGTTAACCGAATGAAAAGAAGATTGATGACAAACTTGTAATTGTATAATCAGAAAATCATTCGAATATTCACAAGAATTTTTAAACTTCTGTAAATCGATCTATGATTTATTTCTCTTGGGATTTTGATAAACCGTTTATATTTCAAGAGATTGACTGAGATCGTTGTTCCTTTTCATTTGTTTGTATCTTGTTTGTCTTTCCAGTTCATGAACGAATCAAGAAAAAAAAATGTTTTGAACAATAAATCTGATATTTTGTTAGTATATCGATTTGTTGAAAGTTATGGGCCTGTTGATTGTTGTTGTGATGTGGTAAAGGATTAAGATAGATCAGTGAAGATGTCTCTTGGTACTTGTAGAATCGTATGTAATATGGCAAGAGAGAATCTGAGATCTTGAGTCCTTAACGTTTCTGGTATTTTGTTGGTAGAGATGTGTGACGTTGATGGTTGTTTGGATCTGGTTCGATTTTTGTTGTAATGTAGAAACCGAGGATAACAAATCTGGGCAGCGTTTGGTGTTGGTTAACACAACAAAAAAATAATCACTGCTTAGAATGAGTTAAACGCAATGCTTGAGCTATCCGCTAACAACAATGAGCTAACCGCAGTACCAAAAAGTTAAACGCAGCTTAGAGTTAACAACTAAAAACTGAGATAACCGCAACTCATGAGACAGCCGCAAAAAGACAAACGCTGGCATTAGTTAAACGCTAACTTTGGAATTGGAATTAGAATTGGACATTGGTAATCGCAAACTTTGGAGATACTAGTCCAAAACAGTCACTTTCACACCTTTTGTTTTTTTACTCCATTTTATATGAAGAAAAGCCAAAATAGCAACCAGTGGACTACAAATCAAACCAATACAGATTTACTAAACGCAACTAAGAAACCAACATCAAATTATACTCGAATCAACTCAAATTTATACCAAAGCTTATGAACTAAGTACTCTAATCACCAAAGTAAGCAGAAAGGACTTAATTTAACACGAAAGTACACCCCTTTATCAAATTATACCATAAACAAAGTCCAAATCTTGACTTTCCAATGATACACTTCGAACCACAATGAATAGAACCACAAAACCAAGCACAAATTCGAGAACACCAAGTCCTAAGATGAAACCTTGGCTCTTGATACCAATTGTAGAATATCAATAATCATAGCATGCATGGTTTTGTGATAGAATTATGGAAGAAGAAGAATAATAGTGGAAGAGATTAGAGAGAGAAAGAGTTGGGTGATTTCTAGAGAGAGAGAGAGTTGAGAGAAAATAGAAAATGTTAGATTGAAAAAAAAAACACCAACCCTCTCCACATGTGGAGAGGGGTATATATAGTTTCCTACAAACGCCCACACCCGGGCTGTGGATCAGGCATACAGTGGGTAAAGACCCGTTCCTTCTTCCACGGTGTTACTTAATCTAATACTAATTAACTAATAAACAAACTAACTACGAGCTAACTTAATGCTATTACAATCATTAGGTGACCGAGACTTTTACAGGAATATTTGTATTCCTAACAAAGACCACTGCAGCCAACTCTAGATCATGCGTAGGATAGTTCTCCTCATAGGGTTTCAACTGACGTGAGGCATACACAATAACCTTCCCGTGCTGCATCAAAACACAACCTAGTCCCTTCTTGGAAGCATCACTATAAATCTGATATCCTCCTGTACCAGATGGAAGTGTCAAGATAGGAGCTGACACAAGTTTCTGCTTCAAAGTCTAAAAACTCAATTCCTGCTCATCGGTCCAATTAAACTTCAACCCCTTTCTCATCAGCTTAGTTAATGGTGACGCAAGTTGTGAAAATCCCTCGACAAATCTCCGATAGTAACCAGCCAAACCAAGAAAATTCCTGACCTCGGTCACCGTAGTAGGTCTCGGCCATTTAGTGATAGCCTCCACCTTTGCTGGATCCATAGTAATCCCCCCAGCAGATACCACATAACCAAGAAAAGCCACCTGACTAAGCCAAAATTCACACTTGGAGAACTTCGCATACAACTTCTCCGGTCTCAAAATCTACAAAACTGTACTAAGGTGCTGCTCATGTTCTTCCTCGGACTTCGAATAAACCAAAATGTCGTCGATGAAAACGATCACAAATTTATCAAGAAAAGAACTGAATACGCGGTTCATAAGGTCCATAAACACCGCCGGGGCATTAGTCAGTCCGAAGGGCATAACCAAGAACTCATAGTGCCCATAGCGAGTTCGAAAAGCAGTCTTAGGAATATCCTGCTCTTTAACCCGAAGCTGATGGTAACCGGACCGAAGATCAATCTTAGAGAAACATTTAGCTCCTTGGAGCTGGTCAAACAAGTCATCAATGCGAGGCAAGGGATAACGATTTCGGATGGTGATACGATTCAACTCCCGGTAGTCTATACACAACCTCATACTACCGTCTTTCTTTTTCACAAATAGAACAGGTGCTCCCCAAGGAGATACACTCGGACGAATGAATCCACTTTCAAGAAGTTCCTGTAATTGCTCTTTCAACTCTTTCAATTCGGTAGGAGCCATACGATAGGGAGTTTTAGAGATGGGTTCCGCACCCGGGATTAAATCGATACCAAATTCAATGTCGCGTTTAGGAGGAAGGCCCGGAAGTTCTTCAGGAAATACATCGGCAAAATCACGAACAACACGAATACTATCGATAGAAGGATTATCCATCGAAGTATCCTGAATAGAAGCAATAAAACCCGCACAACCGTGGGATAACAAGGTACACGCCTTCAAAGCAAATATGATTTTAACAGATCGAAGTGGTTGAGAACCAAGGTACATAAATTCAGGTTTGAACAAGTCACCAAATATAACCTTCCGTTCATGACAAACAAGAGTGGCTCGATGAGAGGTCAACTAATCCATACCAAGAATCAAATCAAAATCAAGCATATCAAGTGGAAGAAGATTAGCCGGACGTATGCGATCATCAAAACGTAGCAGACAATCAATAAACTCATGATCAATGATAGTGTTGCTTTTCATAGGTGTAGATATAGATAAGGGAGTTATTAATGGTGTTGGGGTTAATTTCAGTTTCTTTGAAAATGTGAGAGATATAATAGAATGAGTTAGGCCAGTATCAAACAAGACAAATGCGGTAAGATCACCAATATGTAGAAAACCCGTAATGGTACCTGTGGAGTTAACTGGCTGATCGCGAGTAAGAGAATGCACACGGCCTGAAGAAGTAGAAGGTTGAGAAGGACCTGCTGGAACAATGTTGTTCTTCCTTGGACAATTCTTCACTTGATGATCAGTGGAACCGCACTCATAACAAGCTCCTGTAGCTGTGCGGCAAGGCCCAGTGTGTGACTTACCACATGAAAGACAAGTAGGCACAATCTCAGCACGCCTATGCTGACCCGACGAGTTTCCCGAACGATGCTGCTGGTACGAAGATCCCGAACCCGAGTACCTGTTCTGCTGATTGCCCCTAGAAAACTGCCTCTGGTTGGTGTTACCCGACCTATCACTCTGCCTACCATAAGATATGTAATCTGAACTCCTGTCACCCTGTCTACCAGAATATCTATAATCCGAACCTCTCTGAACATGTCGACCCTGGTTATGTCCTCTATTAAACTGTCCCATGTGCTCATACTGACGGTCCGAACGACCGCGGTGATCAAAACTCTGTTCAGAACGGCCTTGATAGTCAGAACCCCGGTTCTGCTGCCCCGAAGATCCAGACTGTATCCTATCCCCATCACGACCCCTCTTGTTTGACACTCTACCCTCATGTAACAGCTCGATATTACGTGCCGCATCACAAACCATCGACACATCAGCATATTCCGTATTAACAATACAGTCAAGCACCCAATGTTTCAAACCCCACTTGAAATGACGAGCCTGCCTGATGGCATCCCCCGTCACAGTAGGTCCAACAAAACTGGCAAGCCTAACAAAACACTCCATGTACTCTGCTGCATTCTCCTTATCCAACTGATGAATTGAGGGCGTAACCCTCAAGTTTGAAAGTAGCTAAACGGGTTTTCACATCATCAGGACAACCTATCACCTGAAACAGCTTTTCACAATGAGAAATCCAGTGTTCCGCCTCAGTAGGAGTGGCGGCTGACTGGAAGGAGATGGGCTTCAGTTTGTTAAAACGCTCAATCCATACGTGAATCCCATCATTGTTGTTTCTAGCCCCCTCGGTATTTCGCAGAGTCTCAAGAATCTGCGGGATAGCAGCAGCTACTACTTAAGCAACAATCTCATCAGTGTTTGGAGGGTTATCACCACCGCCTTGTCGAGTGTTCACCATCTAAAACGATACCAAACGATTAGCGAAAGATAAACGAATACGAAGGAAGAGACAAAACAAAAGCCTAGCGTCTACCCAAGTCTCACAGGTCATGGCTTAAGCCCTGAAGATCTAAACCGTTGTCTCTGATACCATTAATTTGTAACGCCCCAACCCGACAAGGGTAAAGACATTACAACATGGTGAAATATCAGATACAAACAAGTTCTAGTCAACAACGAAAGTCTTAAATAAAAGTCATCAAAGAGTAATCATCAGGGTCTTAACAAACATCAATGCCCCGGAAATAAACAAGACAAGGTACGAGTACAAGTTCCAAAATCCAGAAATAATAAAAAAAGAAAGAGTTCAATTATTCAAAATAAAGCTCTAGGGTGGTCCACTCTCTCTCGTCCCCAAAGCTAAACCCACATCCTAGCTTAAGTACCTGCCGCATGGAAAAGAAACGCGGCTGAGCATAAAAAGCTCAGTGAACAGATATGAAACAAATAACAACGTAATCAAGATATAACGAATAATCAAGGAACAAGAGAATAGATTACATGTGGTGTCAATAGAAATCAAGGGTTATCAAGTTAAGTATAAAGGTTAAGTATCAAGATTATCAAGTTAAATATCAAGGGTTCATAAGTTCAAGTATCAAGAATTAACAAGTGTCAAGTATCAAGAATTAGCAAGGTCAAGTATCAAGAATTTGCAAGGTCAAGTATCAAGTGTCAAGGCTTTCAGTATTTAACCCCCAGGCACAAACAAGTATCAAGTCAAGTATATCAAGTCAAGTATCCCAAGATGGAGTAGCTAGCTCCCAAGATGTGAGGGGCTGCAATGCACACAAGCCCAGTCACCAAGTAATATATCATGTAGCCCAAATCATAATCAAGATGGCCGTAGCCCAAGCAAGTAACAAGTCAAGACACGACTAGGATGCATCCATACGCCCCTGCAGGCCAATAATAATAATCATAGTAGCAGTCGATAACAAGTATCAAGGACGGTGTAGTACATCTCTCCTACTACACTAGAGTACATAACATTGGTGCATCAATGCTATGGTTGTGGCTACTCCACAACAAGTAACTCCTGGGTAAAATACAGAAGGGTCAAGGGTCAAGGTTCAATATCAAGTACAAGTGGTCAAGTCATAATTAAAGGTTCAAGTCAAAGGTTCAGTATCAAGAGTTCAATATCAAAGGTTCAATGTCAAGGGTCAATATCAAGTAATGTAAAAGAGTGAGAGAAGAGTCATGAGAGAAATAGTTGTACTCTTACTGAAAGAGTACGGAATATCTGTACCTTATTCGAAGCAAACAAATAGGAAAAGACAGGTCACACAAGAAGAGTCACAGATAAGGGTAGAAACGAGCCGAGCCGAGCCCGAGCCCTTTAGAGCTCGAGCTCGGCTCGTTTATATTTTAGAAAGCTCGAGCTCGAGCTCGGCTCGGTTCGAGCCTTAATATTTGAGCTCGAGCTCGGCTCGTGGTATGATAATAAGGCTCGAGCTCGGCTCGGGCTCGGCTCGTTTGTCATTGCCTATTTGGCTCATTTGAGCTCGTTTATATAGAGCTCGTTAATGAGCTCGTTAGTATACAAACATACAACTGTCCAGGGTTGTACGATTTTGAAAAGTCATTACAATCAAGTGTTATTTTGGATTGAGAAATTATTTGTTTGTCTTTATGATAACTCAAATACTCTTTTTTGTAACTTTAATATACGGTGGCTATTTTTTATGGAGATTACAAAGATATCTAATGAAATGTAATGAAATAATCGAATAATCATTAAAATTACAATGAAGATGCGCTATGCATAATATATAATGTCCTTCATTTTTAACTGTTAATTACATACAACATAAAATATATTGAATCATAAACATAATCCAAATCAAACTACACCAAATCCATAACTATCCTAATCCCATCTCCAAACAACAACCACAAATAAGCTCAAGACACAAACAAGCCACGAACCAAACAGAAACGACTTAAAAGGATCTCAGCTTGTTCTACATATTTACGGATCTTTATAGATCTTGAATGTTAGAACAAAACCCATCATCGATCTATCAAGAGCATAGCTCCTTCCTTTGTTATTCAAAAATATTAAAGAACAAAGAAAATGTGGCTGATAAATTCATTCTTTATTTCGTTCAAAGAAACAAGAAAACAAAAACATGCAATACCCTACCTTAGATCTATAGAAGATCTTGTAGCCAAACTGACAAATAAACGGGTTATGGTTTGTTTGATTGTGTTCGGATTGTATCAGAAGGAGGCAAAGGTTTTGTTTATGTTTAGATCGTTTGGTGAAATGAGATGAGAAGTATGGTTGTGGGTTTGTGTGATTATCAAATGAAGAAAGAAAGAATTGTTTTTTTGGGTGTGTGACTGCAAAGAAGTGATATGGGGCGTGAGTTTAGATGGAGTAATAGTAGGGTATGTTGTTGTTAATGTTCCTTTTATAATCCCTAATTTAATGTAATAAAGCTCGTTTAGGCTCGCGAGCCTGAACGAGCTTTATATTTAAAGCTCGGGCTCGGGCTCGTTTATTAAATGAGCTTAAATTTAGGCTCGAGCTCGGGCTCGAGCTCGTTTAGGCTCGGCTCGTTCGAGCTTTTTACCGATCCGATCTCGATCTTTTCACGAGCGGCTCGGCTCGTTTCCACCCCTAGTCACAGATCACTCCCGCTTCACGGAACCTATATGAATTAAATACCAAGTATTACTTCAAGTCCAATAGAATTAGGTTACTCATTTTAGTATACTTTCCTTTTTTTAGTAACTTTCTATTTTTAGCAGGTTTCCCGAATTATCCCGCGATTGTAATTTAATACTTAATTAAAGGTTATAGTCGACAATTTATAATATTTAAGGTTAAAATAACCAATATAATATTTTAGGTTTTAAATGTCAATATTATAGGTTTAGGGTCTAAAATGTAAATTATCAAAATTAAATATTAAAAGTCAAATAAAATTATTTTAAACTTTATTTTAATAAATTAATATTAAGATAATAATTTTGGACCCCGTCATCATAATTTTATATAATTTGGTAACGTACCCACGATATTAATATTTATGCCGTGACGACCCAAGATTTTTATTATTATGATTAGAAACATGTTCATTCTCATAACACTTTATTCGAAAAAACAATTATCAAAACTCTTGCCGAAATATAATTAAGTCGAACCCTTTTTATGTTTTAAATCCGTCGAATTAGAAAATACCCGAACCCACATGCATGCATACATATTCAATCCAACCAAAATGAATCACACTCTAAATGACCTACACATATATATACATCCAGTACCTTTATTTACTTTTTAATAATAGCAAGAATAAACTAAAGTTCTAAGTCCCACTCGGTGAACATAAATTTGAAACAAAAACCCATTTGTGACACCCTTTTGTGACCCACACACACGACACCTTTCTTTTGTTTTCTAATTCGCATGAGCCTTCACCAGATCCAAAAATTATATATATACATGCACACGTTTTGGCTTCTATTCTTTTTATTTTGTTCCGATACATATTAGTGATTTATGCAGGTTCTAATTGATTGTTTTATATCATACAATTTCCTGAGAAGCCCACATAAACACACGTATAACCATGTTTAAACACAAATTCAGTATTCTATGAGACATGGTGATCCCCACAGCCATGCACACACACACACAATCTATAACATTCCAACACAACCTTCTGATGTACGTAGTAGGTTTTTTTTTTTTTTTTTTTTTTTTTTTTTTTTTTTTTTTTTAAAATACTCTTTTACAAGGCATGGTTCTACTATGTTTTAAAGCCATTTGATAAATCGATTACATGAGTTCACTCATATTTCAGTCCTAGCTCGCAACCAAAATAAAACCGAGACACTCCTCTTTGTGTCTACTCGCGATACAGAAAAATAAGCCGAGACAAACACGTATATATTTTACTCTTTCTTTCAGCTTGAAATGGATTAGGTGGAACATGTTTATATTGTATATATGTAGGTCGAAACAGATTCAATACAACAGGTTCAATAGGTCGATACACCAGGCTCTCTTTTTAGTTATTTTATGTGATGAAAGTTATGATTTCATGTGAGTTATTCATGCGTATGTATTCACGTATAACCTTTATATATATATATATATATATATATATATATATATATATATATATATATAAAACCATTTTGCATTGATATGTTGCACTTAACAGGGTTTTATATGAACATGTATGTTACGCATATATGTGTATTAAGGTGTATGTAAGAAAACATACATGTTTTATATGGACATGCACGTTTTCTAATGCAAAATTGGAGTTCTAGCAGTTCCCGCACTTAAGAGGGTTCTGAAAATAAAGATACACTATATATATATATATATATATATATATATATATATATATATATATATATATATATATATATATATATATAAAGCCTGTTGTGTGAATCACGTGAGTTGTAAAAGCAACAATGGTCTAATCCTGCCTGGTGGAATTACATCTCTACGTTTACCTATGGTACTTGTATGCTGGTTGGTTAAGTGCAATAGTTTATTTTTACTTCATTTTTATCTCAATTTCAAAATGTCATGTTCAGGTAACCAGTTATGACACCGCCTTTTACCTATTGTTAAGTTTTAATTGTGTAGCTTGGTTTCATGTTGATTTTAAGGTTATTTGGTTAGCGAGTTGCTTTTGCTTGGGGAATTACAACACATGTGTCATGAAAGGGCGACTAAATTTCAGAATGGTGATTATATCTATGTAACTGTTGTCATGTTACAAAGATCAGGAACCAAGGTTTGCACCAAGAATGATCAAACAGGTGCAGTAATATTTATTTACAATTCCTAACATGTTCAGTAGGAGTAGGAATAGGAGCCTCTTGGAACCATCCATGATTGAGAGCTTCTTCTACAGTTATTCTCTTCGCCGAATCAGATTCCTGCTCAACAAGTTTCATTGCAACTCGGTAAGTGTAGGTGGACCTATAAAAGTGCAATATCTAAAACGGAAAAAGAAAGGTTGAATGGCTAAAAGTGAGGGATGCTTGTAGCAACATCTTAAATGAAAAAAAAAAAAAAAAAAAAAAAAATGCAACATTACTCTTCCGAAGGCCGAAGCTCATATTGAAGATGCTATGGAGAATGTTGAGGAAGCATTCAGGTTGGACCCTCAAACTTACACTTACATGTTATAGCTAGTACCAGTTTGAAGGAAATTGGTTTAAGCTTGAAATTGGTATACATTTACCCGGTTTAAGAAGATGTTACATAGAGGACCCAAATTGTTCTTAAAGTATGTGTGCTGCCATCTAGCATAGAATCAAACGGACTTGCAGATCAACAACACGCTCAATAGTTAATATTTTAATCTTCTATTTGATTTGTATGCCCCAAATTAGTTTTTGGGGTGCTACTATTTACTTAGATGCTGTTTATTACTTTCATATAGCAATACAAGTTACTAATAAGGTGGTTAAAGCTAAGATTAATCATAGCCAAATCCAAGTGGTGAAAGTGGTGAAAAATATGCAGGGGTGTTATGCAAAGGATATGTTGTCCCTAATGTCTTTGTTAAGCATCATACAGATTTGGGGTCTTCATGTGTTGTTGAGCGGTTTGACGCTACTGAGTTGTTTAAACATATTCTGTTTATTGGTGACTTTATTATATGTTAACGATAGTCGTTTATACTATTGATATCCATATATTGCTTGATTTGTGTATAGATTTACATTATATATCTCGTGAATGTTTTATTTTAATAAACGAAAACATATGTCGTATTTCTCTAAGTTGTTTCTATTTATAAATTTTTTATTACCACCCGCGAAACCCGCGGGTCTATAGTCTAGTGTGTGTATATATATATATATAGGGGAAAACATAGCTACAACACAATGTAGCCAATTGGCTACATTTCCTTTGAAAAAAAAGGTGGGGACAGGGGGAAAATATGTGTCAGGGTCTAACCGCAGGGACTGAACTGTACATTATTAAAAGTTTTTTTAAAGGAATTGTAGCCAACTAGCTACAATTAATTGTAGCTAACATTTTCCCATATATATATATATATATATATATATATATATATATATATATATATATATATATATATATTCAATCCATGCTTGTGTACAAAGAAATATAAGACGTAATAGGGTACCACGAGATCAAAGAAAAGGAGGAAGATTATACCTCACTCTCGACAGGACCTAGGAACGAGTGGAAAAAGAACCGAAACAATATCGAAACAATGCTCCTTGAACACCCTATGCGTACAAACCAAATACCCAAGAAAGATCGCCTTCCAACCTGCTCCTTCACCCTTTGTTGTTGTCGATCAGAAGCAAAAATAAAAAGAACTAGGAGAAAGAGAGATAGGCAGCAACTTCTTGTGGAGAGAATAGTTTAGGTTTAGGGTCTTAAAAAAAAAGAAACGTATATGTGTTTATAGGGAGAACAAAGCCATATAATTTTGTGGAAGTATAAAAGATAGCGTGTACAATATTTTGGCAAGTAAATATTCGGTTGTTATCACAACCATATCAAGTAAATAAATTTTTGATCTTGTGTTCACTTGTGTTTATCCTTTCTTGTTGACTTGACCGAATTTTGAAGAATATACACGTTAATTTTTGATTTTAAAATCCTTAGATTTAGGAACATTCATTTTATAAAATTTATTTAGTTAGGTTATATTATGTAACATAAGTTTTGTTGATTACGTAAACTTTAGTTAGGATTGAATGGTATTCATTTGCGTACTTTATGTATTCTTAAGATTTTTAAATTAGAGGGGCATTTTAGTCATTTTATATTTATCGAATTTTAGGGTTTTACACAAGTAATCGTAGTACAAACTTGTATGCTATCGACATCAACCAAATGGCTTCTACATCACCAATTTGTCTTATGACAAGGGCAACCGAAACTAAGTCCTGGCTGTGGCATAGACGTTTATCCCATCTCAACTTCGACACGATCAACAAGTTAGCCAAAGACAACATCGTCAATGGTCTTCCTAAGTTCAAATACACCAAGGGATCATCTATGTCCATCATGCGAACAAGGAAAAAGCAAAACAGCATCATATAAACCTAAAACCGTACCTAGTTCGGAAGCAAGGTTACATTTGTTGCACATGGACTTATGTGGCCCAATGAGAGTTGAAAGCATTAATGGGAAAAAATGTATTCTTGTTATCGTTGATGATTATTCAAGATATACATGGGTAAAGTTTTTGAGATCAAAAGACGAAGCACCAGGCATCATCATCACCTTTCTGAAGCATATTCAATTTCTACTTCAAGCTCCAGTAAGGATTGTAAGAACAGATAATGGCACAGAATTCACAAATCAGGAGTTAAGAACCTATTTTGAAGATGTTGGAATCACTCACCAAACATCAGTTGTTAGAACTCCACAGCAGAATGGGATAGTTGAAAGAAGAAACCGAACTTTTGTGGAAGCTGCTCGCACAATGCTAATTTATTCTAGTGCACCACTATTCTTATGGGCTGATGCTGTTGCCACTGCTTGTTTTACTCAGAACCGATCCCTAATCCATCCAAGATTCAATAAAACCCCATATGAGCTAGTGAACAACAGGAAACCTGACATCTCTTATCTTTACGTGTTTGGCGCTTTGTGTTATCCAACGAATGACAGAGAAGATCTAGGAAAGTTAAAAGCTAAGGGTGATATTGGAATCTTTATTGGATACTCAGAAAACTCGAGGGCATTCAGGGTGTATAATAGAAGAACAAAAAGGATAATGGAGATGATGAATGTGAAGTTTGACGAGATTTCACAAATGGCTTCTGAGAGACTCGCTCTAGAACCAGTGCTTAATCCGATGGCTTCGAATCAAAACGGATTAGGACCCGCAATAAACATGCAGACTTCTGGACACATCAGTTCAGGACTCGTGCCTCAAGGAGCTCAGTCAACAAACATTGAAAAACCTTCAGAACAAGAACAGGAAAATTTCTTCGAGTTAATGTTTGATGAATACTATGGTGGAACTTCAACAAATGCATCTCAACTACATTCCGCTACACCCGCTCAAAATCATCTACCACCACCACAAGATGCATCTACAACAGTTGAAGCTGAAGCACCAACTACCTCAACATCATCTACATCTACTCCAGCAACTCCAGTACTTGAAATTGTTCTACCAAGAGTTGATGAGCAAAATCAAAACACTAATTTTCAAGAAGAACCAAGAAATAATTCAAACAATGTTGTGTTAGAAGATGAAGAAGTATTTGAAAACCCATTTGCAACAGATTCTGCTGAATCTTCTTCAAGGTTACAAGAACCGACTAACACACATTTGTTAAACCCAAGGTACCCTTCTACGTTTCAATGGACAAAAGACCATCCAATAGAACAAGTTATTGGTGAACCTTCAAAGCCAGTTCAGACGAGGAGACAACTTGCCACCGATCTCGAATTGTGCATTTACATTTGCACAATCAGCCTCAAAGAACCTAAGAACATTCGGAAAGCAATGGCAGAAAACCCATGGATAGAAGCGATGCAGGAGGAAATTCTTCAATACCAGTTACATGATAGTTGGGAACTTGTTGAACGACCACTTGATAAACGAGTTCTTGATCTCAAGTGGTTGTGGAAGAACAAATTGGATGAGGAAATGACTGTAATTCGCAACAAAGCTCGTCTCGTGGCTAAAGGTTATCCACAAGAAGAAGGGATAGATTTCGAAGAATCATTCGCGCCTGTAGCTAGACTTGAAGCAGTCCGGATTTTCTTAGCCTATGCCGCTCACAAAAACATCACAGTCTATCAGATGGACATTAAGACAGCCTTCTTAAATGGAACTCTGAAAGAAGAAGTGTATGTGAGTCAACCAGAGGGATTCATCGACAAAGATCATCCAGACTACGTCTACAAGCTTAAGAAAGCCATTTATGGTTTAAAACAAGCTCCAAGAGCGTGGTATGATGAACTATCATCTTTCTTGCTCAAAAACAATTTCACCAAAGGAACGGTTGATGACACCTTGTTTACAAAAAAATTCAAAGATGACATTTTGATCGTTCAAATTTACGTGGACGACATTATTTTTGGATCAACCAATCCTAACCATTCAAAACATTTTGAAAATCTCATGAAAAGCAAATTTGAAATGTCCATGATGGGGGAACTAAAATTCTTTCTTGGTTTACAAATACATCAATCCCCTCGTGGTATTTTTATCAATCAAGCTAAATATACAATAGAGATTTTGAAAAAACATGGAATGGAAAAATGTGATTTTGTTGGTACACCAATGGTCACTTCACCAAAAATAGGTGCTGATTTGTTTGGGAAACCCATCGATCCAAAGAAATATCAGAGCATGATCGGTTCTCTCATGTACCTAACTGCTAGTCGACCCGATATTCAATTTGCTGTTTGTTTGTTAGCACGGTTTCAGGCAAAGCCTACCGAACTTCACCTCAAAGAGGTTAAACGGATCTTTTAGTACCTACGAAGGACCATTAACATGGGACTTTGGTATCCGAAGGATTAGGAGTTTAAACTAATAGCATTTTCAGATGCCGACCATGCCGGTGATCAAGTTACAGCAAAGAGTACATCAGGTGGAGCACAATTTTTGGGTGAAAAGCTAGTAAGCTGGTCTTCAAAGAAACAGGATTGTATTGCACTATCAACCGCCAAAGTCGAGTATGTGTCTCTATCTGCGTGTTGTGCCCAAGTTCTTTGGATGCGGACACAGCTCACAGATTATGGCTTTACTTTTGACAGAATACCTATGCATTGTGACTCAAAAAGTGCCATAGCTATCTCGTCCAATCCCGTACAACACTCAAAGACTAAGCATATTAAAGTCCGCTACCATTTCATCAAAGAGCACGTTGAAGAGGGTACTGTTGAATTATTTTTCGTTAAGACTGATTGCCAACTCGCCGATCTATTTACTAAAGTCCTTCCAAAAGAAAGGTTCGACGATTTAGTTCGACGAATTGGCATGCGAAGCCTAACTCCTGGGGAGCTAGAACGTCTTCTAGAATCTTCTTGAAAAATGTTTTCAAAATCGCTTCGCTGTAAATATTTTTGAAAAAACAAAATACAAATTTTGAAAAACCAATAAAAACAAAATACAAAAATAGAAAATTTTCAAAAAATACAAAAACAATATAAAATCAAAAAATCCAAAAATATTCTTCTCACGACATGTCTCTCGTATAAATCAATATTCTGTACGTTTCTAGAAATGTCATTCAATAATGATACAGACATGTACAGATGCTTGAACGAGATTTCTTTAAAATATTTTTCTAAAACATGTCGTTTCTCAAAAGTTTCTTCACAATGGCTTTCATATACTTCTGTACGAAACCCGGGCTTAAAGGATGACTTCTGATTATTTTCAAATCAAGGACTCGTACGTTCAAAGACAAAATCTTTTTCAAAAAGTTCGAGTCTAAACAAACGAAAAAGACTTCAAACAAAAACTCGTTCTCAAAATAGAATTCTTGAGCACTTTTTCAAGATTGTTCAAAAGATTTCTCAAAATCTCTCAAAATTAGTGCTCAAGATAACTCCCTCCAAACCCTTAATTGATTTAAAAATGTGCTATCATTAAGGGGGAGTACAAAAACAAAAATGTTCCGAATTCATGCAAAATGAAATCTGTCTATCTCTCCAAAAAGCTTTTTCTTAATCAGTTGATATAAAAAATATCACGATATGCTATTTTTGAGGGGGAGAAGACATGATTAAAATGTGATCAAAGATGTTTAAAGATTGTGATTGAATCTCAAAAATCTCAAAAGAGCTCGACTCAGAAAGTACTAATGAATGGACGAAGCTTAAAGTGTCAGTAATCGTAAAGACTTGTCCTGGACGGGTAATAATTTCAAGCTAGTCTAACTAGTGATGTAAGCGTGTCTCGAATAGGACTTGTCTGAGTAGAATGTACCATATCGAGAGACTTTCTTTGGACTTGACAAGGACGGGTAATAATTTCAAGCTAGTCTAACTAGTGATGTAAGCGTGTCTCGAATCGGTCATGTTCGCTGAAAGTGGATCAATTCAAAAGTGCAAACTCCTCCCACATGTGCAAATTTCTTAAAAATCCATGAGCACATGCATAGGGGGAGTCCTTCAAAAGAAATGCAAAACTCTCGAAGTGTCAACAATGTGTTTTATTTATCATAAACACTTTGAGAGATTTTCACAAAAGGTTTTATGGCATGTGATCAATAAATCTAGGATAATCATGGAGTAATAAGGTGATTATGGTTAGGTTTATGTCCAATGATCCGCCAGAGCCGGAGGGATCTACCCAAGGAAAATTCCAATAGATTAGAATAAGAAGTCCTTAGGTATGATTGAAAAAAAGAGAAAATGGGAAAGGAGAAAGAAGGGGTTGAAGAATAAAAAAGAAAAGTTATGAAAAAGGGTGAAAAGAAATAGCCCTCCATATGTTCAACCTTAGGGCAGACACTGGGTTCAATTCGTATGCTACTGGTTGTTGCTAAGGTAACACCGGTATTGAAGATAAAGACGTCATGGATCCAGTGACGCACTGCACTTAACCTTCTAGCCACTCAAGTTCTCTTAAAAGAGCTTGTTTCATTCTCACGGGGAACCGGTGTAATCTATCGACCTGTGTCTTAGAGATGGTTGATATTGAAGCAGGAGACCTCTCCCTAATCTTCGCATAGGAAACCAAATGTGCACTTATCGAGTCTAGAGCCCCGAGATTCATCAAAGGATCTCATAGGAACACATGATATTACTACACTGGTTGTTCATCATTAAGGATGCCAGATGTAAACTTAAGAGTCCTACGCAGATCTTAGCAATCTGCCGAGAACGTTTATGAGAGGACTTACTTATGTATTTTCTCAATGATTGAATGGAAATTCCTGCCAGGGTCAACATCAAGCAGCCCTGACAGCAGGTCACTTCGGTAATTCTTTATGGGTTACGCTTAGTGTTCGCGGTGGTTTCAAACGGTCTATAGTCATGGAGTGATCCCCTGCGACTCACCCATTCGTTAAGCTACTTAGTAGGTCTCGTAAGCTCCCTAGGGAGTATCCGAAATGGGAACGGCCTTCGTAAGGGTTAGAAGGAGTCTTCACACTAGGTTGTTGACGATCTCTAATTCCGAACCTGTAAGTACCGGATGTTTATTACTAACCGTTTTCATGCAGCTACACTTAACTCATAATTATCATCACCACCACTCTAATTTCCACATGCTCATACATACATCACAAAGTCAAAGGAAAGTTCTCACAAAGATCAAAGGATAGCAATAGTCAAAGAAAGATTCTACGCCAAAAAGAAGAATCTACAAAGTAAAGTGACAAAGATCAAAGTGAAAAAACGGGAACAACAAATGTATGTATGACAAAGACTAAAGACGTATGAGCATGTTGGAAAGGCGCATAACCATCAAAGACAAAGAAGTGACGAAAGGCAGATGACATCATTGGATCACTTCAACAATGATGAACAAAGAACGATGAACAAAGAACTATGACTTATCTAATGATTCTTAAAGACGTCAAGAGCTATGAATGTTAAAGTTTAAAGACAAAGATGATGACGTCGCGCAACCTTCAATGACCAACACTTAAGGGGAGATTGTTAGGATCGTATTTTGTTTATAAAAAGTGTCGGTCATTAATGTGTTGTAATAGGTTGCTTTAGAATATCATTATGATGAAGTTTATGTTTAGTATTCATGTTTTGTAAAAGTCTAAGGGCTACTAATGTAATAATGTCAAAGATATGTGAAGCCCTAGACAACCACTATAAATACTCTTGTAATCCTCATGGAAAAGGTTGGTTCTCTTAGTAATAACATTGTCTCATTATTTCTCACACTATAGTTCCCACCCACTCCCTCTCTCTACTTACTTTCTCTCTCTAGATTTAGGCGACATTTATTACACTATTTACATAGTCTAATACATATCGTCAACCTCATTATTTTTATTACTCGTGATCACTTATTTATTATATACGCACTTATGTAAATATATATACGTTTACACATTTATATATTTATATAAATGTTTATATCGATAATATAAGTTATTACGAGTTTTTATTTGTTTGTTTAATTATAATTTGTATCGAGTTATAAAAGATGAGTCACATGTCCGAGTCATCACTCTCGGCTCATTGTCCAAATCCAAATGTCAAGGCATTTTGCCGAAGTCAATCGTTGACTAGAAAGTCAACGTGACTCCAACTCGCACAACCATGAGTCCAAAAGCAATATCGTCAATACCACAACTCCGTCATTCGTCCCATAACACAAACTACAACAATAGGGTCCGACTACGGCACCCGACTAATCCTATCTCCGTCAAACTAAATGACCGTCTCATAATCGGTCCCCAATTATCCTTTGACAACAACTCCACAAAACATCAAATTCCATTGCCGAGACCACAAGGTCTCGGCCTTACTACTCCTCTCGGCCCAAGAGTAAACACAACAACAACAACAATAATAATTCAACAACAAGAAGAGCCACGATAATAAAAATACACGGGTCAAAACATCGAGCCAAACACGAGCCGAAAGACCCACTTGGGTCTCGGTTCACTTTGCGAGCCATAGAAACCAACCCCGAGACCTTGAGGGTCTCGGCTAGGCTCAACCCAAGCACCAAACATACCAATCGGACCATTAGGGTCACGGTAAGCTCATCCGAGCCCACAACAATAACCAAACGAACCCTTGAAGTCGCGTTAAGCTCCAACGAGCCAAGACCACAACCAAACGGACCCTTGAGGTCACGTTAAGCTCAAATGAGCCATCAATCAAGACACCGAGACCACGAAGGTCTCGGCCTAGCTCAACCGAGCCTCAACATCGTATATACTTAAACTCCTTACTTATTCCACGAGGGGAGAATACATGCTCGTTTTTAATTAAACTCAATGCTTGTTTATACTTAAACTCCTTACTTGTTCCTACATGAAAGCATGATTTATTTACTTATTGTACATTGAATTACCTCATTTTGGACGCAAGTGTTTAAATCATATATGTGAGTTTGTAACCCCACTTTACTTATACTTGTTTTACAACTATGGGGTGAGAAACATGCAAAAGATTTTTTGGACCACTATAATATTTTACTTCTCAAAACTATTACGTGGAATTAGCCTAAGACATTGAATCCCCACATGCCCAAACTCATGAACCGTTAATTCCTGCGGGGAAGCGCGAATGCTATAAATAGATCTATTGGGGATGACACCCCCGTTCGGTTTGACCGGATAGGCAAACGCGAGCGTATAACATGTCGAAACACGAGTGTCACGGGATAGACATTTACAAGGGCTTTATTTAACGTGCTTCTAGAGCATGCACACTGTCAAGCTTCGGTTGCATGAACTTAGTGCTGACGTAATAGACATCATTTTTGTGTGACATTATATTCGTTGTAATGGTCACATACTCTGCTCATGGTCCACACTTCAAACATTGCTATAAGATAAACTTTATGACATTGTGAGTGACACAATGGTCGCAAAACTTTCTGTTGAACTCATATTACTTTTACTCTATATTGTTATTTATACAAACTTATGAACTCACCAACCTCGTGTTGACACTTTTTAGCATGTATTTTCAGGTTTAAGGCGATAGCTAACTGTTGAAGGCTTTTGGCATGGCATTGCATGGTCATAGACTACTCTAATAAACATTTGGGACCACTATATTTATTTTATGGGCCTATTTCCGCACTACTTTTAAACAATGTAAATTTGACACTTTTTGTTAATGACTCTTATTCTAAATGATTGAGATAAAAAACATTCTTTGTACTTGTGTTGTTGTACCAATTGAGTAGCACCCAAACATGTACGCTTCCGCTAAACCATATTTTGGGGGTGTTACATAGATGAATGTCCCTGTGGCATTTGTATCCCTCAAGACTCTTAATCTATCTGGAGTAGATTTTGGGAATAATGTAATTGTATCATTCATCATTCAAATAATTCGTGGATCTCCAAATTTGCAAATGCTATAAATCAGAGTAAGTGGAATGCATATGTATAAAATACATCTTCTTAAATTGCCATGGTTGTGCATCTCAATACTATATCATTTTGCAGGCTTCATACACGCTTAGTGTTCTACCTTTGAATATTTATTCATTAGATTTAGGCAGCAACACAATGAAGCCGAGGCAGCTTGAGAGTGTAGTGTTTCGATCTTTTCCTAGATTAGAGAATGAATTAACTATAATAAAGTTCATATTTGCGTGTTCCCCCTTGCTGAAGATAATTTATATCATGGTCAGCGATTTGAGTGATGGTGAGTCTGAAAATATCAGGATGAATTGGGAGTTGGCTAGGAAGCTGTTGAAACTCCACCGAGCTTCCCTCACAGCCTTAGTGGAATTCTTTTAGTGGTTGTAGTTTATGTATGGGTTGAATACCCTATGACAATTAATCTTGTACAAAGTATTTTGCTATTTCTGTATATGGGTTGATTAAATTTAGCTTATGCATATGTTGTTGGTTGTGCATATGTTGATTGCCAAATTGTGGTAAATGGGAGTTTTGCTAACATTGGAAAAAGGTTGTGTTTCTTATGGATTTGCAAGTTTGACATTAGAAAGTCAAACTTCCATATAACATTTCCATTTGACTATAGAAAGTAAAACTGCAATCCATGAGTCAAAAAGTTAGCATTTCCATTTGACTGTAGAAAGTAAAACTGCAATCAATGAGTAAAAAATTTAGCATTTCCATTTGACTTTCTAAAGTCAAATTGCAAATGGTGAAATTTTCCATTTGCAGTTTGAATTTCTAAAGTCAAAATTACAAATCCACGAGTCAAATTTAGCATTTCCATTTGACTTATAGGTTAGGATTATTGTTTCACATGTGAAAACACTATTTTGAAGGTCAAATATATAGGTGACTGATGCGTGTTTTGCAACCTCGCAAAAGATTTTACCTCTCAAGGGATCTTGAGAGATTTTGTAATCCACCAGGCAGTATATCTGACCGTTGTAGTAATGGTAGGTTCGGGGGATTGATCGTTCTATAGGGGAATAGTGTCGTTAGGATTGAAGTGTAGGTTAACTAGGTTTAAAGGTGAGGGATGATTCTTTTTGTGTTTTTATATTTTATAGAAAGCAGTAAAATCTCGGGTATTGGAAGAGTGGGCGGAATTAGCTGCTATTCCAACTAACCCAAAATTACTAATTAAACTAAAAACAATAAAATAAATAACAAGAATAGTAAATGTGGTGAACTTCTTATTAGAGACAAGTGTGTTTACTTAGATTTCACTACTCACTAGTTATCTCTTATTGATTTACTGAGTTGTCACAATTGTTTAGGTGAAGGATTGTATTCCTTAATACCGGTCATGGGGGCATGTACGTCCTTCCCCAACTCTATGAGTATCTATTTCTTCTTATGATGACACGTTTAGTATCCTATTATAGAATCATCAACATCTACTCATGCATTAAATACAATCAATAAAACTGTAGTACACATCTGATTATGTTTCTTAAGACATTTAAGTTTGTTACTGTATAGGAGATTAGCCAGTTTTCTTAAGCCGAACGCGGGTCAATCAACCAAACAACTAATAAAAAGTCAACAATCAATAATGAATAACTAGGTTTCATTAGATCTAAGCAAACACGAAGAAATCTAAGCTAACATGTTAATGCAAAGAAAAGACAAACAATTAATCAAACAACACATAGACATATTGAATGATAAAAGAAGAACTTATCTTTAATTGAACATGGAAGAAAAGATGATTTAAAACCCTAAAAATGCTGTAAAATTCGGACTAGGGTTTTTCTCCCAAGTTGTACTCTAAAGTTCCACCCTTATTAATGAAAAAAAATCCAAAACTATATATAGAAATGCAAAGGTGACGGCGTCAAGTTATAAGTCCTGTAGCCATCATTAGGGTTTCGTGATGCCCAATCCAGCTGCTTGACGTCGTCACTTATAATTTCCTCTGGGCCGTCTCTTGTAACATTAATACCAGACGTCCTACTTCCATTTACACGTGACGCCGTCACATGTAATTCCACCAAAAGTTTTCTGAAGCGTCACTTGCAATTATTTCCACATCTTGAATCTTCAAGTGACGGCGTCACCTTGTAAAGCGTGACGTCGTCAGGTGTGTTTTCCAGCTTAGTACATTGATTTTGTCGTTTTCTTCACTTTTGACTCCAAAAATGTCCAAAATGCTCTATTTTCCAAAATTATTGTCCCAAGTACCTAAAATGAGAAAAGAAGCGATTTGAGGTAATATTTGACCATATATTTACGATTTAGGGCTTAAATGACCCCCTAAAAACGTATCAAAGGTGAGGGATAATTCTTTTTGTATTTTATATTTTATTAAAGCAAGTAAAATTTTAGGTATTGAAAGAGTGGGCGGAATTAGTAGCTAGTCAACTAACCCAAAATTAATAATTAAACTAAAAACAATAACATAAATGACAATAAAAGCAAAGGTGGTGAACTTTTTATAAGAGACAAGTGTGTTTACTTAGATTTCACTACTCATTAGTTATCTCTTATTGATTTATTGAGTTGTCACAATTGTTTAGTTGAAAGATTGTATTCCTTAATACCGGTCGTGGGGGCATGTACGTCCTTCCCCAACTCTATGAGTATCTATTTCTTCTTATGATGACACGTTTAGTATCCTATCATAGAATCATCAACATCTACTCATGCATTTAATACAATCAATAAAACCGTAGTACACATCCGATTATGTTTCTTAAGACATTCAAGCTTGTTACCGTATAGGAGATTAGCCAGTTTTCTTAAGCCTAACGCGAGTCAATCAACCAAACAACTAATAACAAGTCAACAATCAGTAATTAATAACTATGTTTCATTAGATCTAAGCAAACACGAAGAAATCTAAGCTAACATGTTAATGTAAAGAAAAGACAAATAATTAATCAAACAACACATAGACATATTGAATGATTAAAAGAAGAACTTATCTTTAATTGAACATGAAAGAAAAGAGAGTTTGAAACCCTAAAAATGCTATAAAATTTGGACTAGTGTTTTCTCTCAAGTTGTACTCTAAAGTTCCACACTTATTAATGAAAAAGTCCAAATTATATATAGAGATACAAAGGTGATGGCGTCACGTTATAGGTCCTGACGCCATCATCTCGCCGTCATTAGGGTTTCGTGATGCCCAATCCAGCTGCTTAACGTCGTCACTTGTAATTTACTCTGGGCCGTCTCTTGTAACATCAATACCAGACGTCCTACTTCCATTTACACGTGAAGCCGTCACGTGTAATTCCACCAAAAGTTTTATGGAGCGTCACTTGCAATAGTTTCCACCTCTTGAATCTTCAAGTGACGGCATCACCTTGTAAAGTGTGACGTCGTCAGGTGTATTTTCCAGCTTAGTTTCTTGATTTTGTCGGTTTCCTCACTTTTGACTCCAAAACGTCCAAAATGCTCCATTTTCCAGAATTCTCGTCCCAAGTACCTAAGATGTGTAGCTTCAAATTTCTTGTGTCAATGGACCAGAGCATTGGCCAAAATACAAAGCTCAAATCAAATTGCTTCCACCTGTTCATCATCCACAAGTAGGGAGACCACCAAAAAAGAGGAAGAAGAGAAGAGTGTAATTGAAGAAATGGTTAAGTAGGGTTGGAAAGACTATTAGGTGTGTGTTATGCAAGGAACTAGGACACAATAGAAGGCATGCAAAGGTAAAAAAATGGGACTAAAACCAGCTGCAACACACAGGAAAAGGAAGACATCTGCAAAACCTAGTGCAACAAAACCAAGTGCAGGGAAAGGCAAAGAAACAAGTACTCAAACTGCTCCAAATTTACCACCTACAAGAACATCTCAAAGGATTGTCATAAGGGATTCACCATCCGCCAATACAAGATCATCAAGAAAACCTGATGCTGATGCAAATAAGGATCCAAAGAACAAGGGTGAGGAAAAAGTTGTTTACTAATATCTTGTGTATGCTTATTTTGTTCCAACTTTAATAGTTGGTGTCCAAACTTTGGTAGTTTCTGTTTGTCCAAACTGTGGTAGACTTAATTTAGACTAATGGTAGTGGTAGTCTTAGTTTAGACTCACTTGTCTCAGTTTGTCATCAAACTGTGTTATCAAGACTCATGCTTATATCAGTTTGTCATCAAACTGTGTTATTGGTGTATGTTTTTGTAAAACAGATTATGGTTATCTAAAATTATGTCATGAAACACAGTTTATGCTTATCACAGTTTTATATTTATGGTGTTTTTGTGAAATTGTGTATGGCATTATTGATTGACCATTTCACATATTACTTTTTAGTGGTTATACTTGGTGGTTATTTTTGACCTTTGACAGTTGACTTAGATTCCAATTTTGACCTTTTAAGTGTATGGTTATTTTAAGCTTTCACACCTTTTATAGTTTACTAACCATAACCATTTCATTCACCATAACAAGATACATCTTTAAACATGACATACATCTTTTTAAACAAAACAATAACCATTTCATTAACCATAACCATTTCATTAACCAAAACCTACGAAATATCATAACATACATGATTATAAACATTACCATACTTGCAAAAACTATAACCATACCACAACTAAATCCTAATCATATCCATTTCATTTTCCTATCATAAAATACACAAAAAAAAAAAAAAAAAAAAAAAAAAAAAATTAACTTCAATCTTCTAGCTTGTGTTGCTTGTTGATTCACTGTTGCTCGAAGATCATTCATGGATCACAATAATTCGGATATGATTTGAACAGCTCTTAGACACATTTATGGGTCGTACCAATCAATAATGCCACACCTCTTAGAACAATAGTAGAATCTCCTCCTTGGATTAGTAGCAGTCCATGATGTGCGAATAATCGAAGGAGCATTGAATCTTGGACAGCGGACCATGATTTTTTCTTGTTTGTGACTTTGTGTGTGATATAGAATGGGAAAGAAGAAGTTGCTATTATTTTTTTTCTTTCCTTGGCCTGTTAATATAGAGTGGAAAAGATAGGGAAATCATACTTATCTAGAAAATGAGAGGGAAAACCAATTTATAATTTAAGCCCTCAAGTTGTCTATGAATAGGGGTGTCATAAAACCTGACCCGAACGGGTTTGGGTCAACTCTGGTCAAAAATCATATTCGGGTCAATTGGGTCAACCCGAATTGACCCGAGTTCTAGACAAGGTTGGGTTCGGGTATGTTTTTTTTGCCTTGACCTGAACCCGAGTTGACCCGACTAAACTAACACTTTACAATGTAAAAATACTCGGGTTGACCCAAACCCGAGTTGACACGAACCCGAATTGACCCGACCCGAGTTCTAAACAGGGTCGGATTCGGGTATATTTTTTGGAGGCTTGACCCGAGTTGACCCAAACCCGAATGACATCCCTATCTATCAATGTTAATTTAGGTCATTTTTTAACGATCGTTTGGACTTGGGTCGAAATTTTGACAGGATCCGTTAAAATATAAAAGCACAAGGACCAAACCAGCTAAAAAAAACCATAGGGACAAGATCTGTAAAAATCAGCAAACCACAAGGACCATTTAAGTAATTAAGTCTAAATCTAAAATATTTGAATGAAAAGGTTGGTTAAAATAAAAGAAAAGAAAAGAAAATCTAGTTTAAGAATTTAGGGTTTGAAAATAACACAACCGCGCCCCTCTTATTTGGAATTTTTGATTACCGCTTACAATTGACGCTCAATTAAATAAATAAATCTATAAATATAAATACCCCAAAAAAAAAGAAAAAAAAAATCGATCCAATCTCTTCTTCATCTACCACCCTTTTGTTGGAATTAATACTACGATTTGAAACCCTAACAAGAATGAGGAAGGGAACTAAACGAAAGTCTGCTGCCGCTGCTAAAACCAAGGAGGAAGAAGAACAACCTCAGCAGGAAGATGTGAAGAAAGAAGCCAGGAAACCTAAGCGTGCCAAGACTGCTAAAGTTGAATCTGAGCCTGAGTATTTTGATGACCACCGTGAATTGGTATTCATTTAATAATTTTGAATTTTCATAGGGTAAAAATAGATTTAGTTTTTTTTTTCACAAGTTAAACATGATGCCTCCTGAAAATGGTGTGTGTGGCGGTGGGTTCAAATCCGGTGGATTAGCCATTAGAGTTGACACATCTGCTAAAACATGTTTATGACCAGTCTGTTTTTTCTTCATTTGTTTGAATTGTTTATCATTCTATTTTGTAGGAGGATTTATGGAAGCAGGTATTCCCTGTTGGAACAGAGGTATGTAGTACAGTAATTTTTTATTCTGGTATTGTCTTGTTACATTTGCTTAATTCATCTTAATCTTTTAATGACAGTGGGACCAGCTTGATTTGCTTTCCGAATACAAATGGAATTTCAAAAACCTTGAAGTATGTTGCATTCTTGCTATTATCTATATATTTTTTTCTAATGTTATTGTATGCAATATAACTAACCAAGTTTTAAATGCTTTTCAGGATGCATTTGAAGAGGGGGGTGTGCTACATGGGAGGAAAGTCTACCTCTTCAGCGTTACAGAACGTAATGAGTCTTAGATATTTACTAAACACATGCTTTCATACCTTTACTTAATTAACAATTTAGTCACTAATTGTAAGGTGTGTATTGCAGCTCAATTGCTTTTTATGAATGGTCAATCCAAAGTAACCTGCATACCTGTAGTGGTTGCGGTAAGTAGAATATGCTTCTTCCTTTTCCTTTTACTGTTTAGTGGTAATCTCTTTGAAGTTTCATTGAAAGACATAACTTCTTGCGCTAACATTTTATTAATTTTTATTCCGCCCTCAACATATTTTGTTAAGTGTGTGCATCTTCATCTAAACATCTTATATCTGGATAATGAGCCATGGTGTTGGTTGCTGTCTTTTTTGTGTGAACTAATAAATTCTATGAATATTTTTGTATGATTAAGGTCATTGGCATATATTAACGACAAAGTAACTGAGAAGAACAAGTTTTTCATTAGTATTTATTTATGTGCAAGTAATGTTTCAATTGATGGAACACATTTTATATCAAAAGTTTGTGTCCAAATTTTCTTTCATGATTGTGTTTTTTTTTTTTTTGGTCTTATGCATGTATTATGTACCATTGAGCAGGTTGTTTCTCCATTTCCACCTTCGGATAAGATTGGAATCAACTCTGTACAAAGAGAGGCGGAAGAAATTCTTGATATGAAGCAGATGAAAATGGATTGGGTTCCATATATTCCATACGGAAAACGGTATTTATTTTCATATTCTTGATAGGTTCTAATTATTCTTACTAAGTTGTTGCTTGCTTACATTGATGTGACTCTTGTTCTTGCAGGGGTGCTTCAGTTGAAAGACTAAATTCTCAAATATTTATACTAAGCTGTGTTCAAAGAAGGTATTTTACCGTGTCAATTTTTGTTATCATGCTCTTTTTTGGTTTATTTTCGTCATTTAGTAGTCTTGTTCAGGGGAGGAGCCACTCCTTAAGGAGAGGGGGGAAAGGCCCCCAATAGTGTTTCGCCGGAATACCTAAGTTGTATGGAAAAAATAGCAAAATTGGATGAAAAAAAGTCAGTGCCCTCCCCCACAAAATCTAAGTGCCCTCGTCGTCTAAGTTTGCCAACTATTCAAGTGTTCTATAATGCAAAGAAAACTGATTTTGTGGTGGTTATGAAGTTTTGTTCGACTGGAAAATGAAATGAAGGAGATGACCTGGATGTGGGAAAGTGAATTGTGGGGTAATGTGCTAGTGGGTGTGATATAGAGTAATACTTTTAATATTATCTAATTCAATATTTATCTTTTTTCTTCATCATTATATGTTTAAGATGCATATGATAACTTGACCAATTGAGGTTTTCCTCATTGTATCATTTAGAACCTTCGAATTTTGGTATTACCATGTAGAAATATAATACACTTGTAATACAATTTTGTTAAAAAAAAAAAGAAAAAAAAAAGCATAGGCATCTTTGTTATGTTAGTGCTATAGTTTTTTTCCAATAATTTTTAGAATTTACAGTTTTGATGCAATAATCACGACATTTAATTGTTTTTAGTTAAAGTATAGTTTCACAATTTACAGTTTTGATACACTTTTACAATTTGATCCATGAGTAAAACAAACAGGCTAAACAGCTAAAGTGTTTACTTTGGATTTGGCTTAAAATAATGGTTTTTGCATAGAATTAAACCCGACCCGACTGCTTTTTACTAAATAAAATAAAAAATGGATGGTAACCTAGTCGCTTTAATCGCTCGTTGCCCCCTCTAACTACATTTCCTTGCTCCGCCACCGGTCTTGTTCCTGTGTAATATATTTGCATTTTGTTTAAGGCGTGATTTGTTGTGAATTCCAGGTGATGCTCATACTGTTTTAAGTGAAAGGAAATCTGGAATGAAAATTGTTCCACTTTTTACTCTAGTTTATTTTCTGAAACATGCCCAGTGCACTTCCATAATCTTTTGTGGTTGAGGATTCAGTTTCTTTGTGATGGTTGCCTAGCTTTTGAATACTTTTTTTTGACATTCTGAGCAAAACTTAAGTCTAATAGTTGAGAATCTAGGACCTTGATTACTATTGTTTACTATTGCACTTTGGTGCTTATTTTATATATTGTGTTTTCAAATTGGTTGATAATGTTGTTCACACTCTGATTTTGATCCAGGGCTGGTTTAAAACACATGAAGGAGGATCGTGTCAAGAAGTTTGAATACTGCTTACCATGTGAGTATATATGTTATGCATTTTCAGTTTCCTGTCTTTTGATTTATATTTTGACTGGATAAATTAAAGATTGATTTTGTTTAATAAAGAATCATCCTTGTAGTGTCTGCAATATTATGTTTATACTCTCTAAAAGGCAGAAAGACACTAAAATATGTGATATCGTGTGATTCTAGAAATTAGACTATATGTAATAATAGTTTTTTTTGGGTAAAGTATGTAATAATAAATTGCAATAAGTCTACGAATACAATGGCCAGATTAATCCACTTTGGCATATTCTAACGTGTCAATAGGTAGCTATTTTTGTTATATTTCTTAATTTAATGAACACAACCTCTTTAATTATCTTTATTTAAAGATTCAGACAGTTTATATTTCTATACTCAAAATATGCTTAGTGTTTGCGGCTCAACTCCGCCTCTGACCTCTTCTGACGTGTTCTTTGAATAAACTATCCAACTTGACCATCGTGCCACCGCTAACTGTTACCTGCCTGAGTTAAGGATCTTTGATGCTGTTTTTTCTCAGGGTCTTTGTGTTTTAGTTTCGCTTTTGTTATTAGAATAATCAGAATTTTGAATAATTATACATGGCTGTATAATAGGGGTTTACAAATTGTTTGTTTAAATACTCAACTAGCCATTTTAGCCAATTTAGAACCCTTTGTCTAAAAGCATTGACTAACCTTCAATCTATTCTGACGCCAATGTGGGTTTGAATCATACTAAACCTTCTATTTTGGTAATCGAATGTGTATATAACATGGTCAGTGTAGTCTATGGCTGTGTTAGTTTTGGTGGCCTGCGGTAGATTAAGTTGGAATGACTGTTTATATTCTTGCAGATTTCTATCACCCCTTTAGGGAAGATGAGACGGAACAGAGTACTGTTGTGGATATCATGTTTCCAGCGGAACCACCTGTAAGTAACTTCTTTTGCACTTTCCATATGTTTTGCTTCTTCAAATATGCGTACATTTCATATTTAAAACTTCACTACTTCTAGTAATTCTATATCATAATTTTTCGATACCATAACTTTTGACTTAGGCTAGCACTAATTTGCTTTATGCATTTTGGCTGAAATTCTATAGGTTGTCTGTGAGTTTGATTGGGAGATGGATGAACTTGAGGTGAGCCATAAGCCCATATTCTCTCTCTCTCTCTCTCTCTCTCTCTCTATATATATATATATATATATATATATATATATATATATATTATTCGTTAGCAACCTTTTGGCTATAACAGTATTACTATTATGAAAACACTTTAAATCGTTGTAGGAATTCACCAATGAGCTCATTGCTTCAGAGGAGTTGACTGAAGATCAGAAGGATGAATTTAAGGTAAAAACGTAATCAAGTAGTCACACTTTGTGTCTTCAGCTGTCGTTCATTGTTGGTTGTTTGGATTTGTGTTTTGAAACTTCTTATTTGATAATTGCAATTTGACAAGGATGCTCTCTTTGTTAATTTTAATAATTCATTTATTTGATTCACTCCACATTCATACACTAGACTATCTAATTACATTTTCAAAGCAGAAGCACATTCAGCCCTATTCTTTGTTACTCATTTTTTTTTTACAGTTGATTATCTGATTACACCCTTCTCACTAATAATATTTTTATACAGGAATTTGTCAAGGAGAAGGTTCGAGAAGCAAAGAGAGCTAATCGAGAGGTAGCTTTCAGATTATTTGTTGTATATATATGAAATTTGGTTCCATTGTTACTCGAGCTTGGTTTTAGTTTTGTACTATGACATCGTGTAGGCTAGGGAGAAGCGAAAAAAAGCTCGAGAGGAAATGGATCAAAACGCAGTGGCTGCATTTGAGAACATGAGGTTTTATAAATTCTACCCTGTTTCCACACCCGATACCCCAGATGTGTCGCAAGTCAAGGTTTGATTTTTTTTCTTTACTATTCGAAAGAATTGTTTACTTTCTATTCATAATTAGTAAAAACGTGACACTTTAATAAACACTATCTTATTAAAAGTTGAGAGTTTGTGGTACCCGTAGCTTAAAATAACTAGTCACTATTGGGAGACAAAATATTGAAGGGTAATTAAGACACCTGGTCCAAATGTTGCTTTCAACCGTCATATGTGACACTGGAACGGTATCAAATAATTGGTTTACATCTTGTGTGGAAGTAACATAGAATGGCGTGTGGTCACCTATACACTCTTGATTTTTACCATCAAGATTGTAACTTTGTGGAACTCTAGACTAAATTTACTAGTTTGCTTCTAACCACGATCATGCATGTTCAATATTGAAGGATATTTTAGATATATATGACTAGAAAATGTAATAATTTTGTCTGTACTAAGGGATAGAAGAGAAGATTATTCTGTTAATCACATTCAATCACGATTCCGTTATTTGTCACCATTTAAGGGCATTTCAGAAAATTTGCTGACGTGTTGCAATTTTTTTGGCATATAGTTTACCCATATTTGTTCCTTTTTTTATTTTGATCATGAGTGTTTTTGTTGCAGTTTTTATTCATAAGTAGGTAGTACAAGATTATTTGATTAACCATGTGTTTTTGTTGCAGTCATCATTCATAAATAGGTATTATGGCAAGGCGCATCAAGTACTCTGAAGTGAATGCTGAGATGGGTGCTTTACGTCCTCTATGCTTCTCAGGATTACCATTTGATGAAGGATTGTGATGCCACACTACACATCCAAACTCATACAAGCATGTTATCAGCTTTGGTGGTGGTTAAAGAGACTAGGAAAATAGCAAAATCGCTGTTTATGATTTCATTACTTGATATATTTGCAGTCGTAGGAATTTTGTTCATTAAATTCGAATTTGATTACCCACAAGATTCGCTTATTATTGTATTAGACTAAATAGAGCCGTAGAGGCGACTGTTTATCACAATCGCAATTTCAAAACCTTATCAACGAGAAATGTGACTTATTTCTTATAATCTGCTTGCTTTTATGTCAAATTTTTGCTATCACCATGTTTATGATAACACAGAATCGCTGTTTTTTGCTTGTATTTGGTACATTGTGCTTGTACACGGTTATTACCCAATGAACTTAGATCACAGATTCACAACATAATGATAATTGTTTGCTGGTATCCTTGAAACTTTGTTTCGATGGTTGCTCTTTCAGATCCACGGGTTTTATGACTTTATCTGTTGTGTTTCCACTGCTAGTCTCAAAAGTAGGGGTGTCAATTCCTGATACGACTTGAAACATGACCCGAGACTGAAACGAAATAACTGGGTTAGGTTCGAGGTTAAACAAGTTCGGGTTGAAAATTGGTCAACGTGACTTACTTGTTTAATAAATAAGTTAAGTTTGTGTTGAGATTATTAACCCGATTACAACCCGTTTAAAAATATATTAAATATTAAAAATTATATGTTTAATTTCATTATAATATAGCATTTGAGACATTTTTAAAATAAAAGTCTTAAACTATTAAGACAACACATTTAATTATTATACAATTGTGTTATAACTTGCAACATACTCATCATGCAAATTTTTATAAGTTTAAGTATAATAGCATTAGTTACAACACTTTAAAGCACTCTCTATAAACATTTAAAAAAATATATAATACAATAAAAAAAAAAGTCCATAACCATAACAATCTTTTGACTTTTCAACAACACTTAAAATAAAAAACACGTGTTATTATACATATTGTACAAACTAATAAAATACACAAATCTTCATACAATTTATATGCAAACAAGTTGATGGTACATATGGTTTTACAAACCGGACCGAACCAACGGGTTCAAACGGTAACCAAAGCCGTCACCGGTTCGGCTAGCAAATAAAAGCCATCCAAAAATGAACTTGAGAGGACCGTTTGGAACTGGTAAAAACGAAGAACCGGGCCGACCATGATCATTTTCTTTTTATTTTTCTCAAATTAATTAGCTCGTCATTGTTATTTTATTAGTGCATGAACTTTAATATCAAAATAGCCGTTGCAACACGCAAATACCCTACCTAAAAACAGGTCGAGAGATCTAGCAAAAGACAAAATATGTTGGTATTTAAGTGTAATCGCCCGTGACTAGTTTCCATAGACTTGTTTTATGTGTTTGAAAAGGATCATATATTTAGTTCACACTTCACATGCACCCAAAAGATCGAATATGTTTAATTTTAGGACCCCACAGGCCGAGATTCATCGCCTTTGTTCAAACAATCACAATATATGAATCTTCCTTAACTTGTTTTTTTATTTGTAAAAGTAAATGATTTTCAATTGTGAGAATCCAAAAGTCGTAAAATATGCTAGAACATAATCACTTCAGAATCCAAAACTTTTACCTATCACGTTTGTAATTAAATTTTACGAGTAAATTACAAGAGCACCCAAAGTGGATAGTGCATACGTATGACGTGGAGACATTCTCGTGCGGAAACACCATGCATCCCCGTGTGCAAAAATCATCGCCAAGCATGAGAGACCCCAAAGCCGACACTTATTAGGCAAATGCTAATGGGCAACCACAAATATTGTGGTTTTCTCCCGCCACATCAACGCTTCACATTAATTTTTTCTCTCCAATACTACACTCAACCACAATTTATTAATAAAGCAACCGCAACTACAACCAAAATATGCCTCACAAAAACTAATAAAAAAAATACACACACAAGATAATGGGAGGAGTGCCCATTTACTCGGTTGGCTGACAAAACGTGTAAATGAAAAGGTTGGGGGTGTTTTCGGTTGGCCTAGGGGGTAGAACGCGGTTGTATACAACCTGTTGTAGACTTAGGATCAAATGAGAAGAAATTTTAAAATGAGAAAGATGAGAAATGACTATAACTACACATTATAGATGCATCGATATGAATTAGATGCATCATTAATCTTTTAGATGTACCATAATATATTTTTTTACCTAAAAATTAGATGCATATACATATATTAGATGCATTTCATCAAGTTAGAAGAATCCTATGTATTTTTCGTCCATTGCAGGTCAAATTTGTTGATAGTACTACTTTGCATCTTTTTCACTTCAAAATCACTTTTAAAACTAATTGGGATAAATATAAATGAATATAAATGCATCTAATTCAAGTCGGCGCATTTCAAATATGTGATTATAGTTATTTCTCATTCTTCTCATTTCAAGTTTTCTTCTCATTGGATCCTTACTCACCTGTTGTATTCTTAACACACTTCTAAATTACAATCAAGTTTTGTGAATATGTAACTCGACATTTTTTAATTATTCAACTTGTGAACGCGCAACATTTTTGCTAAAATAATCCACGATGAAGCCAAAAGTTCAACGCTCGATCACAAAAAAACAAAGTTAGTAAAGAGATATCTCAAGGTAAAATGATCGTTTTGTATGTGAAAGCCTTTCGTTGAGATCTTGTTTTTTAACATCTCCAATACTTTCATGACGAACTTCGCGTGTTTTGTACATGTGTGATTCAACTTTGTGGCGAAACACCAAAAATTCACGAGTTCTCGAGAAGACCAAAAAGCATTAATTATACACATTGGTCTTGAAAAAAGTTGCTTTTTGGATGGTTTGAGGTTGAGTTTCTTAAGACATTTGTTTTTAATAGATAAATAATGAATTATAGAATTACAAGATTAAATAATAATAATAATAATAATAATAATAATAATAATAATAATAATAATAATAATAAAATAAAAATCATTGAATATTTATATATTGGTTAAGACTAAACCGTTAAGCCAAATCATGTTTCATATGTGTAACTTAGGATCAAATGAGAAGAACTATTAAAATGAGAATGATAAGAAATAACTATAACCACATATTAGAGATGCATTAACTTAAATTAGATGTATCCCTAATCTTATAGATGCATCCTAATATATTTTCTAGATAATAATTAGATGCATATACATATATTAGATGCATTTTAGCAAGTTATGAAAATTCTATATATTTTTCGTCATCTGCGGGTCAAATTTGTTGCAAGTACTACTTTGCATCGTTTTTACTTCAAAATTACCTTTGAAACTAATTGGGATGCATCTAAATGAATAGAGATGCATCTAATTCACGTCGACGCATCTCAAATATGCGGTTATAGTTATTTCTCATTCTAAGTTTTCTTCTCACTAGATCCTTACCCATGTATAGCATAATAAGTTACAAAAGAAGTATGTCAAAGTAGAGCGCTCGTCGAGTCCAAATTAATTTTCTTTTATCACTTAAGTTAATCGGTGTCTTTTTATCAGAAGGAACGAAGCTAAATGTTTAGTCTAGAGTCTTAGCTCCACATTTTGATGTTTGGTCTTAGAGCATGCTCACACGTAACGTGGAGCCTCACGTTAAAGCACGTTAACGTGCGTTAAGCCACGTTAACCTTTGCACCCTCGAGCGTTAAACCTGCGTTAACGTCCCACGTTAGCTGCGTAACGCAGCGTTAAGGGACGAATTGTGTATAAAAAAAAAAAATTTCATTATATCCCCTCCCCACTTTAGTTTCAACGGCTATTTTTTAAAAAAACTTACAAAACACCCCCCCTAACGTTAACTTACACAAAAAAACGGCTAGTTAGCCTAAAAAAAAAAAACATTTTCCAAAACTTTTTTTCAACCAATATAAATACCCATTTACCCTACTTCTTTTTCTCACACTTTCACTACTCACTATCTTCTATATACAACTTCTAATCTCCACAAAAAAAAAAAAAAAAAAAAAAAAATGTCTGAAGGCAACAACGACAATCCTAACTCGTTTACGAACCTCCTCGGTGGGTGGGGGAACCCATATGCGGGTTCATCATCAAATCCAAATCCGAATCCGAATTCAGACAATCCAAACATATTCGGTATGTCGGCCGAACAAATTTACCAACAACATGAAGCTTTACGATTTTGGCAACAATCCCAACAACAAAACACCTTAAACACCAATTTTGAAAATCTCCAATTCACTCAACCATCCCAACAATCCCAAACGGAAACAAACGAAGTTCCCGAAACACCTACGTCGCCTAAAAAAAAAACAAAAACTCGTGTTAAACGAAAGTCCAAAAAATCGAAAGAACCAGTCGATGATGAACCAGTCGAACCAGTCGTATCACGTTGGCAAGCAAATGAAGAAAAATTACTTGCAACGTGTGGGGTTGCTGCAAGTGAGGATGAGCTAGTCGGTCGGTCTCAATCCAAAGATACATTTTGGCAGCGGGTTATAAATGAGTTCAATAAGCATTGTTATCATAGACGCGGGAAAGATATGATACAATCGAAGTGGAGAACGTTGAACCGCGATTGCACAAAGTTCAACGCGATTTACAAACGTGCCGAACGCGATCAAAAAAGTGAGGAAAATGACATGGATATACTCCAACGGGCCAAGGAAATGTATCGAAACGAGCACAGAAACGCGCCGTTTCATAATGAGGACGCTTGGTTTGTTTTGCGTGCTCATAAGAAATGGGACGCACCGGACACGGTTGATTTAACCGGTGATGTCCCGAGCCAAGCAAACGAGGCGTTGTTTGGTAATGATGCATAACCACGCCCGATGGGGAAAAAGAAGGCTACGAAGAAACAAAAGTCCGAGACAACGACAAGCACCGGGGGAGCGAGTACCGGTGGCTCTGTTTCGTCGGCCCAATTCGGGGAAGCTTTGCGCGAGGAATATCGGGCTAAACGTGAAGATGCGGCCTTGGCTTACAAAGCAACCGCTGAAAACCAATACGCAGTAATACGCTCGAGGGACTTTGAGTTTTTGTTGCTCGACACAACCGACAAAGATCCTTATTACGTGACGCTAGTGAATATGGAAAAGGATCGTATCATTGAAAAATACGGGTTGCCAAAGCGTACGGAATAAATAAATGTGTTGTCGTTTCATTTAATTTTTTTATGTCTTTTTATTTTTTTTTTGTATTGTATTAATGTTTTTTTTTTTTTTTTTTTTTTTTTTTTTTTTTTTCGTAATGTAATATATTCAAGAATTAATGTTATGGTTTTTAAAAAAATGAAGTATTAGTTTTAGTTTAGCGTTGAAATTGAAAATATTTAAAAGAATTGAGTTAAAGTGAGTTAAGGTTGAGTTATGAATGGGGGTGTTTTTTTGTGAGTTAAAGTTAAAGTGATAAAGCTGATGTGGCGCTGACGTGGCGCTGCGTTAAGTTATAACCTGAGTTACGTGTGAGCATGCTCTTATAGTTGTACTTTCTAGAGTTAGGGATGGAACGAGAACAAAGAGTGACAAAACACATTAGAAAAAGTAACTAAGCAAAATTAGGCAGAATTATTAGGTCGTCTACATTTAAAGAGTGATCAAGATTTTTACAAAAATTATTAGTATATCACAAAAAAGTGCCAGGGCCCGCTTTAGTTTAATGTGATCGGTATTACCGTGTTAACAAATGGGAAGGCGCCCGCTGCGCTGCAGCGGGAATTTTTGAGGAATTTTGCGATAATTATTTATGAATAATGTTTGGTGAGGCTTCTTGTTGTAAGATCGTTATATGTTTTTTGCTGACACGTGTTTTATTTTTTTGGAACAAATGTTGTGTGAAACTATATTTGTAGTTGTCGCACGACGTCTTTTTTGGAATGAATGTTGTGTCGGGCACCCGTGTATTGCGGCGTGACTAATTCTGACCATTATAGTTTTAAAAAAATTTATGATAATTTTAAAATTATTTGATAGGTTTAAGGTGCATTTTGAAAGTTCTTTTATTTAGAAATCATGTATATATTAAACTTCAACATTTTTTATAAAATTGTACGTACGTCAAAAGTATATCAATATTAGGTTTGTTTTGTTCGTTATCGAGAGGGTTTTTTGCCAGTATTTTTTTTTATTCAGAAAACCGGTAGGTATCTGTTAGATAATTGACAACTAAAGTTTGTTATATAAAAAGTCGCAAATATTAAAAAGTTCAAGGTGTGTTTTGTAACTAAAATTTATATTAATCAAATGTTTGTTACATTTTGTAATTGTGAACCAATAAGATGCCTCATTTTGTGTGTGGTTTAGTATATATAAAAATGTAGATGCAATTTTATTATTTTGTTAATTTTGTTTATCTATAGAATATAGAGTAAATTATGTGGTTCGTTTTTGTGGTTTGGCCAAAATCCCTAATTGAATCCATATCTTTTCAATTGCACAAATTGAGTACTTATTTTGAAACTATGTAACATTGTTCCTCCTTATCGCTAACTGTCATTATCTTCTCCGTTAGCTCCCAGTCCTCAAGCGGCAACTTAGTCCATTAACCAAATGATCATTCGCAACGTTAGTCCTTTTACTAACGACCGTTTCTAATTAACACAAAATTTGGTTTTCTTAAAAAAAAAATCTTTTCTACGCGATCTTTATACGTTTTCATCCGTTTTTTAATTTTTCATACGTTTTTATACAATTTTGTCCGTTTTTATATATTTTCGTCCGTTTTATACATTTTTGTTTGTCTTTATACGTTTTCGTCCATTTTCCTTATGTTTTAATCCGTTTTTATACGTTTTCGTCCGTTTTTATACATTTTCATCCGTCTTTATACGTTTTCGTCCGTTTTTCTTATGTTTTCATACGTTTTTATCCGTTTTTAGACGTTTTCTTACGTTTTATCCGTTTTTATACGTTTTCGTCCGTTTTTATACGTTGTCGTCCGTCTTTATATGTTTTCGTCCCTTTTTCTTACGTTTTCATACGTTTTTATCCGTTTTCATACGTTTTTATCTGTTTTTATACATTTTCATCCGTTTTAATACATTGTCGTCAGTCTTTATATGTTTTCGTCCGTTTTTCTCACGTTTTTATATGTTTTCATACGTTTTTATTCGTTTTTATACATTATGGTCCGTTTTTATACGTATTCATATGCTTTTGTCCATTTTTCTAAAGTTTTCATAAGTTTTGATCCGTTTTCGTCATTTTCGTCCTACGTTTTCGTCCATTTTTCTTACGTTTTCATCAATTTTTATATGTCTTCATACGTTTTTAATCATTTTCGTCCGTCTTTATAAGTTTTCGTCCATTTTATATGTTTTTATACGTGTTTATCTGTTTTATATGCTTTCGTCCATTTTCATACGGACAAAAACGTACAAAAATGGACGGAAACGGATAAAAACATATGAAAACGTATAAAAACGAATAAAACGTATGAAAACATAAGAAATACGGACGAAAACATATAAAAACGCACAAAAACGTATAAAAAATTATGAAGACGGACGAAAATGTATAAAAACAAAAAAAAACGTATAAAAACTAATAAAAACGAATAAAAATGTATGAAAACGTAAGAAATACGGACGAAAACATATAAAAACGGCCGAAAACGTATAAAAATGGACGAAAACTTATAAAGACGGACGAAAATGTATAAAAACGAAAAAAGCATATGAAAATGTATAAAAACTGATAAAAACGGATAAAAATGTATGAAAACGTAAGAATACTTATTAAAACAGACGAAAACGTATAAAAATGAACGAAAACGTATAACGCCTGACGAAAATGTATGAAAACGGACGAAAACGTATAGAAATGGATAAACACGTATGAAAACATAAGAAAGATGGACGAAAACGTATAAAAATCGCGTGGAAGATGATTTTTTATTTTTTTATTTATATTTATTTATTATTTTTTTAAGAAAACCAAATTTTGAGTTAATTAGAAATGGCTGTTAGTAAAAGGACTAAGGTTGCAAACAATCGTTTGGTTAATGGACTAATGTTGCCGCTTGAGGACTGGGAGCTAATGGAGAAGATAATAACAGTTAGCAATAAGGACGAACGGTGTTACATAGTTTCAAAATAAAGACTCAATTAGTGCAATTGAAAAGATAGGATTTAATTAGGGATTTTGGCCAAAACACAGGGACGAACCATTTAAGTTACTCTAGAATATATTAAAGGTGTCAATTTGTGCACAAAATTAGAAAAATGTGGCAATTTGTAAAATATTTTGCTTTTATTTATTTATTTATTATTATTTTTTATTTTTTTTAGGTATTAGTTGGCTCATATTTTTTTCTCACTGAATATTATAATTTTCCGAGAAAAACTTATGAATATAACGTATTTAACTTTTAAAGTGTGAATGAGGTGTTATTTTTAAGAAATTTATCTCTATTTTGCGTTTTTTCTAAAATGATTTTTATAACATGAGCTCGTTTGGTCTGTGTACGTTTAAGCCCATGCCTACTCAGACCCGAGGCCGTTTGGATCGTGACCTGTGCCCTTGGACACCCAAAAATTATTACGGAGTAAAAGATCTGAAATTTTAGAAAATGCGCACTATATATATATATATATATATAAAGAAGTAATTTGCACACTCCTAATATTGATTGGCACACTCAAATTTTAAATGTATTGACATTTACAGTGTGAAATAAGTAAAAATAATATGATTATGTCAAAACACTCAAAATTTGAGTATGCCAATCAATCTTTATAGTGTGCATATCAACTGCCATATATAAATAGTTGAATAAAAAATATTGTAGTAGCAACTAGTAGTAAATAGTTGTAAAACATGTTTAGTATATCGAAAAGTAAAGTAGATCTATGAAATGTATGTATGTTGACGAGGTTATTTTACACTGCATTTTATATTCGTTGTTGGTTTGTAGTTGTTGTCAGATTATTATAAAAGAAAGAAAGAAAGAAATGTTTGTCTGTCGTCGTGCTGATGAATGAGATTCAGACAGACTATTATTATTTATATATATAATAAATCTTCATTAAAACACCCAAACAATGCTCTTCATTCTTCACATTTCATATAATTTGATTCTCAATTAAAAAGCTTTTGCTTCTTCTGATGGCTCAAGTCAACTCTACTGATGAGGTACATTTTACTTTAATCTTCTTTTTTGATTCTTGTGTTAATGTCACTTCTGAGATTTTTTAAGTTAGTGTTTCTGATTTAGAAACTAGCTACTAACATTTCAGATTCTTGTGTTTCTTTCTGTTTTTTTATATATAAAAGGTGTTTTTCATTTGCTTTTATTTATATGAATCTCTGTTTTACAGTTTATGGAAAATGTCTTATCTAGATGATCTGTTAGATTCATTTAGTAATGCAGTACATTGTAATTGTAATTTGGAGGATGATTGTGATTTACTTAAATCTTTTAATTTTGTTGACAATGATATCAAGTAAGTAATAATTGGGATTTTGACACCAGATTATGGCTGGCACTCTCACCTGGACCCCATGTGTGTGTACAACAACATTAACTAATCATGTTTCACTTCCCATTTTTAGCCTTCTTTTGATATTTTGATGTATACATTATGCCTAATTACTTTTCAAATACTTTTACGGTATTCATCTATGGGTAAATTAAATTTCCTGTTTGCACTTTTATGATATTATCTTTTCTACTTCTTGGTTAATTAAACATAACTCGGTTAAATAATCAGAATTTGCTAAACACTTGACAATTGGTAAAAATGGACATGATGTTGACTTCTTTAATTATACAGTTTTTCATAGTGTGTGAGGACATTTCTAGTTTGGGTAATGCAATAAAAAAACTGGCGGATGGAAAAAAACTAGTTTTGATAAAGTGTAGTTTTTGGTTTTGCATTTCTGAAAGAATGATGTTTGTTTGCAATAAAAGCTCTACCAAATCATATTTTTTTGTACAGTTGATCGGTGAACTGTCGCTTTTTAGTAAATCATATTACTGCTTATAAGAACAAAGTTTGATCTTGCACTTCTTGCTCCTATCATGTGTTTGATCTCGTTCAATTGTGACATAGCTTTAGAAGGCGTAAAAGAAAGAGACTAAAAGCTTTCTTCTGACTACAATTGTGTTGGTCTTATTAAGTTAATATGAACAAATACATATTGACAATAACTTGCCTTTCCCAATGTGACAGTTATTTTTGTGTCTCTCTATATACCAAATAGGAGGTATGATACTATGGCATATGCATTAACTTCTATGGGCTTAAAATGAGATTGTTATACTCTGTATGTAAAAGTGTTAAAACATTAAGTGCATGTACTTATTATCAGTTTCCGTTTTTCTGTTTGAGGATCATTTAATGATTTCTGTACTGTCTTACAAATATCAGTTTCGTGCACTAGCTCACTTCTTTAATGGAAAGCTTTTGTAGTTAATGCTTTTTTCTTCTTTTTTTATTTGAGTTTCTAGCTGCCTTGAGTTAAAGTTACTGAATACGATAAACACAGTATAGACAGGGTATCTGTTACCCCACTATATGCCACACAAAATGGAAGCTCATTGTCTGCTCTGTGTTTCAAGTTTCATAGCTTTAAGCATACAGAGACTTTTAGCTTAATAGGTGAAAAAATGGGTGAGTTGCAGGTTGGTTAACAGCCCAAACAGGTTAGGGTTGAAACGAGTAACTTTTGGTACGGGTTTGGTTGATCCAGAACAGTTCTTTTTCCAATTCGTATTGTTTGTAAACAACTAGTGTTTCTAATATGATCACAAAAGTTGTATTTCAGAAGTTTTTTCTAATAAAATGATGTAGGAGGTTTTAGGCGTTAAATAACATTGTGGGTGACTTACAACTTGTTTGACTCGTTTACCTTTTGACTAATGTTCTAAATTTACCCGTTACAGATAAATAATTTGAATCAACCCATTCTTATGTAAATGGGTCGAAATTCACCCGTTTACAGATAATAAAATGATGTAGGAGGTTTTAGGCGTTAAATAACATTGTGGGTGACTTGCAACCTGTTTGACTCGTTTACCTTTTGACTAATGTTCTAAATTTATCCGTTACAGATAAATAACTTAAATCAACTCATTCCTATGTAAATGGGTTGAAATTGCCACCTCCATCAAACTGTAACCAAAGGTTGATACTATTGTAATTGGAGATAACTGTCTTTTGGGTGTGCAGGGATGTGATGAATACAGCATTGTTTTATTGTCTGATGAATGTGACACTGGACTTCAATGTGAACTGCCAATAGCTGTCCCAAGTCCTGCAGAGGTTCGTTTTCCACTTAAAAGCCAGCTATCGTTGGATGCCCGTTTGAGCAACCAAAGCTTCATCAACATGATGGTAGAAAATGCAGTTGCTTATTCCACATGCACTGTTGATGTTGACATTGAAAATGGGAAGTCAGAGACTCCAAGCAATGAAAAAACTTTTGGTAATCTGAAGAATGAGGAAGTATTGACGGTAAGTTATGAAGTTACTCTATGTGCCAACTATCCCAGTCACGGGTGTGTCTGGGTGTGCTTTTTTAAAGTGATTATGTGATAATAGGATCAATAAATAACTAGCTGCGATAAAACAGGATCCAGAAATAGCGTTTTGGATTGTGGTTTTGTTGTTTGAAGTTCTAATTGTTAGATGATGAAATGATAGTGTTTAACAAATTCTGATTATGTCAAAGAACTAATAGATAAAAAGGATAAGTTTCATAAGATAGAGGAAAGCCTCTTAGATTAGGTTAAAAGAGGGTAAACAGGTAATTTCGTCTCTTTTAAATTCATCATCTTTCAGAGTTTTTATTCTAAGCTACCTATAAATGGTCTTTCGCAGAAATCACTGCAAAAACAGATCAGCTTCGATATGGGAGGTAAATACATGCAGCTGTTGATGAACCACAGCCTTATGTTATCCAAGTTCTCCACTCGAGGTACTTAAATTATCTTCTAGTTCATACATCGTGGAGTCTTTTCCTTGCTATAAAATTACTCAATGCGGCAATTTCAACTGTTTATGTGAAAACGGGTTAAAATTGACATATCAAACATGTAAAAATTAGAACTAGCTAAAACTGAAACATTTCAAATGGCCTTAATACGTAAATTATGTATGAAATAAGAAAAAATAACCCAACCCAATCCACCCATTTTTTTCTCCTATGTAATTTACGCGTCACGGTTAGTGTTCTTTCATTTAGGCCAAAAGCCATAATACAATTCTACTTATAAAAATGGTGTTTTTTTTTATTTGTTGCAGTTGCAATATTGATCATAGCAAATTTGCTATAAAGTTTATGCTTAGCCTCAAAACATAACATCTGATTGATGAAGTGCTCTTATTATTATTGACAGATAAAGTGGCAGGTGAGAAAATTCTTGATGCTCCACGATCAAGGAAATATAAGCGTGCTGCGTCTTTTAATTCACGAAAAGTAGTTCTCATATTCTCAGTCTTGTAAGTTCACAACATTTTGTGATATTCGCTTTGAGTTAAAAGGTTCTAATGAGCTATTTGATGTTCTATCTTTGTTCTGTTTGTATTCTAATGCTCTTGATATCATTAGATGTAGTTATCAGTGCTTGATAAACAAAATAGTCTTTGATCAGTTTTTAAACTAAACGATTAACTCATTTGACACTTAAAAAGTCAAATTGTAAGATCCTTCTTCTGATATTGAGATAGAGCTCTACAAATATTTTAGACTCGTTTAGACTTAGTCTACTCAGCCTACCTGACTTGCTTGACCACAAACCTATTTTGGCCCGTTTAAGAAAATACCTAACTGGCTATCCATTCTGACACTGTCCAATCTGATTCGACCTTCTCATTTGCCACCTCTTTGGAAAAACTTAAAAAGACTGGCTTATTCAAATCTTTACAAAATCATTGTTTCTTTCCTCAAAAAGGCTCAGAAAACTGCATATAAATGGACACATTCTTGGTAATTCCTAAGCTAGATAAACATGTGTAGAATTTTGAGTAGATATCTCTAGGTTAGGTTATCTAAGTAAACCTCGATCACTTTATCAGTATCATTGCTACAAGTAGATGTATCTTTTTTTTTTTTTTTTTGTGTGTGTGTGTGTGTGTGTGTGTGTGTGTGGATACATTCAACCAATAACAAGTGCCTTTAATATTGCTTATATAGGTCGTGCTTGGGGACAATGATACTCATATATCTGACACTGAGAGTTAGACAGATTGGTGATGTCTCTCTTCATTCAGAATGAGCTGCTTTAACTTTCTAGTTCACCTTTTTGTTCCTGGCAATCTCTTTGCAAATCCAAGAAACATGCCGAGTACAATGTCTTTTTACATAACCGAGGAGACTTAGCGCACCGAGTTATGCTCACTTCAGTTGCTTCATTGTTTTGGCAAGAAAATTCTTTCTTTAGGCGTTGTATTTTGTTTAAATGTTAGTAGCAAATTGTCTCTTGTTATGTACATAACTTGAAAATAACGTTGAAACGTAGTAGTTGATGATCTTCTCTTTGCTATTTTGATTCTTTGTGATGCTAAGTTGAGAATTAATATTGCAAAACTGTAATGTTACAACCTGTTTATTGGCTGGTTTGAGTTTCTAAAAGTTATTCAATGACTCATATATGATGAAATATTAACTTTTCAAAAAAAAAAAAAAAAAAAAAAAAAAAAAAAAATATATGATGAAATATTTGTCATTCGTCTGTTGGTACTGTAAACCTTTATATATTCATTTCCGAGATATATATATATATATATATATATATATATATATATATATATATATATATATATATATATATATATATATATATACATATACATACCCTAACACTTGGGCTTGGGCTCAAACTATGTTAACACAAATACTAATACCAATCTAATACAAACAAGTTCACTAATAGACCCCACAGTTGGAGCGGGAGGGGATCCAACGCTCGAATTGTCTTGAAGCAAACAAAGCAGACTAGCCAGTAGAGTCATGGACAAACGCCAACCATTACCAAACTTGCAAAAACCACGAAGAAAATTGAAACACACCTTAGGTTGGTAGTAGAACAGTTATCATGTGTATCACGAGGGCGAGTGTCTCGTGAGACATTGTTTTCGGCTAAAAGCACCGTAGGAGCTGAGGAGGTCGTGTCGCTTGGTAAAAAATTGTTGCTTGGAGTTGAGGCACATATTCACTATAAGGGTTTTACGGTCGTAACCCATTCTCAACGTTACGCCGTAAATATTTTACTATGGATAAGATCGTCTGAGATACGATGGTTACAGCGTAACCAATTTTAAGGGTTACGCCGTAACTTTGGCGAGGCTATAGATACAAGCCCTAATTGTGCATTTTCAACATCACTTCCCAATACCCAACACCAAGGGATGTAAAGGGCTTCCAGAGAGACGATTTTTAGCAGCATACGGAGCATCTTCTAAGGGAGAATTCACACCATTACTACATAAGTTTTAGTTATTTCGTATCAAACTTTTGTATTTAATTCAATGTCTTTCATTATGATTATTAACATTGAATTTTCTGCATTATTTAATATGATTGGCTAAATACCTTTGGTGTTAGCCTAGTTATGAAATTGTTATTGCCAAACCATGGAGCGAACCGTAGCTAGATCGGGAAAAGGATCCCCATGAGCAATTATACCGGCAACATGAGAGAATTTATCACTCATCCATTAATAGCATACGTAACAACATCATCATTACTCAACGGAGAGCCAAGAGCATTCAGTAACGTAACAATGGATTCTATCTTTCGAAAATAAGCATCGATAGTTCGATCACCAAGTTGAATAACCCGTAGTTCACCTTTTAAAGCAATAGTACGAGTGCGTTTATTGTCAAGAAAAATTGCTTCAAGAATGTCCCAAGCTTGCTTAGCAGTTTTGGGATTAGCTGTAACAAGCCTATCTTGAAGGGTCTAGGAAAGTGGCAAAAAAAAAAAAAAAAAAAAAGTTTAATGATGGATTCGGCTTTAAGCTAATCAACTGTAGGAGGGTTTGGGGTACTCGTAAAAGAACTTGTAGATTCATCAATGATGTGCTTTAGGACATCAAAATTTTCATAGTGATCCTTGAAGTAAATCCAGGAGGCATAATTAGCTTTGTCCACATCAAGTTTAATAGGAATGAGGTTGGTAATAGAGTTAACGACATAAAGTTTATCGGTGTGTGGTAGGGTAGGAGGAAGGGGAGTATCGTTCGTCATTATGAACGAAGGTTTGGTAGGACGTTAGTGTGAGTGGTGAGGAAGAGTTCGACTTATAGTTGTCGAAGCTTAGGGAAAAAATAGTCTGAGCTTTATTCGACTGAAGGTTAGGAAAAAAGAAGGTAAAAAGTTCAGACTGAAATTGAAAATAAAGAAAGAAACGTGGAGACAGTCCCAGTTGCATGTAATTGAAGTCAATATGGTCATCAGCGACCAGCCTCGAGTGAGTAGGGGCAACCTATCCTGATTTAAGCCGAACACAAAGGTACCTATTTTGGTTTGTTACTTGGTCTAACCCGTTCAATTTGCAATTTAGTTGACACCTTCACTTGGAGAATTTACCCTTGGTGGTCTCATTCTGATCCATCCAATATCAATAATATGTTCTCATAATGCTTTTTTGTTTATTTTTTTCTTGCAAAGCGATATATACTTGCACTAAGTTGATGTACTCGGAAATGTGCTGCTATAATCAATTATCATAAAATCGATAGTTTAAACAATCATCTTAATTAATTATACACATCAGGTTCTTAATGAAAAAAAGAAGAAATCAACCTTCTGTTTCGTCAAACCACCAATGTCTTGCTCTATAGAAGTAAATAATAAAAGCTAAAAAGATATACTGAAGATATACATCATATCTTCTTACTTTCATGTCACTTGAAAATCAAAATTATCAACAAATTTAACTTACCAATCAGCCCATTACAAAAAGCATCATCTCTTGACTCTATAGTCTTCCTCTGTTAAAGCTTCGCTAAATGATCTAGCAAGCGCACCCTCCACCTTGCTGCTCTGATTGTGAAGCATTACCTGAAGATTTCAAATTCACGTCAACCATGTCTTCTTGTTTTGTAGAGGAAAGAGTCTCCATTCCCGGCAAGGCAGCAGCAATCTTTCGGAATAAGGGCTATAAAGATATGAAATATTCATGGTGAGAGAATGTATGACATTGAGGTCAAACATGCAAATACTCAACTATTTACTTGACAGGTATTACTAGAAGTTGAGTAAGAAAGTATATATTTTTTAAATAAAAAGAGGGTTCATAATACTTTCAATTAGTTATCCAAATATGCAATTAGTTATGCAATGAAGAAGAGTAAAACATATATATATTGGGGATTTATGCGAATGAGGAAAATTCAATCATACTGTTATCAATAGCTTGCTATGAGTTGCCTTTCATCTAAAATATGGCACATGGACCAGGTACGAAAATAGCTACAAGGGGGGCACATGTCAAACACATGTTTAAGGTCGCCTAATTCAACCTCCAATTTTGTTTTGGTTCAAGATTTATATTAATATCGTAAATTTATTGTTTGTAACCAACCCAATGCACGATTTGTAAATTTAACCCTGATTTCTGTTTTGACTTAGTTATATATGCATCCTCTTATGAAGAAATTCGTAAAAATATGGCACCCACCCATTCATCTCCGCCGAACTTTCTAATAAGCTAGGTAAATACATTTATATGCAGCTCTACAAATCATTTCTTTAAATAAGAAATTGGTGGTGAGTTTGATGAATGCTAGATAAAAAGTAACGCTTTAGACCTTGATGTTGAATCCAGCTTTTGCACTGGTCTCTATAAACATAACTCTGAATTCACGAGCTTTGGCATCTCCTTCTTCAATAGAAACTTGCCTGTTTTATCATAAAAATCAGTGTTAACTAGTAACCGGGACAAATAATTACATCTTCATTGCTTATCACATGATATACTAGTCCCACCAGGTCCCACCAAAATACATGTTAATATCCACAAAGAATGTAAGGTAAAACATATTTAAACTTAAATATATATATTTCTTATGAAATATCAGGCAAGACTAACCAGACTAGTGAGCATTCCAGATATTTAAAGATAATTAGTGTCAGGAAAACATGAAGCTTAAAGTATTGTAAATGTTATTCTTAATGTCACACCTTTTGTCAACAAGATCAGTTTTGTTCCCAACAAGGACTATAATGACATCAGTGCCTCGCTCAGTACGTACTTCTTCTATCCACTTGGCAGTGTTCAAGAATGACTGTCGATCTGTAAATATAACAAGTTTGATATAGAAAATGGGTTAGAATAAATTACAGAACAAAAAAATGTCCAGCTACATCTTATATGAACATATACTTGTTTCTGCAAGGGTCAGACTGGACCAACCCTTACTGGGTACTCTAATGGGTCCAACAAGTAAATTTTTTATGAAGGGGTACATTTGAAAACTCACCCAAATATATTATTCCTAAATCGTTTCCAGAAGCTAGATACCCATTGTAATAGTAGAATTTTTATATATTTATTGTAAAGACAGTAAAAATCATGTAAGCTTTAACAAATAAAATTACAGAAAGTGTAGGTTTAGCCACCTCGTCTCAACTCGTTTCAATGAATCAACAGTCATCCGACCTGGCTTTATCTGCCACGTGTAGGTTTGAGTCACTCAAAGAGTCTTTTATACTATAGTTCCAAGTGTATTTAGTATTTACTGAATAATAACAAAGACTTGTATGCGTGTATACTAAAGCATGTACAGTATGCTCAATATAGGAAAGATGTCCCACACAACTAGAAGTTTGCAATTTTTATGTTCTGAATTGTACCACGAACCACCAAATGACTTTATTATTGTTTGTTTAAGAAATTTCAAATTATAAACTAATATACATTCGGTGGTAATTAGAAATAAAAGTCAGAAAGGAGGAAACAATTTGATGACATAATATTTGATTTCCCAAGTGTGGTTCTACTCACTTGCAACATCATAGACAATCACTGCAACTGATGAATCTCTTATATAGCTTGGAATGAGACTCCTGAATCTTTCCTGACCTGCGGTATCCCTGATATGTCACAATAAAAGATCTTAACAGAAATCTCACATGGTAAATACAAATGGAAAAACATGGGCTTATTTCAATTAACTCGAGCATACACTTGTCAAACACTACAAAGCTAGAGGTGGCAGTTTCGACCCATTCAGCTATAATTATGGGAAGGGATATGAATTATGTTTTATCTTTAAACTGTGAAATGAGATTAACTAAAAATGAATAAGGCAAATGCTTTGAATGGGTCAAACACGTCAAAAGTGATCCTGAGTGTACTTAATAGCTTAAGTGTACAACACCTCTCAAATCAGTTTATCTATGAAAAGTTGTGAATAGTATAGTATAAATGTCATTTTCGGAATCAAATTTAATACAATAATAAATTATGATGTAAAAAGGGCCCAAACCGCACAATAAGTTAGCTGTTTTGACCGAAATTCCATTTGCTACCTATAATTAGAACCCTGAGTAACAATATCTTAGATTCCTCTCACTCATGACTCCTATAATTGACGGGTGAATTATCAAAGATAGATCATTTGGCCGTGAGTAAAGGCTTCACCCCGTTAGGCATTGTTTTATGGGGTCTTACTAAAGACATGTATTAAAATCCTTGAATAAAAAGAGAATGTACGTGATGAAGCTTGGTTCACCATTGTATACCAGTCAAGTCTACATATCATATACAAGACAATCCCACTAAATTTAAAATAGTAGCCACTGGTTTACTTGATGCTAAATAATGGTGATAGTAGTAAATGTATGTCTTGTTGGAAAGAATATACACGTACGTCAAACATTGGTGACAGTTTTCATGAAAGCTTGTTTTCAGTATACTTTAGACAATGTGTTACTAGTAATTAATAGTATAAAAGGGGTTAGTGGTGAAAAATGTAAAAAGAAGAAGAAGAAGAAGAAGAAGAAGAAGAAGAAGAAGAAGAAGAAGAAGGGGGTACCAAAGCTGTAAGCGAACAGTTCTATCTTCAAGGTACATTGTTTTTGACAAGAAATCAATTCCAATGGTGGCCTGCAGGTAAATATATACAATTAAAGGGATCCAAAACCAACTGCTAATAATTTTATATATATATATATATATATATATATATATATATATATATATATATATATATATATATATATATATATATATATATATATGTTGTGTGATGATTATTAGTCTAATACGAAAACATTGATTTGTCCATGCATAGCATAAGAAAGAATTAATAATAATTGATGATGCAAATTACCTGATAGGTGGTATCGAATTTGTCATACATGAATCTGGTGATGATACTTGTTTTACCAACTGATTGATCCCCCAAAAATACAAGCTTATATTTCGCTAATGGTGACACCACCGCCATTCGATCTTATTATTCCCGATCGATCACCTAGCTGGATCTCAAATTAATATATTTTCTTCCTTCTTAGATCTATCTAAACAAAAACAAAACAAGAAACGTGTGTTTGTATTTGATTTTTCTCAATGAATTTAGATATCACGCAGAGGAGAATTCAAGAAACCGCCAACTTAATGATATCATCATTTACCTATTTTTTTAATGCATATGTATATGATTTTATTATTTATTGCAGCATGCGTGTTTCTCAAACAACTTTTGATTGCCGAAAAGTGAAAAAAACTTTTTATTCAATCATTTATCAAGATTCAACTTCCTCGGATTTCCTTTTTCCTAAAATATATGCGACTTTAATGCTATAACCATTAGTTACTTTCTTTTTCCTATTACTATATTTTATCAATTTGCATAAATGTTGAAATCAATAATTATGATCTTTTCTTATGCATGCATATACCATGAAAGGGCATGTAAACACCTCATATTTTATAGATTAGTCAGGGTAAATATTTTATTTCTTTTAGAATAATTAAAAATGTCTCTCCGTTAGTTTTTAACAGAAATAAGGACTTTCGGTACAAATAGTTAACAGAAAAGGACTAACGGTGCAAAAAGACTTAACGATAGGGACTAACATTGCAAATATATTTTTGGGGTAGAAATTACATTTGTACCCTTTTGGCCTAATCACTTCATAAGTACATAAATTACACTCCCTAAGTCACACGTGTGACTTGGGACGTGGCTATGCAAGGTTTTACCCTTCTAGCATGTATTTCGGAAAGCTCAAAACCCGTCGCAACGCGCGGGCAATGAGATCCTTGTTTCTAAATTCAGTGTATAATGTACAATGATGTTTTAACATGTTTTGGATAAATATGCAAGTTTTAGTTGGTATACATATGTAATTACCTCATAAATAAAATTGAAAAATTAGAACGATGTGTATACCCGGACCGGTCACGTATGAGGTGTTTGTGTAAGTTTATTGTTCGGCTTGTCTTTTTTTATTAGTATTTTTGTTATCTCTAAGGTGTCGATTGTTATTCCATGCATCTTGTAATATATATCGTTCTAGTATTCACGATCCTAGTGCTACTAAACTAGTATTAGAATGACGGCTATACATACGGATTTTAAAAACTTCCACAATTTCTTCCTTTCAGTAGTTTCCATCTCTATTTTGCCACTGATTTTGGTCTTTATTAAGCTCCTTGACATATCTTGGAGGCTGTTGATTAGCCTATTATCTAGCAGTTTTTCAAGCCTAAACAAAATCCTTCCTAATGTCTAATACTTAGATAAAGTTTGAAAAGATGAAGCTACTCTTCATGTTGTTGGAGTTTATGAATCATAACAATTATATAAATAAACACATAACATCATCAAAGCATGCAGCGGAAGTAAAGATCAAATACTTGTAATAAATTAACCTAATTAAAAGGAAATCAAGAACAAGTAAAACCCTAATTTAGGGTTTATGGAATTCGACTAATCACCAAAGTCGAATGGGAAATTTACTAACAAAAGTATGTTAGTCCTTCGTTCTTGCACACACGTATTAGTAGTGTTTTAATGAGAAAAGCTAGGTTCTTGGATCACAAACAAACCAAACATATTGTTGAGCTTAGAAAATCTAGTAGGAACCCTATAAGGGTGTAGTTCGATTTACTAAGCACAAAGGAGGGAAGAAGAAGAGAAGTTAGGGTTTGCAAGGAACCAAGATATGTGTAGAATGAATACAAGGGTTAGTATATATACTAAACAAATCTTGGAGACCAAGTTAGGGTAGGGATACCCCCTCCCCTATGGATCGGCCAAACTATAGAAGCCCAAGGGGTTTCTAGAACCTCCTTGGCTTCTTTCCATATATTTGTATCCCTTTTCTCTTCTAACGCCCGTTAGTCAATTCCCGTTAAGTACTAACGACCGTCACATGTTTATTTGTGAAATTAATAATTAATCATAACTAAATATAATAATTCTTAATACATTGAAACTCATACGTAATGTGTGCAATCCCGAAGTCTCGTGTTCGAATTCGGTCATACTATATTAATTTTTATCCACAAAACTAACACATGTTCCTGAATCTCCTTTGGTTTCCCACTTCTTATTTGCAACAAAAATCCATGGAGGTAAGATGGCATACGAATCAAACTTATTAGCTGGTCATAGACCTAGGTATGGATGCATTAACCAAATTATGTTCTAAGGAAAGTAATGAGCGAGTAATAAAGTTTTCCTCTCTTGTCTCATGCCAATCACTCTGCAACTTTCCTCTTTCAACATGTAGATTTGTTACTATTACCTAAATCTTATAGCTTGACAAATTGAAAAGTTGGATTTGTTGGGTAGATAGTACAAGACAGTAGGTAGAACTAAAACGCCCTGCAACAACATTTATTATTTATTGATCACGAACATCGGATTTCAAATGGAAAAGTTGTAGATTACAAAATGGTATAAATCGACAATCTATAACTAATATGTAATGGAACAACTGTTGCTCAATCAAAAGGAAATATGTTGTGTAAAGTAAATTTGATGCAGAAATTAACATCGCTCTTTTTGAGACGATGATGGGGAATTCCCCCAATAGTATTAACATTTTTGCGGCCATCCACATTTTATCAAGTTAATTGAAAAGAGCGTCAAATAAATCTCGTTCAGAATATGTATTCAAGGTCAAAAGTATGTAATGAGAAACCTATGCATGATAAAAGTACGTAATGTTAGTAACTTAGTAAAGAGTCCTCAACAGAAAGATACAAAAATAACTATTAACACTATCTGTGGAAAACTAGAAGGGGGGGTTGAATAGTTTTGCGTCTTTTTCGTTTAATAAAAGTTTGCTTTTAAAGAATTGATGCTAATGGTATAAACCTTTGAAACTAAAGTATAGATACAAATTAATTCACATATATCGCATAAACACTTATTTAAAGTGTTGAATATAAATTATAATTTCATATATGTCACTTAAATGTAAGTTTGTATTTATATATGTATATGTGTTTTAATAATTGTATGTATTTATATTTTATTAATGTACAATTAATGTTGTAAATGGAATCTAGTTTGATCTTTATGTGACATCAATATATGCACAACACACAATTATAATAATGTATGAAAAGCTAATAAGTAAGCAAGCAAAGAGTGAGAGATGGAAAGATCAAACCGAGAGACAAAGGATTTATAGTGGTTCGGCTACAAGGACACCTTCCTTGCCCTACTCCACTCCCCGAGCACCGAACTCGAGAGTTTTCTTCACTAAGTCAATAACCTCCCTTATGGCGGAGAAAACCGTACACACCAAAAGCTTACACCAATTTACAACACAAAGCAAAGTGTCGAGTTCTAATCGTAGCTAGAACTAATCTCACAACAAATATCACACCACACCTTCTTCACACCTTTTCACTTCTTCTATACTTCTTCACACCACAAGTATCTTCACGCCTTCACAAATACTTCACGACTTCAATGTCTTGCAACTTCACAACTTCAAGGCACTAACGTCTTCACAACTTCAAGCCACTAATATCTTCACAACTTCAAGCCACTAATGTCTTCACAACTTTAAGCCACTAATGTCTTCTAGTCTTCTCTACTTGGAAGCTTCAATTTCTTCACTACTAATCACTATTGCTACTATCTCCTATCTCCACTACTATCCAACACTACTTCTTCACTTCAAGTTCCACTTCACACTTACAACAATTCTAGATTTTATAACTAAATCTAGCTAACTAATACATACACCTTATTCACCAAAATATGAAGGATCAACAAGATGAAATAAACAAACAACTTAGATAGCAAGATGATACTAAGTTGTAATACTTCTAATAGAAGTATTCTTCTCTTTGCACTTGAGTGTTGAGGCTTGAATCACTTTGAAACAAAGATCAAAGTATATAAGATCAAAGGATTTTTAGAGGAAGGAAATGGATGTTTAGATCAGAAAGTTTTTAGTGCAAAAATGTGAGAAAAATATGTGGAATGATCCAGTATTTAAAGGGCCAGAAAATACTGTTCTGGAGCGTGCCGGTCCCCTTAATTAGGGGGCGGTCCCCTTAATGATTAAGGGGGCCGCCTAGTATAATTAAGGGGGTCGCCCTTCTGAACGTTGGATTTTCTTGTCCTTTTGTGAGGAAAATTTTTCTGGATTAGATTTGCCATTTTTGGTTGAAAATTTGAATTCATAAATTTGTAATGAACTAAACATATTCTTTTAATACCAAAAATGTTTTATAAAAGATATAAAATGTTTTGTGACATTTTATAAATATCTAGTGATTAACAAAAGTGTTCCTTTGATCTTATAATGCATTAGACACTTTGTTTATTCATACCTTAAGTGATTAGATGGTAAAGGTGAGTATTTACTACTAAATACTTGTTTATGTCATGATCTTTGGTTTGATGAGTTTTCGTTTTGTGATTATCAAAACATAGAGATATCGAAAGATATGAATAACGTTTTTAGACATTTATTTATATCAACACTATCAAAAGCTGCACTTAAAACAGCATGCACAAGTTGCTACATGGGGCATGATTATGCTAAAAAAAATTCTGCTGCTACAAATCGCTCTACCAAAAAACTAATATAAATAGAACTTAAATTACTTGACTACGAACTCTCCCCTATACTGAGACATTCTTAAGTAAATGTTTAGAGTTATCACAAAGAACACAATAGCATTGGTAACACTTTGAGGAGAGGGGAACACTCATAGTCGATCATATAAAACCAGCCCTACCGAACCAAGACATCTTAATGCAAGATCGAACTCCAATCTATAATGCCAAAAATGCAATTAAGAAAACAACATATGAATCGACTAAACTTAACATCATCTTAGTTTCAAACATACTTTAGCTACATATCTGAGAATCTACTATATGAACCAAGAATCCAACCACAAAAAGATTGAGCTCATTTATTTACCCATTCATCATATGTATCTACTGTAACAGATAACAATAACGCATTGAACATGTCAAACAGGTTAAACATCAACTACAAAGTTTTCAAGTGATTAAATCTTCTGCTCGTTTAACCCATGCTTTGGAGTCATGAATTCCCATTTTAACCCATGCCCTAAAGTCACCCAAACTAACCTGTTGGCCAACCCAACCACCTACTTTGCCACCTCTATTTATAGCTATTTATTCATCTTCCATTACCCTCTGTTAGGAATACAAATATTCCTGTGAAAGTCTCGATCACCTAATTATTGTAATGGCATTAAGTTAGCTCGCAGTTAGTTTATTTATTAGTTAGAATTAGATTAAGTAACATCGTGGAAGAAGGACGGGTCTTTACCCACTGTATGCCTGATCCACAGCCCGGGTGTGGGCGTTTTATCATTTGTTTGTTAGGAACTATAAATACCCCTCTCCACATGTAGAGAGGGTTGGACCTTCTCATACATTTAATCTAACATCACACTTTCTCTCTCAAGGTTCCAAGTTTTCTCTTCTTCCTTTTTCTCTTAATTCATACGCCACACTAATCACAAGAACCATCATGTTTGTGACTTGATTGATATTCTTCAATTGGTATCAAGAGCCAAGGTTTCATCTTAGGGCCTTGGTGAATCTTATTTGGTGTGGTTTGTGAGTTAGTAGTGTTTTTCTTGAAAACATCTTGGTTTGAATTATCTAGTGTTAGTTAACATGTTAGAGGTGTACTTTTATGATCATTTGTGTTAGGGTTACATTATTTCTCAGTTGGTTTTGCCATATCATACGTATTTTTGAAGATTGGATTGGGTTTAGGTCGAGTTTCTTGACTGCGATTAGCTCCACTGTTCCATTGCTTGTTTGCGGTTTGCTTTTGATTTCTATGGTTAGCTGTCTGCGATTATTATTTTGAGTTAACGGACAAAACGCAAGGATAGTGACAGATTTGGACTATTGTAGACTGCGACTAGCTCCTGCGGTTAGGTGGTCTGCTTTTTAGTATTTGTGATTTGCTATTGTGGTTTACTTTTCCTGCGGTTACCACACTTGCGGTTTTGATCATCCTGCGGTTTGCTTCTTAATGTGGTTAGTTACTCCCTGCGGTTATCTCACCTTGTGGTTAACTCACCTTGTGGTTACCTCTCCTTGTGGTTACCTCTCCTGCGGTCAACTCGTGAAGTCTCCTGTGGTTAACTTTCACTGCGATTTGTTCACCTTGTGATTAACTCTTCCTGCGATTTGTTCATCTTGTTGCTGGTAACTTCTACGTTGCGGTTTGGTCATTTAGGTTGCGACTTTCTCAACTTGTTTGGCAATTTACTAAGTGATGAGATTCATGTTATAGGTTAATCATTTTGCGATTCATGAATTGTTGTAACTTTAGTCATTCCAATTAATCTAATTGTGATATGACGTTGTGAGTTAATCCTTACGACTTGACTAATCTCAATTGGATATATTGCAACTTGACTTGTCACAACTTAACACTTGATGCAAACTGTGACTCATCTGGTATCTCTCTATTAGTTTAATCTGCTGAATATATCTTCCGGTTTCTTTTGTTGACTTTAGTAAAATCCCTAGAAAAAATCATTTCTCGGTTTAAGTCACAAAAGCTGTAAAATCCCGTTTGAAGACTTTGAGATGTCGACAGTTTCAGATGACATTCAAGCTGCTGGGTCTGACACCCGACCTCCGATGCTTGACAGGACAGATTATGAATCATGGGCATAAAGAATCAGATTGTATTGCTTGGGTAAAGAAAATGGTGAGAACATTCTGCGATCTATCGATGAAGGTCCTATGCAGATAGGTACAACCAGAGATGCTATCTCCACGGCTGAGGATGGTTCTGTCGTCCAGGGAATTGATAGACCACACACTTACAATGATTTCAATGATGTTGAAAAGAAGCGCTATGATGCTGACATTCAAGCCTCCAACATCGTGATACAAGGGTTACCCAAAGATGTGTACAAGCTAATCAACTTCAACACTGAAGCCAAAGCTGTGTGGGACAATGTCAAAATGCTTCTGTCTGGATCGGAGCTGACCAAAGAAGACCATGAATCTCAATTGTATGACGAGTTTGAGCATTTCAAAATGAATCCTGGTGAAAACATTACCGACTACTATGTCAGATTTCACAAGCTGGTTAATGACATGAGAATGATCAGAATGACAATGCCCAACATTCAACTCAACTCTAAGTTTGTGAACAACATGTCACCTGAATGAGATCGTTTTGTCACAGCTGTCAAGCTCAACAAAGGATTGAGAAATACGAACTATGAACAATTGTTTGCTTATCTACAACAACATGAGAAGCATGCTGCATATGATCGTCAATTAAGAGAGAAGCTCAATCCAACTTTCACCAATGACTCACTTGCTTTCATGACTAGTATGGTGCCAACTACTTAACCTGTGTCATCAATGGATCACTCATCTCTACAATCATCAACTGCCATGAATACTCATCTTGACTCAGGATACTCTCATACCGACAAGATGATTGACAATCTTTCCAATCAAGTGTCTCTGCTAGTTCAACATTTCAGGGCTGCACTCCCATCTTCCAACAATTAACTCAGAACTTCCTCCAATCCACGTAATTAGGCTATTGTGGAAGACGGAAAAGTAATGGTGCAAAACGTTCAGAAGACAGAATGTGAATCAAAGAAATGCTGTGCGGGGTAACTTTCAGAACAAAGTTGGAAATGTGAATCAGGGACAAGGAAGGCAACCAAAATGTTACAACTGTGGGGGTCTAGGTCACATCGCCAGAAATTGCACTCAGCCAAAATGTCCTCAAAACTCAGATTACTTCAAGGACAAAATGTTGCTCATGCAAGCTCAAGAGAATGGAGTTGTGCTAAATGAGGAAGAATTGGCGTTCATTGCTGGGGATGATGGAAAGACATTTGATGATGATGTGGATGAACAACCAGTTCAGGATTTAGCTCTTAATGATCCAAACATCTTCCAGGCAGAGGATTGTGATGCTTTCGACTCAGATGTTGATGACGAACCCACCGCTCAGACAATCTTCATGGCTAATCTATCATCTGTTGTCTCACCTACACAACAATCTGGTCGATCCAAATCATCCATCATATCTGAGGTACTAAAATTATATGATAAATGTGCAAACAATGATGAACAGAAGACCTTCAATGATATACGACAAAATGTTGTTAGTGAATCAAATGAGGCTAAATTGGAAACCATTAATGTGTTCCCAACTGAGCAACATTCGGATCACGACAGTAATTCTGACGTATCTTATGGAAATCTTCTGTTGCGTGTGATAATAATGTGATGCATGAACAAACGATATATAACGAAGTACAACAAACAGATGTTGCTGAATTAGATATTGCAAATTTGGGAAATAGCAATATTGTCCCATATGAACAATATGTAAAGCACAACGTCGAGTCTGTTGTATCAAGTAATATATCCTCTGTTGATGACGATATGTGTGAATTGGATGAGTACACTGCTGTTGCACCTGATGGATAAATACTCTTAGGGATCAAGTAAACAACGTGCAAAATTTGAGCTAACGGAACGTGAACAAAAATTGGAATGGCAAATGCATGCTTACATCACTGAACAAAATTTAAAGGAAATGGCCTTTAAACAAGAGATTAAATCTTTTCAAAATCAACTTGATCGTGCTTTTAAGGAAAAACGGGAAATTCAGGATAGTTTAAATCTTCTAAAAAGTGAATTTCAAGAAAAGGAAAATAAACTGTTAAATGAATTTTCCAACCTTAAGCAGTTGAAAAACAAACTTGAAAACAAGTTGTATGTTCAAGGCCAAACATGTCAAACAGCTCAAATGATGGAAAAGCACATTAAACTACGGGATAAGCATAGTGATGAGGCGAAAAATGAACCACTTTTAGGGGGTCATTTAAGCCCGGAATTGAATTTATTTGATCAAATATTGCCCTAAATCGTTCCTTTTGTGATTTTAGGTACTTTGGGAGAGAAATCTGGAAAAGGAAGCAATTCGGACGTTTTTGGAGCATAAAAGTGAAGAAAACGCCAAAGTCTTAATTTTCCTTGCTGGGAACAGTAGGTGACGGCGTCAAGAAGGAAATCCTGACGGCGTCAAGAGTAATTTTCATGACGGCCCAATACAGAATTGAAGGCGTCACAAGGAAGAGCGTCAAGAGTAAAATATGTGACGGCCTGGAAAAAGCTATAACGTGACGGCGTCAAAAGTAGATCAAGGCAGTCCGAGAAGTATTTTGGCGGCGAGATGACGGCGTCACCAATTTGTTCTTGACGCCGTCAGCCTCAGTTTCCTATATATAGTTTTCTAATTTTCATTCATAAAGAGAGAAGTTTTGGAGAAACCCTAAGGCCGAACTTAGTACGAATTTTACAGGTTTTTCAAGGGTTCTCAGCCCTTGAACCCTTTCATGTGTAATTGAGATAAGTATTCTTTTAATTCAATGAATATGTCTATGTGTTGGTTGTCTATATCTTGTTCTTGTCTTAATTCCATCATGCTAGGCTAGATCTATCTTGTGTTTGCTTAGATCTAATGAAACCTAGATGTTAATTATGTGTTGATTACTTGTTTATGGTTGTATTGGATGAATGATTTCGATGTTAGGCTTAAGAAAACTGGCAGATATCCAAATGGTAACATGCTTGAACGTCTTAGGAAACATGAACTGACGTGCACTAGGTTTTATTGGTTGTATTTAATGCATGAGTAAATTCTAATGATCCCATGTTAGGAGCTTCTTAGCCGGCTCGACATAGGAGTGAAGTAGGCACTCATAGGATTGGGGAATTAAGTGCGCCACCCCATGAATGGTATTAAGGAATACAATCCGTCATCCACGCAACTATAACAAGTAATTAACGTGTAAAAGATATCTAGGGAGTAGTGAAATCTAAGTAAACACAACTTCTCCATTTATTGCTCGCAACCTTAGTTAATTTAGTTTATTTTCATTTCTAGTATTTTATTTTGATTGCATCTTTAGTATTGGGTTAGTTGACTAGCAACTAATTCCGCCCAAATCCTTCAACCCCGAGATTTTTACTTGCTTTCATAAAAATATAAAAATACAAAAATAATCATCCCTCATCTTTAGAACTAGTATTTAGGTTTTCTAATCCTAGCGACACTATTCCTAGCTGAACGATCAATCCCCCGGTACTTGTCACTATACCATACTACAACAATCAGGTACATTGCCTGGTGGGGGTTGTAAGCTTCTCTTGATCCCTTGAGAGGTAAAGCCTGGTGCGATTCCCACGTATCAAGTTTTTGGCGCCGCAGCCCGGGGAATAGTTATTGTCTAGGTTAGAATCTCTTTTTATTAGATCTACTTGCTAGATTCCTTTCTAGTAAGATTTTATTTTTAGTTTTAGATTTTCTTTAGTCTATCTTTTTCTTTGTGCCTTTGTTAGTAAATTAAATTCATTGACTATTTCGTTGACCATTATGGAAAAAGCGAATCCACCCCTTTCCCCTAGAGAAGTAGCTGTGTTATGTGAACAAATTGAGAGTGAGATTAGGGAACTTAGGGAGCTTAATAGGTTGATTAAGGTTGAGCTCGAACATGCATTTAGTACCTAGCGACCGCCTTGTATTCAAATGAGGACCTAGGGCCTAATGATTTTGTGAATGTTGTTGAGGAACTAGAAGAGGGGGAAATAGATCCGAAGCTTAATGACTATTTTAATCTATACCCCACTAAGGAGGAGATTGCATATTATAATAATCTTATTGATAACCCGCGATCTCCTTTCACTATAATCGAACCTAAGATAAAGAGAGGCGATCCTAAGAATGCTAAAATACCATGTATGATTGGGTACAGACACGTTGAAAATGCTTACATTGACTTTAAATCCCCAATCAACATCATGTCCTCAAATGTTTATAATGATATTGTGAAAACAAGACTTGAACCTAGAAGAGATCCCAAATACCCCGGTGGAGTTTGTAACTTTGTCGGGAGAGTTAAAGGTCTACAAGTCTTTGTTGGTAATTTCACTTTTGTCACCGACTTTATGATTGTGGAGGATCTTGCTAATGTTATTGATTGTCGATTATCCAATGTTGTGTTTGGCAAACAGTTTGTTGAGGAGTCTAAGTTGGAATATGATGAGATAGAAGGAACAATCCGATTTGCAAGTGACACCGATAGTATCACCTATAGGATGCCTAATAGGATGAAAGAATTTCGCTTTATATCCCGATTTGATAAGGACAACGTTGGTGCTTTTGAGGACATCAATGAAGAGGATAAGAAAAAGGGCATGGATTATGTATGGGAAAAGAGGAGTCTTTTTTACAAAGATTGCTTGGCCCTAGGACCAAGGTATAAAGTCGATAAAGAATTTGCCCAAAAGATTATGGGGGTGATTGAGAAAAAGGTGATTGGTTTCTACAAAGAATATTTACAATCGGAGAGTGGAACCGACGATGAGGTCACGTAGTAACCCATGACCTTGAGTCTAGCTACAAGACTCGTAAATAAAGAAAAGCGCTTCTTGGGAGGCAACCCATGTTTTGTGTGATTTTATTTTGTTTGTTTGTTATTTGCTTCCGTATGCATGCTTTATTTTTATTGTTGGTAGATCATGTTTCTCAATTAAATAGTGGAAATACTTTACTTTGTTGTTTTGGCCTAGTCTTAACTCCACCTAAAAGTATTTTTGCAAAAGATAAGTGTAAGGGGAAACCCCAAATATGTTTTCAAGAAACAAACCGATCATGATTCTCCACAATATTAAGTGAACATGTATATTCGTATTTGTTAGAGTCAAATGCTTGTATTGAGTCATAATGAAGTTTTGCAGGATTTTCCAGGAAGTAAGACCAAGTTTTTCCAGAAATTTTCCGGAAACTTAACACAAGAATTTCTGCAGGTCACTTCTGACGGCGTCACGAGTTAACTCTTGACGGCGTCACGTGTAAAAATCTGGAAATTTTACCGGTTTTTGTTTTTCTAACGGAGGCTTTTGATTTTTGTGAATTATCAAGTTTTATAATCTCCAGGAAATCTGCAAACTTCATTCCATAAGCATTATATCTTATTTTGTTTTCTAGGATTTAGTAACTTATATAGGTTGCCGCCGATTTTATGCGAGGTTGTCTTGTCTATTTTCTCAGGATTCACAGGTTATGTATGACAAGAAGATGATTTATATTCTGGAAGGGAAGCTGTTGGTCCCTTTTACTTGGTTATCAGTAACTACAAAGCTAAAATAACCAAGTTGTATGACTTTAAACAAAGATGTATAAAAGATTAACAATAAAGAAACGTAAACATAAGAGACAATAATTTCCCAACGTTTAATTCTTTATTAGAAGTTAATCAAAAAGAATCGTACCCAAGTGTTTGCGGAATAACACTTGGGATTGAAAACGATGAGTATTGTATGGACTCCTCACTAAACTCAATCTATGTTGAGTGACAACTTTCAAGACCCTCTGAGCTATCTCAGGGGTTGTGTTGTTCTTTGGAGGAGTAAAAGTGGTTTGTGAATGCTTTGCATTAATTGCACAAACTTGTCAACTTTTACTCCTCACATATGCTTCCTATTTATACACAAGTATAGAACAACTAGTTATACATTGGACATAAAGCTTCCCTAACAATATCTTGAAAGATATTATTCTTCTGGCAAGGAACCTTCATTGAGTTAAGTCCAAAAGGCACTTTCTGATGACAGATTGGTTTTAACCAATTTGGGAAAGTTTGACATTAAAGTGATAAAGCACTTTAATAATGCAGCTCAAACTTTCCCGCCCAGTCCCGCCAAAACTTCAGTCTTCTTGTCATCAGTCTTCAGTACTATAAAGTTGTTGAGGAGTCATGGGGTTCAGTGAGTTATTGTCATCATCACTGAACCCATCACCTTCTTCTTGGCTTAGATCACACTTCACTGAGTTCCGCCTCACTGAATGGAGAACCTTTCTTCTTAGGTTCGGTCTTAGCATCCTGAAGGTGACTCACTGAGTTACTGTTCACTCAGTGACTTGTTTAAACTTAGGTTATTTTACGTTCAAATCCTTGTAAGAAGAGGATTGGGGAATTCAGTGACCCAACAGAAGCTTTGATTGTTCATTTTCTTGGAGGAAGATTTAACCTGGCCACCTTATTATCCATACCGAGCGAATCAGGGGAGTATTTGATTTCATTCTTTTTACTTTTTCACTTTTACATTCTTTACTTGAACATTGGGGACAATGTTCATCCTAAGTGTAAGGGGAGGGTAAAATGATGATACCTTACATGTACACTTTCGCTTGAGTTTGATGGTGGATGTGTAATAAAACTATGAGAAATACTTGTTAGTGCAATTTTGGCGCCAAATTAAAATTTTTTTTACAACATTTAGGAGTGAAACTTTAGCCATAGCAAGCGTCTCATGGATAGGAGATTGTATGACTAGCACAAAACCGTACTTTCAGAAAAATTTTCCACCCAAATATGTGAGGTTCGCCTTTAGATTTGATAGGAAAAGCATTTATTATTAGTGCTTATGAGTGTACCGGTAGCATTTAGATTCTAGAACTTGCGTTAGTGATGCATCCCGAGACCGCTAGTGAGACTACATTCGTGTAGTAGGATTTACTACATGATAAGAGGCATTAGGATCACCCTTGTGTTAAACCCGTATCATAATTACTTGACCATTTAAGTCATATTACTTGGCTAGTTAAGTCAACTAATTTTTCCCACACCCTTAGCGTTGTACTCATTTTTAGTACACGAAACCCCTAGTACACCCCTCCGAGCCTATCTTTTCGTTTCTAACTTTAAGCATTTTACTTAAAGGAAGAATTTGTTACACCCCACTTAAATGTACACCCAAATCGCCTTAGCCTTTCGTGTATGCGCTCATCTTTAGTGCATTATTGTTATTTGTTAAACCCTAAGTTAACTTTCTAGTTGATTACATGGTTGCTAAGTCGAGTCATATCCTTGTACATATTGTTTTGGGACGATTGGGACTCATGGGAAAGTACTTATTTTATGGAGTAATGGGGAAGAACATCATATTATTACCCCCATATGTACGTTAATCTTAAAAGTGCTCTAAGTGTTTTGATTTTCTTAATTCGAGTCATTAGTTTAGTTTATTGTAAAGTATGTAAAAATTCAAGTGTAAGGGGAATTTACATTCCCTATGATGTATTATTTTGGATGGTAGGGTAAGAGTGTATGCAAAAAAAAAAAAAAAAAAAAAAAAAAAAATAGAAAAAGAAAAAGAGAAAAAAACATACGGACTACCATCCCCTTTTATTCTATGTTGATTTTATGTTTTTGTTATTTTTCATTTAGTAGCTTAAGTCGAGTCTAGTCTTGGCTTAGCAACGCCATATTGTACATGTAATTAATCAAGATTGTTAACTCGCCACCAGTAAAAACTTCCTTTATCCAACAAAACCGTGTATTTCATATCCCTATACCTAACGTTACAACCCTTTAAAAGACCTCTTTGATAGTTTATCCTAGGTGCTTACGACATGTGGTGGAGGTTTGATCCTTTCCCAAGCCTATGGTAATCTATTTTTCTATGACAGGTAGTGAGAGATATCTTCCGTTTCCATATTGTAATTTATACTTTATTACACCCGAGAGATGTGAGTATCTAAACACTATTTGTGAGGTGCTAGTATATGACCTCCGTGCTTGTCTTTGGTCTTTAGTGGAACGATTATTTGTTGTAATTACTTTTATATTAGTGTTAAATGACCCCTAACTTGTATTTTGAGTAGAATAAAAGCACATTTGCTTGAGGACAAGTAAATCTCAAGTGTAAGGGTATATGATGAGGCAAAAAATGAACCACTTTTAGGGGGTCATTTAAGCCCGGAATTGAATTTATTTGATCAAATATTGCCCTAAATCGTTCCTTTTGTGATTTTAGGTACTTTGGGAAAGAAATCTGGAAAAGGAAGCAATTCGGACGTTTTTGGAGCATAAAAGTGAAGAAAACGCCAAAGTCTTAATTTTCCTTGCTGGGAACAGTAGGTGACGGCGTCAAGAAGGAAATCCTGACGGCGTCAAGAGTAATTTTCATGACGGCCCATTACAGAATTGAAGGCGTCACAAGGAAGAGCGTCAAGAGTAAAATATGTGACGGCCTGGAAAAAGCTATAACGTGACGGCGTCAAAAGTAGATCAAGGCAGTCCGAGAAGTATTTTTGTTCTTGACGCCGTCAGCCTCAGTTTCCTATATATAGTTTTCTAATTTTCATTCATAAAGAGAGAAGTTTTGGAGAAACCCTAAGGCCGAACTTAGTACGAATTTTACAGGTTTTTCAAGGGTTCTCAGCCCTTGAACCCTTTCATGTGTAATTGAGATAAGTATTCTTTTAATTCAATGAATATGTCTATGTGTTGGTTGTCTATATCTTGTTCTTGTCTTAATTCCATCATGCTAGGCTAGATCTATCTTGTGTTTGCTTAGATCTAATGAAACCTAGATGTTAATTATGTGTTGATTACTTGTTTATGGTTGTATTGGATGAATGATTTCGATGTTAGGCTTAAGAAAACTGGCAGATATCCAAATGGTAACATGCTTGAACGTCTTAGGAAACATGAACTGACGTGCACTAGGTTTTATTGGTTGTATTTAATGCATGAGTAAATTCTAATGATCCCATGTTAGGAGCTTCTTAGCCAGCTCGACATAGGAGTGAAGTAGGCACTCATAGGATTGGGGAATTAAGTGCGCCACCCCATGAATGGTATTAAGGAATACAATCCGTCATCCACGCAACTATAACAAGTAATTAACGTGTAAAAGATATCTAGGGAGTAGTGAAATCTAAGTAAACACAACTTCTCCATTTATTGCTCGCAACCTTAGTTAATTTAGTTTATTTTCATTTCTAGTATTTTATTTTGATTGCATCTTTAGTATTGGGTTAGTTGACTAGCAACTAATTCCGCCCAAATCCTTCAACCCCGAGATTTTTACTTGCTTTCATAAAAATATAAAAATACAAAAATAATCATCCCTCATCTTTAGAACTAGTATTTAGGTTTTCTAATCCTAGCAACACTATTCCTAGCTGAACGATCAATCCCCCGGTACTTGTCACTATACTATACTACAACGATCAGGTACACTGCCTGGTGGGGGTTGTAAGCTTCTCAAGATCCCTTGAGAGGTAAAGCCTGGTGCGATTCCCACGTATCACATAGTGATAAGGATTTAGGATTGCCTAAAACAAACTTCCTTAAGAGCGTTAGAGCCTCTCAACCTGCCCTTGATGAGTGGCCTTTTACTCATCATTTTAGGCCCGAAAAACCCACCAAAACGATAAAAACACCCAAAAATGACCATATAATATTGCAAATATCCTTGGAGTGTGTTTTCGTGTATTTCAGGTACAAATGGATTGAAAACAAGGCAAAAGAGAGCAAAATGGAGCATGGATGGGAAATCGGAGCAAAAAGGAGCATTACCGGATCTATTCGACACAATGAGAAGCATTTATTGAAGAATTAAAGAGTCGAAGACAATCCCGGGAGTGTGACATGAGGGTGTGAGTTTCGAAAACCAAAACCAAAACCCGTATTTACCCTTTTACCCTTTACCCGACACTAAAATAACCAAAATAACCCTAAACACCGAAACCTAAATGCAAAATCTTTCTCAAAAACCTCTTTTCAAAAAATCAATTTTCAAATAAATCACAAAAATATTTTGATAAAACTTTTTATTTTTACTTTATTATTATTAAATATTATTAAAAAAAAAACAAAAAACAAAAAAAACAAAAACCTACAAAATATTTTTCAAAATCAGTTTTTATTTTATACTAATTATTTTTAACCTAAAAATTAATTACCTAAATACTACTACTAAATACTAATCTTTACAAATCCTAATACTACTACTACTACCTAAACTAATACCAAAAACTAAACCAAATCCTACCTTTTTACAAACTAACCCAACAATCCTAAACCTGTATCAAACCCAATTCTCCTTTGGCCCAAGACACTTACCAGCCCACTCTACTACCTAGCCTGTTAAACCTTACCCACTTCCGAAACTAATACAACTTAAATCCACCCAGTACCCCGTCCCTTTTCTTTGACTCACAAAGTCAACCAATACCTGCTAATCCCTTTCCCTCCAAAAACCAGAACAAGCCAAACTTTCCCCCCTCCAGCTCACTCCCATAGCAGACAAACCTTAGTCACATGATATCCCATCTCAGCCACGTTGGCAATCCATGGGACTCCAAAAATTAATCTACGACTCATAATTATTGAAGTGGGCACCAAGCCAATCTAATGGCTGTGAGAAGCTCGTGAGAAAGCACAAGTTTTCCAGCTCACCACAAGGCTCCAAGGATGAGCACATGATGTCCCATCAATGGAATGACACATCAGCCATCCTTTCCCCCTCTAGTACATCCTACGTCTCAAAATTTAGATTGGGGAGCAAGACTAAGATGGATGGCCTGGATTAATTCAAAGAAACACAAAGTGTGCTCATTTTCTCCAACACAGCTCAGCAACGAGAAGAAGACAAAGGCGCATGGAAACCCTACTTAGCTAGTATAAATAGAATGATATGTGGAGCCTCAAGGTGAGTAGGGGTTTTTAAGCAATTTTCTAGTTTTACAATGTTTTAAAATTTTAATGTACTCTTTAATTTATTTTAATGAAAGTTTTCATTTAAGCATTTATTTTTTCTGTCTTTAAATTTCACAGTAAAAAAAAAATGTGCTTATTACTTTCTAGCTTAATACCCTGCTCATTACTACTGATTATTAGTTGTTAACTGTTTTTATATCTTAGTTTAGCTTATGTAACATAAGCCTTACCTTTACTTAGCCTCGTTTATGTCTTAAAACCCAAACAGTCCATGTATAAGAGTGTTTGGCACAAGCATTTTCATAGCTCAAAAACTGTTTTTGATCCTAAATCCCAAGTTTCAGTAGCGTTCTTTAATCATTTTTAGTGGTTGTGAGTCATTAGTCTACATTTTCTAATGGTGTTTAAGTATTTCAATTTTTTTTATATATCAACTTTATTAAAACTGTTTAGATAAATAGTTAAGTAGGATATGTTTTATCTAGTTTTGTTGTTGATTCTGGTTCATATTGGTTCAATATAGGGTAGTGCATAATATGGTATTCAATTCTTTAGTCAAAACCTATGTTTTTTTTTACCCATTTCTCAAATCTGTTAACTGTAGCATCAGTTATTTTTAGTCCCCAACAGCCGTTAATAAGGTATTTTTCATTTGCTCATGTCTTATCCTCACGACCTAAAATTTAGAACCTAGCTTATTTGGCAGCTCAACTCTATGCTAATATTTTTTGTTTATTCTTTTGAATTTTTTTAGCAGCTTATTAGGTCCCCTAAAGTAGCATTTTGGCCTGTTTTACCACTCTTAGCAGCCCTAGTATAAGTAGTTTAGTTGCTAATTTTAGTTCTTACCTGCTTACAACTATTCCCATTAGCTATTTAGGTATTCCTTTAGTTAGTTTTAGTCATCCTTTTGCTTATTTCCCCTAGGACTAGTTCATTTTGGCTTTTTTTTAGTTAGCTTATAAAGTAGTAAATCCCTAAGCCAAGTTTACATTAACTGTTGCAACTTCCTTTTCTAAACTACTAATTTGTAGATTTTTAGTAAAAGTTTTAGTTTTGAAAATTGCTCATTTTGACGCTTTCTATCTGTTGTAAAAAAAAAAAAAAGTAGTTTGTTCTTTATTTGCTTATTACCATTTACAGCTTTTAGATTGCTTAATATTGCTTATTTACAACTGCTTTTTTCTCCAATTTTTATTTTTCCAACTTCTTTATAGTATCACAGACTTTTCCAAAAAAAGAAAAAAAAGAAAAAAAAAAATTAGAACGTAGAAAAATCGTTTTTACGCCCGTAGGGTTAGTATAGCTTTAATTTCACGTTTTACTTTGCGCACGTACGTTTATTTAACTTTTACGTTTTTATCTTAGATTGCGTTTTAGGTTTTCCTTAGCTTCCGATTATTGTTCCCTTAGCATTTTAAATTGTTTGTAGGTATTATTTGTTATTACTTGTTTAGATTTGCGTTTTAGTTTCGTTTATTTTATTCCTCGTTCGTTATTTGTAGTTTTAAATTCCAAATTGAAAAATCCTGTCAATCAAGCACTTTAATCGCAAACCCCAATCGATATCCTCAATTCACGTCTCGTCGGGAAACGACCCGGGAAATCTCTTACCCGGTACTCTTCAAAATATCGAATTCGTGAGATTTACGCATTAACCTTTTTAACGAAAAGTTGATTTGTGATTCTTACGTCTTATTACCCTTGAGGTAATCTAGCCCGGTATTCTTGATCTCTTCTCCCCATTGGTTGGTTTTACATCGATCAAATTTTTGGCGCCGCTGCCGGGGAGGCGTGTTGCGACAATATCGTCACGGGTTGACGATTAGTGACTTGAGATCCTTCCTCGGAAGTTATTTTTGTGTATATATATATATATATATATATATATATATATATATATATATTATCACAATCTAAAAACGTCGAGAATACTTTTCCTAAAGTATTCAAAACACCAAAAAAATCGAAAAACCAAAAAAACAATCGTGAGGTTAATTGTTTTCCGACTATTTTGAGATTACAATCCATAGTCTCAAGAGAAAAGAAAATCGTTGACTTAACGATTAACAAAAATATTGTATTTTTCAAGTTTTCAAAAATTTAAAAAAACCCAAAAAGATTTTTCTCTTCAAATTTGTTTACTCTTTCTTTTTCAAAATTGAGTTTTTAGTGCATGCGCACTCGTTCTTCGACTTCTACAAGTCCTTTTCTTGAACTCACCACAATAACGACTCAACAATATCATAGACGTAATCGAAGACGTGCTGCCCTAATAGTCGAACCCGAGATTCGTACTATTCCCGACCCTCCCGTTGAGATGGCGGAAGAACGCACTATGCTCGAGCTTCTCCAAGCACCCAACGAGGGTTACGGAGAAGCCATCGTTGTCCCGGCAATCGTTGCCGATTCTTTTGAGCTTAAACCGGGATTGCTTAACTTGTTGACTTCAAACCAATTCTACGGGTTTGAAAGGGATGATCCTCAATTCCACATTCGATGGTTCAACAAAATCACATCAACCATCAAGTGTCGGAATGTCCCTCAAGAAGCAATCAAATTACTTCTCTTTCTTTTTTCTCTCGAGGGGGCCGCCCGGAATTGGCTCGAAAAACAACCCCCTCGTTCTATTCTCACATGGGAAGACCTCGTGTCGAAATTTGTGAATGAATTCTTTCCTCCCTCCAAAACGACAAGTTTGAAAAATGAAATTACAAAGTTTTCTCAAAAATTTGATGAGTCGTTTAGTGAGGCATGGGATCGTTTCAAAGATCTTCTTCGCAAATGTCCTCACCACGGTTTTTCCGATCTTCATCAACTCGATACTTTCTATAATGGCTTGAACCAATCCGATCAAGATTCTCTCAATGCCGCCGCCGGTGGTAATTTCTTGAATCGGACTATAAAAGATGCTTTGTCGATCATTGAAACTAAGTCTAAGGTTCGCACCACCCGAAGCAAACCGATTGCTTCACAAGTGAGTGCTTCTACTTCTTCTTCTTCGACCAATTCTAGCACCGATGCTAAGATTGGCAAGCTTATGGAAGCCGTTCAAGCATTGGTTCTTGCCCAAACAAAGAAAATATCAACACCACAAACTTCTCCACCCGTTCAAGTGAAGACGGTGGATGAAACTTGTGTAACTTGTGGTGGTCCACACGCTTACTACAATTGTACGGCCACCGATGGCAATATTTTTGAGGCAAATGCCGTAGTAGGGGCGTACAACTAAGGAGGTAATCAATACTGTCTTCAAGTTGACCCGAACTACCGTGCTAGCAATCAAATTGGACCACCCAGTTTTTCTCAACCCAACAATCCAAATAGATTCAATCAAAATCGTGGGCAAAATGTTCAAAACCAATATCAAGCCCCGGTTAATCAATACCCGACTCAAGGAGTCAATTTCAATCAAGGGTATCAAGCTCCTAATTACCAAGCCTCGATTGGTCCCTCAAGTGAACTTGCTAGGTACATCAAGCAAAATGAGGCCAATGTGACGGCTATGCAAAATCAAATTAACACTTTGAAAAATGATTTCCAAAACTCAATGATTAAGTGTTAGGAATACAAATATTCCTATAAAAGTCTCGGTCACCTAATTGATGTAATAGCATTTTAGTTAGCTCGTAGTTAGTTAATTATATGTATTAGTTAGTTTAGTTTAAGTAACACCGTGGAAGAAGGACGGGTCTTTACCCACTGTATGCCTGATCCACAGCCCGGGTGTGGGCGTTTGTAGTAAACTATATATACCCCCCTCCACATGTGGAGAGGGTTGGTGCTTTTCATTCAATCTAACATTTTCTTATTTTTCTCAACTCTCTCTCTCTAGAAAACACCCATCTTCCTCTCTCTCTAAACTCCTCTCTTATTTCTTCTTCTTCTCTTATTGATTCGATCTAAGTCACACAAACCATACTAGTTAATATTGTTTGATTATTACAATTGGTATCAAGAGCCAAGGTTTCATCTTTGGGGCTTGGATTACTCGAATTTTAGTGTGGTTTTTTTTTTGTGACTTCTAGTTTGGTTCGTATAGTATTCTTTGAATATACCTTGTGTGACTTTGGTTGTGGGTTTATTAGTAATACTCTTAGTTTAGTGCTTGGGATACTTGTTTCATTCGTGTATTGAGTTTTTTTTTTCCAAGTCGTGGGTATTTTTTTTGTGTACTTTCTTGACAGTTTGATGTTTGAGTAATTTTAGCCAAGTTTCTTGGTAGCAGTTACCGGGTATGTTTGATGTTCTTATCAGCGGTTAGCTCAATGAAAGCAGCAGTTAAGTTTGCTATTAGGTTCATTTTTGTCCAAAAAGGAGAATAAGACAAAAGATAAAGATAGTGACTGTTTTGGAGTTCTCTTGAGCAAGTTTTGTCCCATATATTGCGGTTTGCTCATAATATAAAAACTGGCTGCTTGCTCTAATTTACTTTGCGATTATCTCATATAGCAATTTGTCCAAAATCTTAGTGTTGCGTTTACCTCAAACCTGCGGTTATCTTTTGGTCTAGCGCTTAGCACTTAATTGCGTTTAGCTCTATATTGCGGTTACCTCTGTTTGAGTTGCGTTTAACTCTGGTTTCTGCGTCCCTACTCATCTCAACCTCAAGTAACAAAACAAATCCAACATGTTTTAATTATTTATCCTAAACCCACCCCAGTCATCAACATATCAAGAATCGAAAATAATCAAATGAAAAACAATTACCAGAATCTCAGTTAATCTCACTTGTGTTTCAAAAGACTTGTGAACTCAACCACAAGAAGATTTTCGTCATTGATCCGTGACTTGATAATATCCGAATCTCTCAAAGAAAGAACAAAACATAATGTTTTCATTCAACCTTTTCATTCGGTTTAAAAGTAAAACACTTCACGTAAACAAGAAAAGGAAAATCTAAGATCTCAGCTTATCTCATTGTATACTTGTACAAACTACAAATCGTTCTTCAATATCAACCTCAAGAGAGATACTTCACAGATCTATTGCTAATATACGAATATTAAAAGAGAAGAACAAAACAACTCGTGCTTCATTCTCACCTTTATTCGAGTTGAGCAAAAGGAATAAATATTGCTACCTACCTATAACCTTTGACAAAGATCTGTGGAGATTGTTGTGACCTTGCTTCGGTCTATATCATCACAGGGACGATTTTTTTTTTGTTTGCATCTTTGAGAGAAGTTTGGTGACTGTGAATTCCTTTTTGGTGACTGCGTCTAATTAGTGATTAGGGGTAATAGTTTTAAATTGGGCTGCTACTGGACTCGAACTGGGCCTTGGTTATTATTTCAGAATTGGGCTGTTTGTTGCATTATTCTCGTGGGCTGGCAATCTCAACAAGGGACGAGAGTTGTATTAATTATTTTTGCAGTTGAGCTAATTTACGAGGGGACGTATTTTTTTCTTTCTTTTGCCTCGTACACAAAGGTTCATTGAGATATATTTTCGGGTATAAATTTTGGACAACGGTTTTGTTTGAGCTTCAAGATTATGAGCTTGAGAATTATTTTGGGTTAAAATATTATCGGGTGTATTGGATATAACTACGGGGTTTTATCGGATCACGTCACACGAAGGTTGTCTGTTACACACTGTGACTTGTCTAACTCACCACTCAAACTCACTTCAACCAAACCTAACCAATTCTTCTGTGTTTCACGGTTTTTTCTTGATTTTGTAAAATCCCGCGAAAGTATCTATTTCTCGGTTTAAATCATAGAATTGTAAAATCCCGTGCACATTCACAATCGTGTCTACCAATTCAGATTTTGTCATCTCGGAGATACTCAAGTTGTACGACATGGATGATGAACTTAAGATTCACAACAAAGTACAACTGACAAACGCTTCTGATCAGACAACCGTTTTCGAGTCAGATTATACTGAGATGGAATTTTCATGCTCGAATTCTCAAGAAAAAGAGTTTCTTCAGCCACAAAAATTGTTCAACAACGCAGAGAAAAGCTGCATAGACTGTTTTCGACAACTTCATTCACACCTCTCGGTACTTTTAGAGGGAACTGAATTCAAGATGGGATTCGAACGTGCATTTGCAACACTCTTTGGTCAAGATGTTGGGGATTTCACTGAGACAATGATTCTCACCTTAGATCAACTACAACAACAACTTGACCAAGGAAAATCTTCCAAAATGGGATCCATGGCTGCCCTTTGTGTGATCAACAAACAACTCCAAATGTTCTTTGATTCGAAATTCACTCTGGAGTATGACCATTATAGCGAGATGACGAAAAAGTGCTTTGCTGATCACACGGGAATTGAGGTTGACACGTTCAGAGACACACTACTCCAACTCATGGGTAATGTGAAGATGTTCATTGAGGAAAGAGCACAGCACGAACAGGTGCATGACGACAAGGTGAAGGCATCTCTGGTGGAATTATGTGAGGGTACTGGTGATTCGGGCAATGCATCGGATGTTGGGTCAGTTGTCACGATATGCAAAGGATCAGAGACTGATATGCTTGACACCTCCTGCAGTTCATTGACTCTTGTTACACATGACATGGATGCAGAATTCATATCAGTAAAAGAACAAGTATCTTGTGCTGAGGTACCCCTTACTAATCAATGTAATGTGCTTCTCAATGATCGACATCATACTGATCAAATTAAACCCACTTATGACACATACTTGTTGGAAAAGATTTATAGCAATATCATTTTTGATTCAACAAATATGAATCATAAAGGGGGAGAAAGTGATCAGTATGCTGAACATGCTGATGTGTCAAGTTCTTTGTTTACGGCTGAGATGGTTAAATCAAATGACATGGTTGATAAAGAAGTTTTTAATGAACTTTCAAACAGATTTTCACAACTTGAAAAACATTGCATTTCACTTGAAATCGCAATGCAACAACAGAAAGAAAGTTTTCAAACTAACCAACCATGTAAAAATCCGGAACTTCCTGATTTCCGTGAATTCTTTATGATTAATGATTTAAAATCCCAGCTAGAAGCCAAAAACTTGACAATCACCAACTTGAAGAAACTTATCTCTGCTATGAATGTGAAATGTAGTTTAGTCGGATCTAACAAAGACATTGATGCAACCAAGTCTAGAATTAGTGAACTGTCAACCTATGTGGCTGAATTACGTAAGGAAAATGAGGCTTTGAAAGTTCAGTGTAAAGACCTATGTGACTCAATCAAAGTAACAAAAACTAAGACTGTAGAGCAAACAACTTCTTTGATTGCTAAAAATGATGAACTCAAAGCTCAACTTCAGGAAAAGGGTTTTGCAATTGTGGCATTAAGAAATGATTTAAGAAAATTAACAGGAAACAGTGTGAACACTAAGTTTGCAAAAATATCAATCTTGGGAAAACCACTTTCACAACCTCTTAGGAAACAAAGTGTTGTTAGGCAACCGACTGCGTTTAGATCTGAACGACCAAAATTTTCAAAATTGCGGTTTGCCTCCCAAGTTGATTCGAAACAAGTTTTGACAAAACCAGTCACTTCACATAATTTGCCTAAGAAAAATGCCTTTGGGTCTGTTAAAGGTCAACAAGTAGCTACACCTACACCTGACTCTTCCGGGTTAAGTTCGAAAACAGTGTCAATACCGAGCATTAAAACACAAATCTCTTATGATATAAATGACTTGTACAAGAACTTTAATCTTGAAAAAGCTAGGAATGGGGCTCTACTTCAAAAGGATGGAATCTTAGGTTCACGACCTCATAGGATCCCTTCTAGCCTATTGCAGAACTCGGTCAGTTGCAGCAAACCAAAATCTGTGAGCACTCAACAAACATTTAGGAATTGTCTAGTGTCCAAGAGTAGTTGCACATCGATTAAAGCGATTCCCGTTGCAAATCACTCTAAGAAACCTAGACCTTGTTCGGAATCCAAAAACCGTGTTTGTTCAACTTGTCTGAAATGTGTTGTTAAGCCAAATCATGACAAGTGTGCTACAAAATTCCTGAAGGATGTGAATACTTGTGATAAGATTCTACCATCTAAGACTAGAAACTACAACAAGCCTGTAGAATCAAAAAGTTATACTCAGAAACCTGGCAGGCAGATTGATTTAGGACAAAGGTTTTCTCTTAACAAGACTCCCACTTTACATGAGAAACCAAACACTCCCAGAACTTGCCTTAGGTGGATACCGACGGGTAGAATTTTTAAGATTGTTGGTCTTAGATGGATACCTATGAGAAAGATGTTCACTGATTGCAAAGCCAAGGTTGACAGTAGAACCCCAAATGGTATATATGCTGATATCACTAACCCATATAAATGCAAACAAACTCCCAATGTCAGTGCAGGTAGTCTTTACTTAAGTGCAGGTACATCGCTCAATACGATTAAGGAAAGACTCAGAGTTTGGTTGCCAAAAAGAGTGATATCTCATCAATCAGGGGTTAAAGAAGCTCAACTTTGAGGCATATGATATATGACGTCTGTTCACTTCAGTTCAGGCCTCGTTCTTCAATGACTATGACGTTTGAACAAATCAGTTCAAGCCTCGGTCTTTAATGTTATCACTATGGCGTCTGCTGACAACACTTCAGGCCCCGTTCATCAAGGAAAAGAAAGGTGTACGATTCAGTGTGCCTTATCTTCGGAAGAAGAGAAATCTTCTTAGTCTTGACCATTCTCTACAACATGCTTCATGCTTTCTCAATGCTCATTCAATCATCAAGTGGATTTACTCATCTTAGCTCGTATTCGTAATTCACTTGCTCTTTCAAAAAAATGGCAAACTTCGTATGCAATTTTTGAGGGGGAGAAGGGTGAATAAACTACATGATTGAATGTATTCTTATTCACATGCTCAATCAAAAATGGCAACCTCGTATGCAATTTTTGAGGGGGAGAAGTGTGAATAAAATACATGACTGATTGTATTTTATTCACTTGCTCAATCAAAAATGGCAAACCTTGCTTGCAAGTTTTGAGGGGGAGAAGTGTGAATATACCACATGGTGATTGATGCTTGAAGAATGGTCATACGACTCTCCTCCAACACCTAATGTTCTACATACTAAGGATAACTGGGATTTATGGTTGATGAATACCTCCAAGCTTCAACGAATGTTGATCATCTAGTTCCTGAAGCTCTTGCTCCGGTTCCTGCTGACTCAACTGGTTCACCTTCCTCAATCTCCATTGATCAAGATGCACCATTTAGAAGTATTACTCAGATTACTCTAGTAACCCAATCTCCAGTTACTCCTCAAGGTGTTGATGTTGACTATCATGACTGTGAAGTTGCACACATGAATAATGATTCGTCTTCTTTGTTCTATTTTGGATTGTTGTTCCTTCAAATGTGCACTTTGTAAATCAACCTCAAGAACATTATGGAAAATGTCGATCATAATGTCAAAACGGCTAAGAATTTGGACATGGAATGTCAAGTAATCACGGAGTTTATTTGGTATACCTTATTTTAGATTGAAGCTGACTTTCACAAAGGCGTGATCTTAATTTATCTTGAAGTCAGGGTTAGTTGGATGAAGATTCTTCGAGATCCTTGCTTAAGCTTTTACCTTTACAATGACGAAGACTTGGATATCTAGTTATTTTGGTGATTCTTCTTTTTATTACCACAAAATAACTATCACTTTCAGGAGTGTCACAACTTAAATGAAGTTGTCGGTAGTCAAGAGGTGATGTACGTCTTATACTTGATGGTTGGTTGGTTGAAGAGTATAGAGTACTTAGGGATTTGATATTGAACAAACTCTCTACACCGATCTTAGTCACACACTAGTGCAAGCTTAAGTCACAAAAAATTGGGGAATTCTACTTCAGTTTCTAATTTGGTATGTTGGGTTTACTTCATCAGTGGTAACTTCAAATAGCCTACATAAGAGGTGGTAAAGATAGTCAGAGAGAGTCTTTGTGTAGCAGTTGATTCTCACCAGATCCATTTAAGCAAATTTTTGTTCTTCTCACAAGATTTCTAGTACGTGTGCATTAAATGTGTTGCTGATTCTGAGGTATCAAAACCAGCAAGGGGGAAGGAGACATGCATCTGAATGCATAATGAGTACACGTGATGAACTTAATACTTCGTCTTAATTGAAGTTATGCTGGGAAGACATATGTCACAACCGCAGAGATAATCAGTGTCTTAACTCGTGCCATTTGGTGTATCATTCCAACTATGTGGGGGAAGTGGTCTCTTGATACTTGTGGTATGTATTACTTCAGCTTTCAGTGGGAAGAAATATGAGAAGAACAACTGGAGAGTGAGATGATATTGCTTATCGACATCTTCATATGAGCTGATATTATTATGAAGTGCTTCTGGTTAATGCTTCATGTACACAATGTTATGCTGATTCCGATGAGATCGCAACCATCAGGGGAGAGATTTGTGTACATCAAGGATGCGCGACAGGTTCACGTGATCGGGCTTAATCATATATTTTGGAGATGATATCCGCGGAGATGATCAGTGCTTCAACCTGTTACTTTGGTGTCATCGTTTCTTCCTGTGTTGGATATATGCGTACAAGATGGATTGAGTTGGTATGTGTAAGATAACTGGAATGCATTTAGTGAAATGAAGATGTCGATATATTATTCCCCTGAATTGACAACTGCTCCAAACCAGAAAGTAATGTGTACATTGGGGACGTACAACAGGGTCATGTGATCGGGCTTCATCATACATTCCGGGATTGATAACCGCAAAGATGATCCATGGTTCACCCTGTTACTTCGGTGTTATCGTTCTCTTCGGGTTCTCGAGCTTCTTACAATGAGACTTTTTGCATCACTTCAACTACTTGGGGGAAGTGGTCTCATGAAGATGTTTGTCGGTTTGGGGGGAAGCTACCAAAGCTTCACATGGAGGAGGCAATAAAGTTTCACCGATTTGGTGGGTGTCTAGCGATTAACTCAGTTGTGAGATTCCAGTGATTTGTTAACTACTTGTGTTTGGTGAATTGTTGTGACTTAAGTCGTTTCGATGAGTCTGATTGTAATTTGGCGTTGTGAGTTAATCTTTACGACTTGACTTATTACGATCGAATCTATTGTAACTTGACTTGTCGCGACTTGACACTGAATGCTAATTGTCACTTATCCAAGATCTCTCTAAGTTTAACTCGCATATTACATCTTTCGGTTTCTTTTGTTGACTTTAGTAAAATCCCGGGAGAGAATCGATCTCTCGGTTTAAGTCACAAGAGTTGTAAAATCCCGTTTAAGATTATATCATGGCATCTACGGATTCAGACGATTATTCAGGTGCCTCGAAAGCTTTGGTGGTGAAAGTTTAAGAGATGTTGACTACATACTTCTACAGCGAGCTGAACGATAATCTCATTTTGATGCTCATGTCAACATCTCCTTAAACTGTTTGGTATCCTTTGTACATATCTTATACCAATACGTAAATAGAAAAATATAAAACCTATAAAAACCATAAAAATCTGAAAAATCATAAAAATCCAAAAATATTCTTCTCACGACATGTCTCTTGTGTAATCAATATTATGTACGTTTCTAGAAATGTCATTCAATAATGACACGGAATCATACATATGCTTGAGCAAGAGTTTTTCGGTTTCAAATAAAGTTTTTCTCTCTAAAACATGTCGTTCCTCAAAATATTCTTCAAAAATTATGGCTTGCAGTCATTTCAGGCTGTAACCCGCGCTTAAAACTTATGGCTTGTAGTCATTTCAGGCTACAACCCGGTCTTCAAAATTATGGTTTGCTATTACTTCAGATAGCAACCCGTTTTTCAAAATGGGGAAAACACGTCGCCAAAAAGACGGTTGTTCCCTTTACCGGGTGAAGTTCACCTGGGCATGGATTACTTTATATCCATGTTTCCTCGATCTAATGTACGTTTCAGTGCATTATTTCTCGATAAAGAAGAGAAGTCTTCTTTTTATCGCCAAATATTTTCCCTTCTATGATTTTTCCGGAAAATATTTGTGCAAAACTTGGTGGTACCATGAGATTTTGTTTGGAAATCAATTTGCACTCAAACTTTGATAAAATTTTTCACTCAATCAATGACATAACTTATTTATGTTTTAAACATCCGTCATTGATTGAGGGGGAAAGTGATTTCTCAAAATTTTATGTATCATCAAAACTCCCCACACTTCGTACATAAAACCTTGCAACAAAAAGATTTGTGATGGTTATGTGTCAGAATGAGTAAATTTTCAAAGAGTCTTCGTAAAAACTTCGAATATTTTGATAACTCTTCAAATCTGACACATAACAACCTCCCTCATAGCTTGAGGGGGAGCAAGAAAAAGTTCCTTTTTTATCAGAAAATATTAAAATTGACCACATTTCTCTCCCAAAAGCTTTCTAAATTATTTAAATGAATTGAGATCAAAAATCTCGAAAGATTTGAAATTTTTGATCGGGGGAGAGAATGTGATTTAAATATGAAATCTGATAATCAAATGTGATCTTTAAGACTCAATAAAAGGCTCCCGCATATGTGCTAAACACTTTCGAATATCGATGCACATATTGAGGGGGAGCAAACGGCGTTTGTGGAAGTTATACAAATGACCGACCATTTATCTTTATGCATGGAGTTATAAGGATGGTTAAGGTTAGGTATGAGTTCCCATGATCCACCAGAACCGGAAGGATCTTCCCAGGGACAATCCATAGATAGATTAGAAGTCCTTAGGAATGATTATGAAAAAAAGAGTAAAGTGAGAAAGGGAAGAGTGCGGACTGAGATAGAGCTAGGACTGGAACAAACCCAACAAGGTTCTAGTGGTGAAGTCTCGGTAAGCACTGAAGGCGTTGAAGAATTAAAAAGAATTGAAAAGAGAAAGGGTAAAAAGAAATAGCCCTCCAAAGTAACAACCTTAGGGCAGAAACCGGGTTCAATTCATAATCTACTGGTGGTTACTAAGGTAACACCGGTATTGAAGACAAGACGTCATGGACCCAGTGACGCACTGCACCAAACTTCCCAACCACTCAAGTTCTCTTAAAAGAGCTTGTTTCAATCTCACGGGAACCCTGTGCAATGTATCGACCGCTCATTGCGAGCTATGTTGATACCTAAAACAGGAGACGCCTCCCCAGTCTCCAAGAGCGGATCAAAACGCACTATTGAGTCTAGAGCCATGAGATCATCCATAAATCTCGATAGGACACATTCCAAATATGCTTATTGTTTCACACTATGTGGAAAATAAGATAAAATATTTAGAGTCCTACGCATTATCCTTGTGGTATTGCCAGAACATCCGAGTGATATGAAAATATTCACAATGAAGATGGAAATCCTTCTAGAGCGAACATCACTCAAGCTCTTGGTAGGTGACATGTGAGATCCATCTTGGATCAATGATCAAGTGACAACTGGAAAGCAACAATGGTGCGATTCAATATTGAATCAAACTTGTTCCAGGATATGGATTGACGGATACTTTTGCTAAAACCTCTCAATGTGCTCACCAACTAATCTTTCGAGCACATTGATTGTGTACAATATTTCAAACAAAAGTGTTTTTGATGGAAATGTGATTCTAAGCTAAAAAATCTCGCCGTGTCTCAAAAATGTTTATCATATGACACGCGAGTGATTTCTATAAAACAATTTCTCATCAATCCGTGAATGTCAATTCACCGATTCACTCTATCGTGCTGTCTGCTTTGAGACGTTCCGGTATGAGAACATGCTAAGTATGAAGATTCCAAAGTGGATTCTTTGGAAAATTCATTACTACAAGCTGGAAATTCCTGTCAAGGAGAGTCCTCTTTAAAAGAGACTCTACCTGATCACAGGTCGGTTTTCACAAAACCGGAGGGTAGTCTGTCCTCGCAGAACGAATGACAAAGCCATATTCGTTCTCTATCTTTATTGCTAACTGTTTTATTTCAGGGACACATATAAAGATGGCGTTGATGGCTCCTATTTCCAGCTGAATCAGGTCAATCCATACCTCATGCTCATACACATCCTCTTCACTATTAATGACGATGAGAGACTTGCTACAACAAATGTTGAGAGACTACCAACAACGTTTCCGCAACTCTGATGAAAAAGTCTCCTGATCCACAACTCTTAAGTCAAGTCTCCTGATCTAGAAAGGTGTGAGCATGATGGTCCTAAAGTCACTACATCACATGAAGGCGATACTGCTATGGATGAGCTTGGAGATTTACTATGGCTGATGATCTCTAAGAAGCTCAAGGATCACACATCACAAAGGAATCCAAATCACAAGTTCGTTGCTTGAAGTACAAAGTGTGAAGTAAAGTGAAGAATCAGATCCTACGAGCTACAGAGACGAAAGAATGCTTAAAGACCAAAGAGCTTAATTTCAAAGATGACCTCGCTTAGGGGGAGATTGTTAGGAATACAAATATTCCTATAAAAGTCTCGGTCACCTAATTGATGTAATAGCATTTTAGTTAGCTCGTAGTTAGTTAATTATATGTATTAGTTAGTTTAGTTTAAGTAACACCGTGGAACAAGGACGGGTCTTTACCCACTGTATGCCTGATCCACAGCCCGAGTGTGGGCGTTTGTAGTAAACTATATATACCCCTCTCCACATGTGGAGAGGGTTGGTGCTTTTCATTCAATCTAACATTTTCTTATTTTTCTCAACTCTCTCTCTCTAGAAAACACCCATCTTCCTCTCTCTCTAAACTCCTGTAATACACTGTAAAATCCCAGGTCATTTATTAATGCTAATTACCAACATTATTCTACACTAAGCCATTTTTGCGGGCTAATTTAAATTTTTTACATGAGACACTGTCTGTTTGAACACCCGATTGTTTTGTTCACTGTTTAATTGACACCCAAACGTTTTGAACACCGTTGGTTTAACACCCGATTATGCATTGTCACCCGATATCACCCAAATGTTACTCTTGGATATCACCCAACGAGGTTAACACCGGTAACTCCACTTGCGACCCGACACCCGAATTGAACACCGAGATTTTTCTAATATATATATTTATATTATATATAGATATATATATATATATATATATACACATTAACTTTCACAAATTATTATTATTATATACATATAAGTATATATATATACAAATAATGACACCGTTTATATACTTACGGTTTTCACAAACCGACACCGACACCGAGGTATATATTTCACCCATTTTACGAACACCGACACCCCGATGTTTTGGGCCGGATCTCACCCTAAGCCCACACCCTTTTTCTTTTTTTTCTTTTCTTTTCGTTTCGTCTTGGGCCGAGTTACTAAGCCCACCAGACTAGTTTTGTTTTCCTTCTTTTCTTCTTTCGTAGCATGGCAGTCGAACAAGCAAACACCACCAAGGGAAAAACTACCTTCCTTGCTAACTAGATTTTCATGTTTTCAAAACCTTTGTTCCTCCTCACTCGACACACAATACACTCTATGAGTAGTTGACTTGCAACCTAAGCCGACCTAGCCCCTAAACTTTAGACATTCGACCCAATGGATAAAACCATTACACGACTAAACCATGTTAACCACCCCCAAATCCTTGAGACTCTTGGATACTATGTTTCATAATCCACATACAAGCCTAATAAACAAGTCACTATAATCAAACTAGCCAACATGCCTAAATCGACCTAGCCACAAGTCAAGGGGGACACGACTTGACCTCTCGATGGATGTTGTGTCTCTTGGAACATCGAACCACCCTCAACCTCCTATATAAGTCTCATTTAATGCATACAACACACACACTTGAAACCTCTCAAACCACAAACACTCTCCACTTCCCTTTGGTTACTATCGACAAGCACAAGGTTTTCAAGCAAGGGTTTTGATTCGAACAAACAAGGCGTTGGGTTAAGAGATTATGGGAAAGAAACATTGGAGCAAGAGTTGTTATTCGAAGGGTGTTTTGCTCGTACCTCTTGTTGATCACACGACCTCATCACCACCAAATACTTGGTGTTGTAAGTTGTCATCTTCTTGCTCTTTTACTTGATTCGTATCATGCATATCACACGCATACACGTGACACACATTCTTTATTGTTGTCACAACGTCTTAGTATTTTTGTTGTGTTAATAAACCACCTCGACACCCTCAGTTTTGGCCTCACCATTTTGTTTTCACACGTACAACTCACATATATTTTTCGACCATCTAATTATACGACTCACCCACAACCAAGTCGACCCAACATGCATAACTTATACGACCTCTCGACACGAGAACGAGACCAAAACCAAAGGCTAGTCGAACGAAAATTAAAAAACAACCACACCCACTTTTGGGCCTTGCCGGGCTAACGAGCCCACAAGGATTTTCATTGTGAAAATTTCGACTAGAAAGTTTAAGAATTTTCGAATGACATTTGGTTTACAAAAGATGATTTTCATAAATGTTAAGAGATAAAAATGATGACTTTTATAAGGATAAAAGTTAAGTTTTTCAAAAACTAGAGTTTGGACTTCTTTTGCAAAAAGTCCCACGTTAGGGACTAAAAGTGACAAATATGAAAACCTTCGGACTAATTTTTGAAACTGCCGAATTGTAGTAAAGGGAGGGTGCAAACTGTAATTTTCTAAAGTTAAGGGAAAGAAGTGTAAAAAGTATAAAAAGGACCATGTAGTGATTTTATTAACCAAAGGGTAAAAGATATAATTTTTGTAAAAGTTAAGGGTTGATTTGTGACAAGACCTATTCTTATAATTTATTTATTTCTTAAACTTTAATATATATGACTTTATTAAAAATATTTAATCATAAATATTTTTAACAATATTATTTTCATAACAAGTTAATATATATATATAACACCGACTCATATCAACGCTAACAAATAACTACGTAAAGTTATTTGGAATATATTTTAAGACACCCGAAACGGATATCACCTTACACGTGATATATTACACGTCATTTATGACACGAATCTAAAACACCGGTTACAATATATTTTAGGTCGCAAGTCGGAGGAATTTCATTGCTATCCATAGCAATACACCATCACTTTTGAGCACCGTTGTGATTCACACGCACCTTTCAGGTGAGTTCATGGTCCCACATTTTAATTGTTTTTAAACCCCGTGGGGAGATACATGCTATAAATCGGACACAAGTATTTTTCTGTATGCTATTATCACCTGATATTGCCTAAGTTGACACCTGTGCTACAAGTCCCTCATATCCCGAACCTTAATCACTTGCGAGTGAGCGCGAATATAGTTGATAGATCTATTGGATGGCAGCCCACCTCTGTCAAGGTGATCACTTGGCAGGAGGTGTGCTATATTCGAGGTATTATGGAAATTTGGCACATTTCCTGTCACCGAGGGCCCCTTGTCATTTACATCCGTTGTGGTGTAGATGATTAATATTATCTTTATGATATGTCTAATCAATGTTAAGGCTTGCTTTTCGTGAGGCTTAGGAGCAATATTTCACCCGACTTAGTCAAGACCTGTCTATCTTGGCTTGTTTATTTCAAATGCTTGACTTGTGTTCACACTATTACTGTTTAAACTACTATGGATTCACTCAACCTTTGTGTTGACTTTTTAAGCATGTTTATCTCAGGAAACTAGCAAGCATGGCGGCACGGAGCTGGCAAAAGGGCACAGGACCTCCCTTTTATTTCAATAACTATATCATTCTTTACAAACTCATCACCACTTTTGTGAAACAATTAACATTTTGGAAAAATGTTTGTAACTCTGAATATTTGAGTTTTCATGGAATGATATTGGAAATCTTTTGAATTGTTTTCTATGAGTATGACTGTGTACTAAACTGTAATGACCCCGATAAGACTTCCGCTGCTTAATCAAATTTCGGGGTGTTACAGATTGGCATTAGAGCCATGGTTATAGAGAACCAAATGATTTTTCAAAACATTGGACTATAACCTCACCAAATTTTAAACAAACTACTTATCACCGAAGTGCCCTCCGTGCCAGCGCTTGCCAACGCTATGTTTTAAGGTTTGATTTTTAGCACCCATCGCATTTAGCTCACTATGACACTATGATCACTGTGCATGTAGCATTATGTAGACTAAATGACTTATATCACTGCTATTTTTGGGATATTACAGTACCATGTCGCCCCCGGTTATTATTTTGTCCGACAGTGATGACGTCGTACCAACATCATCCACTCACCCTACTATTAACTTATCTGATTATGACACCCATGACACCCATGATTCTGACCATGACACCCAACCTGTATCACCTGCTATACCATCTCCTGTTCCATCTGGAGACCCCTCTGCTGACACCGAGCCCTTTGAGGAGGGTGAGGTTGCTTCTACACCCGTTGATTCGTTTGCTATTCAGCCTCTCTTTCGTCCTGTTTGTGGATCCATGAAACAGGGACAATATCTTTATGACCAGTACCTGACATCTCAGCAGTTTCTTGCGGCTGATGATCGTCCTTCACCACCTGCTAGTCACCACACCGGTTCAGATGCTGATGACGAGTCTTCTGACTCCGATACTTCTGATACTGCTGCTTCTATTCCACCATCATCCCCGCCTGCACCGATTCGTCGGCGCAAGCGAGTGAGGATTCTTGAGCCCTATGAGCCTGAGCCTTTTGGCGAGTTGTTCCGATACCATGAGGGAGACTTTACCCGCAAATGCACGGCTCGGAAACGAGTATGCATTTTGCCTACTTCTACTGTTACACCACCTGTATCTGCACCTGTACCTACACCTGTATCATCACCCATATCTGTATTAGCACCTGTTTCTATGCCAGATTTGACACCTGTGGCATCACCAGCACCCCCACCATCACCTGTATCACCCCCACTTGAGCCACACCCTTACATGTTGCCTACTTACACCGCACCTCCTACTTCTGAGGCCTTACCACCCATGCCACCACCTACAGTTTTCTACTCATAGACTACCACTTTACCGATTCCATCACCTGCTACATCACCTGTACCATCACCTGCTCCCACCGAGACACCCACCTCACCTGGTATTCATAGATTGGTTGATGCTCGTCGATGGTCATTTTTGTTAGACTACATACATAGATGGAGATTAGCTAAGGGATCACCTAGGGCTGCTGAGCTTGGAGATGGCTCTTCAGCGGTGTTACCGGTCACAGGAGAGCCGATACACCACACTATCCCTCTTTTGGCTGCTAGATTGATTAGACATGAGAGTCGACTTGATGAGCTGTTGAGCGTTATTGAGGATATATCCTTGGAGAGGATAGAGTGTATGCAGGAGGAGGTCGAGAACCTCGTGGCACATAGGACAGCTTTAGAGATGGTATTTGAGATGATGGGGACAGAGATCGAGGAGGCACAGGCTACTATCACCAAGTTTGGTCACCGATTAGATATTCAGAGGCACGAGATTGATGATTTGAGAGCGGTTGCGGCCATTACACAGGAGATGATGGAGCATCAGGCACTGGAGTTAGCTGCATCTAGTTCTACCATCCATGCACTTTCGACTACTATTGAGGAGATTCAGGCCCGTGAGAGATCCAGAGATATGGAGATGTTGGGGATGATCCGGATGATCAGAGAGCTAGAGAGGAGATCAGGAGGCGCACCTGGACCTTCATAGATCTATGACATGTCATTACTTACAGAGACATCTTAACTTGCCGCCTGTGGCATTAATAATTGTTGTAACTTATTGTTTTGTAACAATGAATTCAAAAATTATTAAAACTTTATGTTGGTTACGATTGTAACGTATTGATATTGATTTATGATGTTCTAGTTGTCTGATCTTTCTTTTTATTATGCTCCCATATTGAGATTCATTATAATTTCCATGTGTGTTGTTACATGTCGTGATGTTTATTTATGAATGATATGGTTTATGTTGATGTATGTATTTATGGTGTGGTTGTGATATGTGTTTTGTGATGATCTCGACTATTATGAGTTGGATACACTATTTCTCTTTGTTATTGATGTTTAGGATTTGTACTTATGCACTTGCGATTTTATAGAATTATGGCCCCAAGGAAAACCACTACTACTACCTCGTCACCCGCTATGACCCAGGCTGCTATAAGAAAGTTGGTTGCCGACAGCGTTGCTGCAGCTTTGGAGGTACAGGCTGCTGCAATGGTACGAACTAGTAGCAACAACCGAGCCACTGCTGAGAGCGAGTCTGCTGCGACTCGGAAGTGCACCTATAAGGACTTCAATGCTTGCAAACCATCTCACTTCAAAGGAACTGAAGGAGTAACAGAGCTTGCTCGATGGTTTGAGCGAACTGAGACTGTGTTTGTAAGGAGCGGTTGTGCCGCGGAAAACCGAGTCTCGTTTGCTACGGGAACATTGTTGGAAGACGCGTTGTCTTGGTGGAATGCAACTGCTCAGAAGATAGGTGTGGAGGAGGCCTATCAGATTACCTGGGCTGATTTTAAGGAGAAGATGTTGAAGAAGTTCTGCCCTACAGGCGAGATCAAAAAGTTAGAAGATGAGTTTCACACTTTGGTTGTGAAAGGAAATGATCTCAGGGCTTACGACAGGAGATTTCAGGAACTTGCTACACTTTGCCCTTCTAAGGTTTCCGACTTGGAAAAGTTGTTGGAAAGATACATTGAAGGATTACCCAGGAGCATTGAGGGAAACGTCACCTCGTCTAAGCCTCAATCTTTGGATGAAGCAATGTCCATTGCCCAAAGACTGCTAGACCGGGAGATTAAGCGTAACTCTGCTCAGGGAAACAACGATCACAAAAGGAAGTTTGATGATCGAAGGACAAACAACAACAACAACAATCACAGCAACAACAACAGCAACAGCAACAGCAACAACAACCGAAACCCCAACCATAACTACCACCATGACAAAAACACCCACCACAACCAACAGAACCGACGACAGGAAGCTGTCAGAGCTTATGTCGCTGCACCGGTTAAGGATGCTAGGTATGCTGGACCTCTTCCATTATGTGACAAGTGTAAGATGCATCACAATGGACCCTGCTATGCTAAGTGCGGGAAGTGTTCAAGGGTTGGACATAAGACACAAGATTGCAAGGCGACAGGAGCCAATTTGCAACCCGTGGCTGTAGTATGCCATGCTTGTGGAGAGAAAGGACACTACAGGCGACAGTGCCCTAACAAGGATAACAATGCACGTGGGAGAGCATACGTGCTGGGAGATGGAAATGTCCAACAGGATCCGAACGTAGTCACCGGTACGTTCTTTCTAAACAACCACCTCGTTAAAGTTTTATTTGATTCCGGAGCCGATCAAAGTTTCATATCTGTTTCACTTGCACCCCTGCTTAATATTACACCCACCCGACTAGACACCACGTATGAGATTGAACTAGCTGATGGAAAGCTAGTGAGCACTAACACTATACTCCGAGGTTGCACCCTAAGACTATTAGACACCCCGTTTGTTATTGACCTTATGCCTATTAGACTCGGTAGTTTCGACGTCGTTGTAGGAATGGATTGGTTATCCGAGAACCGCGCTAAGATCATTTGTGACGAAAAGGTCGTTCACATTCCACTGAATAACGAAACCCTGGTTGTTCGCGGAGAGCGAAGTAAGACACGTTTGAGCGTCATTTCTTGCGTCAAGGTTGTGAAGTACATCGAACGAGGATGCCAAGTCTTTTTGGCTCAAGTCACCGAGAAGAAGTCGGAAGAGAAGCGACTCGAGGATGTTCCAGTAGTCAGGAACTTTCCAGAAGTTTTCCCCGAGGACTTGCCTGGCCTTCCGCCGACTCGTCAAGTGGAATTTCAAATTGACTTGATGCCAGGAGCCGCACCCGTAGCACGAGCACCCTATAGGCTAGCACCGTCGGAAATGAAGGAATTATCTGGACAATTGGAGGAATTGTCGGATAAAGGATTTATTCGCCCGAGTTCATCACCGTGGGGAGCCCCGGTGTTGTTTGTGAAGAAGAAGGATGGAACCTTCAGGATGTGTATCGATTATCGTGAGTTGAACAAACTGACGGTTAAGAATCGATATCCGTTGCCAAGGATTGATGATTTGTTTGATCAACTGCAAGGATTGAGTGTCTACTCGAAGATTGATTTGAGATCGGGTTATCATCAACTGAGGGTTAGGGAAGAAGACATCCCTAAGACAGCTTTCAGAACAAGATACGGTCACTACGAATTCCAAGTAATGCCATTCGGTCTAACAAATGCACCCGCTGTATTTATGGACTTAATGAACCGAGTGTGCAAACCCTATTTGGATAAGTTCGTGATTGTATTCATCGATGATATCCTTATTTACTCACGTAGTAAGGAAGAGCACGCAGAACACTTGAAGGCTATACTAACACTGCTCAGAGAGGAGAAATTATACGCCAAATTTTCCAAGTGTGATTTTTGGATTGAGAAGGTACAATTTCTCGGGCATGTTATTGACAGTAAGGGTATTCATGTTGATCCCGCCAAGATCGAAGCTGTTAAAAATTGGGCGTCACCTACGAGTCCTACTGAGATACGCCAATTTTTAGGTCTTGCCGGATACTATCGAAGGTTTATTGAAGGTTTTTCAAGGATTGCTAAACCTTTGACCGAGTTAACACAGAAGAAGAAGAAGTTTGAATGGGGAGATGAGCAAGAATCGGCATTTCAGTTTTTGAAGCAGAAGCTTTGTGAAGCACCGATATTAGCACTACCCGAAGGAAGTGAGGACTTCGTGGTATATTGTGACGCATCAATCCAAGGCTTGGGTGCCGTATTGATGCAGAGACTTAAAGTAATCGCTTACGCTTCTAGACAACTTAAACCCCACGAGGAGAACTACACTACTCATGATCTAGAATTAGGAGCGGTAGTATTCGCTCTGAAGATCTGGAGACACTACCTATATGGAACCAAGTGTACGGTTTTCACCGATCACAAGAGTCTTCAGCACATTTTAGATCAGAAGGAGTTGAACATGAGGCAACGTCGATGGCTAGAGTTACTAAATGACTATGATTGTGAGATCCGTTATCACCCGGGGAAGGCAAACGTTGTAGCAGATGCCTTGAGTCGAAAGGAACGACTTAGACCCCTCAGAGTTAAGTCATTGGGTATGACAATTAGATCACCACTGCTGTCTCAAATTCTTAAAGTTCAAATTGAGGCTCTTAAGGAAGAGAATAGGCCGCACGAGAAGATTTACGGTATGCCCGAAAGCACGAATGGATTTGTCAAGAAACCAGATGGAAGGCTGTGTTTCAAGGACAGAAGTTGGATTCCATTGTATGGAGGAATACGAGATCTCATCATGCACGAGTCTAGTAAGTCTAAATATTCCATTCATCCGGGTTCAGACAAGATGTATCAAGATTTAAAGAAGTTGTATTGGTGGCCAAACATGAAAGCTGACATTGCAGAGTATGTCGGTAAGTGTTTGACCTGCTCGAGAGTAAAGGCTGAACATCAAAAACCATCCGGTCTTTTGGTTCAACCCGAGCTACCAATGTGGAAATGGGAAAGGATTACAATGGATTTCATTACGAAATTACCCAAGACATCGAGTGGGTTGGACACAATTTGGGTTATTGTTGATCGTCTCACGAAGTCAGCACACTTTTTACCAATCAAAGAGACTGATGATATGGACGTTCTTGCACGTTTGTACCTTAAGGAGATAGTTTCCCGGCATGGAGTGCAGATTTCTATTATCTCCGACCGAGACAGCCGTTTCACATCTAACTTTTGGCGATCTTTACAGAAAGCCTTGGGAACTAAGTTAGATATGAGTACAGCTTACCATCCACAGACTGATGGTCAAAGTGAAAGGACTATACAAACCCTGGAAGACATGCTTAGGGCGTGTGTGATTGATTTTGGAAAAGGCTGGGATAAGCACCTACCGTTAGCAGAATTTTCATATAACAACAGTTATCACGCTAGCATTAAGGCTGCACCATTTGAAGCACTTTATGGAAGAAAGTGTAGATCACCAGTTTGTTGGGCTGAGATTGGAGATGTACAACTCTCAGGTCCCGAGTTGATACTTGAAACCACTGAGAAAATAGTAAAGATTAGGCAACGATTACAAGCCGCTAGGGATCGGCAAAAGAGTTATGCCGATGTGCGAAGGAAACCAATAGAGTTTCAAGTTGGAGACAAGGTCATGCTTAAGGTATCCCCTTGGAAAGGAATGATTAGGTTTGGAAAACGTGGGAAGTTAAACCCAAGATACGTTGGACCCTTCGAAATCACTGAAAGGATCGGTCCCGTGGCATACAAACTGGAATTACCTGAGGAACTCAGTAGAGTACACAACACCTTCCACGTGTCAAATTTGAAAAAGTGTTTATCGGATGAAACACTTGTGATACCACTGAAAGAGATTAGAATCGATGATAAGTTGAACTTTATTGAGGAACCCGTTGAGATTATGGATAGGGAGGTCAAACGACTTAAGCATAGTCGCATTCCCATTGTTAAGGTCAGATGGAACTCTAAGAGAGGACCCGAGTACACATGGGAGCGCGAGGATCAAATGCGTGCCAAATACCCACAACTATTTGATGAGACAACCCCGAGCACCGATTCAACTTTGGATTCCGGGACGAATCCAATCTAACGGGTGGGTACTGTAATACACTGTAAAATCCCAGGTCATTTATTAATGCTAATTACCAACATTATTCTACACTAAGCCATTTTTGCGGGCTAATTTAAAATTTTTACATGAGACACTGTCTGTTTGAACACCCGATTGTTTTGTTCACTGTTTAATTGACACCCAAACGTTTTGAACACCGTTGGTTTAACACCCGATTATGCATTGTCACCCGATATCACCCAAATGTCACTCTTGGATATCACCCAACGAGGTTAACACTGGTAACTCCACTTGCGACCCGACACCCGAATTGAACACCGAGATTTTTCTAATATATATATTTATATTATATATATATATATATATATATATATATATATATATATATATATATATATATATATATATATATATATATATATATACACATTAACTTTCACAAATTATTATTATTATATACATATAAGTATATATATATATATATATATATATATATATATATATATATATATATATATATACAAATAATGACACCGTTTATATACTTACGGTTTTCACAAACCGACACCGACACCGAGGTATATATTTCACCCATTTTACGAACACCGACACCCCGATGTTTTGGGCCGGATCTCACCCTAAGCCCACACCCTTTTTCTTTTTTTTCTTTTCTTTTCGTTTCGTCTTGGGCCGAGTTACTAAGCCCACCAGACTAGTTTTGTTTTCCTTATTTTCTTCTTTCGTAGCATGGCAGTCGAACAAGCAAACACCACCAAGGGAAAAACTACCTTCCTTGCTAACTAGATTTTCATGTTTTCAAAACCTTTGTTTCTCCTCACTCGACACACAATACACTCTATGACTAGTTGACTTGCAACCTAAGCCGACCTAGCCCCTAAACTTTAGACATTCGACCCAATGGATAAAACCATTACACGACTAAACCATGTTAACCACCCCCAAATCCTTGAGACTCTTGGATACTATGTTTCATAATCCACATACAAGCCTAATAAACAAGTCACTATAATCAAACTAGCCAACATGCCTAAATCGACCTAGCCACAAGTCAAGGGGGACACGACTTGACCTCTCGATGGATGTTGTGTCTCTTGGAACATCGAACCACCCTCAACCTCCTATATAAGTCTCATTTAATGCACACAACACACACACTTGAAACCTCTCAAACAACAAACACTCTCCACTTCCCTTTGGTTACTATCGACAAGCACAAGGTTTTCAAGCAAGGGTTTTGATTCGAACAAACAAGGCATTGGGTTAAGAGATTGTGGGAAAGAAACATTGGAGCAAGAGTTGTTATTCGAAGGGTGTTTTGCTCGTACCTCTTGTTGATCACACGACCTCATCACCACCAAATACTTGGTGTTGTAAGTTGTCATCTTCTTGCTCTTTTACTTGATTCGTATCATGCATATCACACGCATACACGTGACACACATTCTTTATTGTTGTCACAACGTCTTAGTATTTTTGTTGTGTTAATAAACCACCTCGACACCCTCAGTTTTGGCCTCACCATTTTGTTTTCACACGTACAACTCACATATATTTTTCGACCATCTAATTATACGACTCACCCACAACCAAGTCGACCCAACATGCATAACTTATACGACCTCTCGACACGAGAACGAGACCAAAACCAAACGCTAGTCGAACGAAAATTATAAAACAACCACACCCACTTTTGGGCCTTGCTGGGCTAACGAGCCCACAAGGATTTTCATTGTGAAAATTTCGACTAGAAAGTTTAAGAATTTTCGAATGACATTTGGTTTACAAAAGATGATTTTCATAAATGTTAAGAGATAAAAATGATGACTTTTATAAGGATAAAAGTTAAGTTTTTCAAAAACTAGAGTTTGGACTTCTTTTGCAAAAAGTCATAAAGTAGAGGGAGAGTCTTTCTCCAATGAGAATAAAGAAAGTTTTTGGGCAAGACAAGAAAGGAACTCGCCCTTTGACACCAAGGGATAAGAGCGGATTGCTGGCGATGACTTGGTGAAGGGAATCTATGAGAGAAGGTTCTCGACGAACCGGGTTCCGATCGAATAGAGCGCGGAGCCAACGAGTTCAGTCGAACAACGTAACGAGTCTAAGGGCGCTTGAAAGGAATGGACGCGCGAAGGAAAATGAAATATGAAATAAAAAGATGCTTTGGGAGTGTGAGATAGGCGGACGGGGAGTACGCAGCCGAACAACCGCAGGGGCTTCCAGCAGTGATAGCTGAACTAACCAGATGGGCCGCCCAAAACCTGGAGCTGACATTGAAATAGGAAATCAACGTCGGACCCCGGCTATCCGAAGAAGTCAGACTGAAGCGGAGGAGCAGAAAATGCAACACAACAAGGGGCGAACCAAATATGAAAACCTTCGGACTAATTTTTGAAACTGCCGAATTGTAGTAAAGGGAGGGTGCAAACTGTAATTTTCTAAAGTTAAGGGAAAGAAGTGTAAAAAGTATAAAAAGGACCATGTAGTGATTTTATTAACCAAAGGGTAAAAGATATAATTTTTGTAAAAGTTAAGGGTTGATTTGTGACAAGACCTATTCTTATAATTTATTTATTTCTTAAACTTTAATATATATGACTTTATTAAAAATATTTAATCATAAATATTTTTAACAATATTATTTTCATAACAAGTTAATATATATATATATATAACACCGACTCATATCAACGCTAACAAATAACTACGTAAAGTTATTTGGAATATATTTTAAGACACCCGAAACGGATATCACCTTACACGTGATATATTACACGTCATTTATGACACGAATCTAAAACACTGGTTACAATATATTTTAGGTCGCAAGTCGGAGGAATTTCATTGCTATCCATAGCAATACACCATCACTTTTGAGCACCGTTGTGATTCACACGCACCTTTCAGGTGAGTTCATGGTCCCACATTTTAATTGTTTTTAAACCCCGTGGGGAGATACATGCTATAAATCGGACACAAGTATTTTTCTGTATGCTATTATCACCTGATATTGCCTAAGTTGACACCTGTGCTACAAGTCCCTTATATTACGAACCTTAATCACTTGCGAGTGAGCGCGAATATAGTTGATAGATCTATTGGATGGCAGCCCACCTCTGTCAAGGTGATCACTTGGCAGGAGGTGTGCTATATTCGAGGTATTATGGAAATTTGGCACATTTCCTGTCACCGAGGGCCCCTTGTCATTTACATCCGCTGTGGTGTAGATGATTATTATTATCTTTATGATATGTCTAATCAATGTTAAGGCTTGCGTTTCGTGAGGCTTAGGAGCAATATTTCACCCGACTTAGTCAAGACCTGTCTATCTTGGCTTGTTTATTTCAAATGCTTGACTTGTGTTCACACTATTACTGTTTAAACTACTATGGATTCACTCAACCTTTGTGTTGACTTTTTAAGCATGTTTATCTCAGGAAACTAGCAAGCATGGCGGCACGGAGCTGGCAAAAGGGCACAGGACCTCCCTTTTATTTCAATAACTATATCATTCTTTACAAACTCATCACCACTTTTGTGAAACAATTAACATTTTGGAAAAATGTTTGTAACTCTGAATATTTGAGTTTACATGGAATGATATTGGAAATCTTTTGAATTGTTTTCTATGAGTATGACTGTGTACTAAACTGTAATGACCCCGATAAGACTTCCGCTGCTTAATCAAATTTCAGGGTGTTACAACTCCTCTCTTATTTCTTCTTCTTCTCTTATTGATTCGATCTAAGTCACACAAACCATACTAGTTAATATTGTTTGATTATTATATTAAGCAAGGTAATAAGCTTAAAAATGAAATTCGAGCTACAAACAACAAAATTGAACAATCTCAAAGCAAAAGTGAAAATATGTTTGCTAGTCTCATGAACAATATGACTCAAATGCAAGCTTCAACTTCGGGTACTCTCCCGGGAAATACTATTCCTAACCCAAAAGGTGAGTTGAAAGCTACCACCGAAGTGGTTTAGCATTTGATGGACCCTCGATTCCTATTACCTCTCCGGTGAGGGAATTGATTCGAGAACCCGAGGTGACAACGGACAAGGTGCATTCTTCAAGCCCAAAAAGTACCGCACACGTCCAACCTACGGTTGTCCAAATTCCAATTATGGAACCCGATGTTCCTATGACAAATTCTAAGCCTTCAATTCCTTATCCTACGAGGCTTACCGACCAAAAGCTCCGTGAGAAATCTAATCATCAAATGGAGATGTTTTACAAAATCTTTCAAGAAATTCATTTTGATATTAGTTTCGCGGATGCTCTCGTTCTCATGCCAAAGTTTGCTCCAATACTCAAAAACTTATTGAGCAACAAAGAAAAATTGTTCGATTTGGCAAAAATTCCTCTAAAAAAGGATTGTTCGGCGGTTCTCTTTAAGAAGTTACCCGAAAAACTTGAGGACCCCGGCAAGTTCCTTATTCCTTGTAATTTCTCGGAAATGGTGAAATGCTTAACCTTGGCCGATCTCGGTGCAAGCATTAACATGATGCCACTTTCTATGTGGAAAAAGCTTTCCCTTCCGGAACTTACCCCTACTAGTATGACTCTTGAGCTTGCGGACCAATCCGTTAAACATCCTATTGGTATCGCCGAAGATGTCTTCGTTAAAGTAGGGAAGTTCCACTTTCCAGCCGACTTCGTTGTCATAGACTTTGTTGCGGATCCTCGAGTTCCCCTCATTCTCGGGAGAGCCTTTTTGAGGACCGGAAGAGCCTTAATTGATGTTTATGGTGGAGAATTGACTCTTCGAGTTGATAATGAAGCCATAACATTTAATCTTGATCAAACTTCGAGATACTCCTCAAATTACGATGATGTCTCGGTTCACCGAATTGACATTATTGATGTTGCATCCGAGGAGTATTCTCAAGAATTTTTTGGATTTTCACTGAATGGCAGTCCCACTCCGGTTTCTGAACCAATCATTGCCGACTCTTCCCCTTCCCTCACTCCGTTTGAGGGAGGTGACTTTATTTAGGAAGAAGTCGAGGACTTTCTTGCTATTGATACTCCAATTTCACGGGAAATTGATGAATCGTATCGTGACCCGGAGGGAGACATTCTCCTCTTTGAGAAATTGCTCAATGATGATCCTTCATCATCTTCTTCTCTCCCTCCAAAACACTTCATAATGAGGAAATCAAAACCATTGAAAATTTTAATGATAATCCTCCCGAGGTCGAGCTTAAGGACTTACCACCTCATCTCAAGTACGCATTTTTGGAGGGTACCGATAAATTACACGTCATCATTGTTAAAGACTTGAATGAGGAAGAAAAAACCGCTCTCATAAAGGTTTTAAAGTCACACAAGCAAGCTATCGCTTGGAAACTTTCCCACATCAAGGGTATTAAACCGGAATTTTGTACTCACAAAATTCTTATGGAAGATGACTTTAAACCGGCGATTCAACAACAAAGAAGGGTGAATCCTAAAATTCATGAGGTTATCAAGGCAGAAATTATAAAACTCCTTGATGCCAGCTTGATTTACCCTATCTCGGATAGTCCTTGGGTGACTCCCATTCATTGCGTGCCCAAAAAGGGTGGCATTACCGTAGTGACAAATGATGACAATGAGTTGATTCCAACTCGATTGGTTACGGGTTGGCGTGTTTGCATCGACTATCGAAAGTTGAATGAGGCCACCCGTAAAGACCACTTTCCTCTACCTTTCATGGATCAAATGCTTGAGAGATTAGCGGGAAACGAATACTATTGTTTTCTCGATGGTTTCTCGGGTTATTTCCAAATTCCTATTGATCCCAAAGACCAAGAAAAGACTACCTTCACGTGCCCCTACGGAACATTTGCCTACCGGCGTATGCCTTTCGGTTTATGCAATGCTCCGGGTACGTTTTAAAGGTGTATGATGGCCATATTCCATGATATGATTGAAAAAACTATGGAAGTTTTCATGGATGACTTTTCGGTCTTTGGTGATTCTTTCTCTTCTTGCCTCTCCCATTTGGAAAAGATGCTTCAACGTTGTGAAGATACAAATCTTTGTCTAAATTGGGAGAAAAGTCACTTTATGGTTAAAGAGGGCATTGTCCTCGGCCATAAAATTTCAAAAAACGGGATTGAGGTTGATAAAGCCAAAGTTGATGTAATTGCCAAGTCACCTCATCCCACAACCGTCAAAGGAGTACGGAGTTTTCTCGGTCATGCCGGCTTTTATCGTAGATTCATTCAAGATTTCTCTAAGATAGCCCGGCCTATGACCCGACTCCTTGAAAAAGATACTCCTTTTGTCTTCTCTCAAGAGTGCATCGAAGCTTTGCAAACTTTGAAAAGAAAGCTTACCGAGGCACCTATCTTAGTTGCCCTCAATTGGGACCTACCTTTCGAACTTATGTGTGATGCAAGTGACTTTGCAATAGGTGCGGTCTTGGGGCAACGCAAAACAAAACATTTCCAACCGATACACTATGCTAGTAAGACCATGACCGAAGCTCAAGCACATTACACCACTACGGAGAAAGAATTATTAGCCGTGGTGTATGCATTTGAGAAATTTCGGCCATATTTGATCTTGTCCAAAAGCATAGTGTATACGGATCATTCAGCTTTAAAGTACCAATTTGCTAAGCAAGATGCTAAGCCGAGATTGCTTCGGTGGGTTCTCCTCCTCCAAGAATTTGAGATCATCATACGTGATAAAAAAGGAGCCGAGAACCTCGCCGCCGATCATTTGTCCCGATTAGAGAACCCACATCAAAGTGAGCTCGAGAAAAAGGAAATCAATGAAACATTTCCTCTCGAGACACTTAACATGGTATCTTTTCGTGGTGATTCTAGTACCCCTTGGTTTGCCGACTTTGCAAACTACCTTGCGGGGAATTTTGTTATCAAAGGGATGTCGTCCCAACAAAAGAAAAAGTTTTTCAAAGATATAAAACATTACTTTTGGGACGACCCCTTCTTGTTCAAAGTATGTGCGGATCAAGTCATCCGAAGGTGTGTGTACGGGCAAGAAGCCATGTAAATTCTCCAGGCTTGTCATCATGGACCCACCGGGGGACACCATGGCCCGAATTACACCGTCAAGAAGGTGTTTGATTCCGGATTTTATTGGCCTACCATCTACAAAGATGCCCATGACTTGGTCAAATCTTGTGACTCTTGTCAACGTCATGGAAAAATATCGCAAAAGGATGAAATGCCACAAAATGCAATCCAAGTTTGCGAGATCTTTGACGTTTGGGGCATCGACTTTATGGGACCATTCCCGTCTTCACGAGGGAACAAATACATACTCGTGGCTGTCGACTACTTATCAAAATGGGTTGAAGCGAAGGCGCTCCCCACTAATGATGCCCGAGATGTTGTCAAATTCTTAAAATCTCTCTTCTCTCGTTTTGGAGCCCCCCTTGCCATCATTAGTGATCACGGTACGCACTTTTGCAATGACCAATTTGCAAAGGTCATGCTTAAGTACGGTGTTACTCACCGTCTTGCTACCGCGTATCACCTTCAAACGAGTGGCCAAGTGGAGGTTTCAAATCGAGGTTTAAAAAGAATTCTTGAAAGGACCGTAGGCGAAAATTGTGCCTCTTGGTCGGACAAACTAGATGATGCATTATGGGCTTTTCGCACGGCTTACAAAACACCAATTGGTTGTACTCCATATAAGCTCGTGTATGGAAAAGCTTGTCATCTACCGATCGAGTTGGAGCACAAAGCTTATTGGACCCTTAAGCATGTTAACTTTGATCTAAGAACAGCGGGTGATCACCGAAAAGTTCAACTCAATGAACTTAATGAACTTCTTGATCAAGCCTATGAGAACTCTTTGAATTATAAAGAAAAGACAAAAAGGATTCACGACTCAAAGATCAAAAACCGTATTTTCAACGTTGGTGATCGAGTCCTTCTTTATAATTCTATATTGAAGATGTTCTCGGGGAAATTGAAAACCCGTTGGACCGGTCCATTCACCGTTGCCAAAGTTTATCCTTATGGTACCGTCGAGTTATCTCAAACCAACGGTCCAAACTTCAAGGTGAATGGACATAGATTGAAGCACTATTTTGGAGGGGACATACCATCCATGGTTGTCCCGGATCTCCAAACTTTCCCCATGGACCAATGAATTCGGGGTCGAGTCAAGCTACGTGACTCGGTAATCAAAAACAAAGCGCTTCGTGGGAGGCAACCCGTGTTTATCCATTTCATTTTCTTACTTTCTTATTTCTAACACCTAAGTGTGGGGGAGTTTCCCCCACTTGTTTGCCTTCTTGTGTTGTGTATTTGACCTTGTTTTCAGGAAATCCCGTAGATCATGATGATTGATGCGCTTGTTTTCAATCCAACCACCCAATATCCGATCTTTTATTTTTGCTAACCCAGGGATATTCTTTATAATCCTTCGTGTGAAAACAAGAATTCGTTTCCACACTTAGATGGTGGTATTACCTTTTTTCGTTCAAAGTGTGTCGGCTAAGTGCCGGTACGTTGAATATTGAGGGCAATATTCAATTCTAACTGGGGGGGGGGGGGGGAATTCTTGCGAATTGACCCAATTTTTCAAAAAAAATTTCACATATTGTACCTTTCTACTCCCAGGAGCTCCTAAATTGACTTAACTAAAGTGCTTATTTTCAAAAATTTGAACACAAAAATCATTTTGTTAGTAAAAACAAAGTTTTTATACGGTTTTGACACGTACTAATTCAAAGTTTTATTTAAATTTTGGAACAAGCATACTTTAATGAAAATGCAATAAGAATGCAAAATGAAAGTGAGAAATTGCTTGAAAGTTGCAAAAGTTAAAGCTTTGAGTATGAATAAGTGTTATAAACTACGGCTCGAGATCGGTCCTTGGATCCTTAATTCTGAAAGGCGTTAAGGTCTTGGAATTACCTCGTGAAGCTCCGTTAGTAAAAAGCGATGAAATGAAAAATGAAAAGTAATGAAAAGCAAAAAAAAAAAAAAAAAAAAAAAAAAAAAAAAAAAATTGAAAAATGAAAATATATATATGTATGTTGATTATGAATAAATGTTCAAAACTTGCTTGTTGTAAAATTTAAATAAACCTTTTAAATAGTATTTGTCAAAACCTTGTGAAGATTTTACGAATATTTGGAAGTTTTTGATTTCAAAGACCCCGTGAGCTCCGATACTATTCTCGAGGGTGAAAACCTAGCCTCCTAAGTTTACTAAGGACAAGCTGAGAAGAAAGTCGCCACATGGAGTGATCTCATCTTTGAATCTCTAATTTCTAAATCTTCGTAGGTTGCTATCTATTTAAGCTTAATATTACTTTAGCGGTAGCTTAGTAAATCTTTGGAATCGAATTCCCGCTGATTCCGGTACTATTCTCGAGGGTGAAAACCTAGCCTCCTAAGTTTACTAAGGACAAGCTGAGAAGAAAGCCGCTACATGGAAAAGGCCCTTTCGAACCTTAGATTTCGCGGTTCTCGGTGAACAAATATTAACTTAAATAAATAACAACCCTAATAATATATGTTGATTTTTCCGGTCAAAATTTTGAAAACAAGCACACACACCTAACCTAATAATAATTGTGGGAGAGAAAAGTTAGTCTCGACTTACACAGATTACTAATATAAGTAGCGTTAGCATTTTACAAAAATGTTTGCACAAGGGTTTTAGACTTAGTTTGGGAAGTATAAAAAGAGGATGACGATTACAATTCCCCGGAGACACCCAGTTTGCGTGAATCCCGTTCCATGATGCCATATTTTGAAAATCAAGCTTATATTTACGTTTATTATCGTTTAAGTAAAGTTGAATGGAATAAGAAGTCAAAACGGGGTATACTTGGTAACATAATAAATCTTGTGATCCTGTCATTACTTTATATGATCGGATTGCTAGGGACTAGCAATTGCTTAGTGTGGGGGATTGATGAGTGGCCTTTTACTCATCATTTTAGGCCCAAAAAACCCACCAAAACGATAAAAACACCCAAAAATGACCATATAATATTGCAAATATCCTTGGAGTGTGTTTTCGTGTATTTCAGGTACAAATGGATTGAAAACAAGGCAAAAGAGAGCAAAATGGAGCATGGATGGGAAACCGGAGCAAAAAGGAGCAATATGGAGCATTACCGGATCTATTCGACACAATGAGAAGCATTTATTGAAGAATTAAAGAGTCGAAGACAATCCCGGGAGTGTGACATGAGGGGGTGAGCTTGGAAAACCTAAACCAAAACCCGAATTTACCCTTTTACCCTTGACCCGACACCAAAATAACCCTAAACACCGAAACCTAAATGTAAAATCTTTCTCAAAAACCTCTTTTCAAAAAATCAATTTTCAAATAAATCACAAAAATATTTTGATAAAACTTTTTATTTTTACTTTATTATTATTATTAGTATATTATTATTAAAAAAAAAAAAAAAAAAAAAAAAAACCTACAAAATATTTTTCAAAATCAGTTTTTATTTTAAACTAATTATTTTTAACCTAAAAATTAATTACCTAAATACTACTACTAAATACTAATCTTTACTAATCCTAATACTACTACTACCTAAACTAATACCAAAAACTAAACCAAATCCTACCTTTTTACAAACTAACCCAACAATCCTAAACCTGTATCAAACCCAATTCTCCTTTGGCCCAAGACACTTAGCAGCCCACTCTACTACCTAGCCTGTTAACCCTTACCCACTTCCTAAACTAATATAACTTAAATCTACCCAGTACCCCGTCCCTTTTCTTTGACTCACAAAGTCAACCAATACCTGCTAATCCCTTTCCCTCCAAAAACCAGAACAAGCCAAACTTTCCCCCCTCCAGCTCACTCCCATAGCAGACAAACCTTAGTCACATGATATCCCATCTCAGCCACATTGGCAATCCATGGGACTCCAAAAATTAATCTACGGCTCATAATTATTGAAGTGGGCACCAAGCCAATCTAATGGCTGTGAGAAGCTCCTGAGAAAGCACAAGTTTTCCAGCTCACCACAAGGCTCCAAGGATGAGCACATGATGTCCCATCAATGAAATGACACCTCAGCCATCCTTTCCCCCTCTAGTACATCCTACGGCTCAAAATTTAGATTGGGGAGCAAGACTAAGATGGATGGCCTGGATTAATTCAAAGAAACACAAAGTGTGCTCATTTTCTCCAACACAGCTCAGCAACAAGAAGAAGACAAAGGCACATGGAAACCCTACTTAGCTAGTATAAATAGAATGATATGTAGAGCCTCAAAGTGAGTAGGGGTTTTTAAGCAATTTTCTAGTTTTACAATGTTTTAAAATTTTAATGTACTCTTTAATTTATTTTAATGAAAGTTTTCATTTAAGCATTTATTTTTTCTATCTTTAAATTTCACAGTTAAAAAAAAATGTGCTTATTACTTTCTAGCTTAATACCCTGCTCATTACTACTGATTATTAGTTGTTAACTGTTTTTATATCTTAGTTTAGCTTATGTAACATAAGCCTTGCCTTTACTTAGCCTCGTTTATGTCTTAAAACCCAAACAGTCCATGTATAAGAGTGTTTGGCACAAGCATTTTCATAGCTCAAAAACTGTTTTTGATCCTAAATCCCAAGTTTCAGTAGCGTTCTTTAATCATTTTTAGTGGTTGTGAGTCATTAGTCTACATTTTCTAATGGTGTTTAAGTATTTCATTTTTTTTATATCAATTTTATTAAAACTGTTTAGATAAATAGTTAAGTAGGATATGTTTTATCTAGTTTTGTTGTTGATTCTGGTTCATATTTGTTCAATATAGGGTAGTGCATAATCTGGTATTCAATTCTTTAGTCAAAACCTATATTTTTTTTACCCATTTCTCAAATCTGTTAACTGTAGCATCAGTTATTTTTAGTCCCCAACAGCCCTTAATAAGGTATTTTTCATTTGCTCATGTCTTATCCTCACGACCTAAAATTTAGAACCTAGCTTATTTGGCAGCTCAACTCTATGCTAGTATTTTTTGTTTATTCTTTTGAATTTTTTTAGCAGCTTATTAGGTCCCCTAAAGTAGCATTGTGGCCTGTTTTACCACTCTTAGCAGCCCTAGTATAAGTCTTTTAGTTGCTAATTTTAGTTCTTACCTGCTTACACCTATTCCCATTAGCTATTTAGGTATTCCTTTAATTAGTTTTAGTCATCCTTTTGCTTATTTCCCCTAGGACTAGTTCATTTTGGCTTTTTTTTAGTTAGCTTATAAAGTAGTAAATCCCTAAGCCTAGTTTACATTAACTGTTGCAACTTCCTTTTCTAAACTACTTATTTGTAGATTTTTAGTAAAAGTTTTAGTTTTGAAAATTGCTCATTTTGACGCTTTCTATCTGTTGTAAAAAAAAAGAAAAAAAAAAGAAAAGAAAAAGTAGTTTGTTCTTTATTTGCTTATTACCATTTACAGCTTTTAGATTTTTTAATATTGCTTATTTACAACTGCTTTTTTCTCCACTTTTTATTTTTCCAACTTCTTTATAGTATCACAGACTTTTCAAAAAAAATAAATAAATAAATAAAAAAATAAAATTAGAACGTAGAAAAATCGTTTTTACGCCCGTAGGGTTAGTATAGCTTTAATTTCACGTTTTACTTTGCGCACGTACGTTTATTTAACTTTTACGTTTTTATCTTAGATTGCGTATTAGGTTTTCCTTGCTTCCGATTATTGTTCCCTTAGCATTTTAAATAGTTTGTAGGTATTATTTGTTATTACTTGTTTAGATTTGCGTTTTAGTTTCGTTTATTTTATTCCTCGTTCGTTATTTGTAGTTTTAAATTCCAAATTGAAAAATCCCGTCAATCAAGCACTTTAATCCCAAACCCCAATCGATATCCTCAATTCACGTCTCGTCGGGAAACGACCCGGGAAATCTCTTACCCGGTACTCTTCAAAATATCGAATTCGTGAGATTTACGCATTAACCTTTTTAATGAAAGGTTGATTTGTATTCTTACGTCTTATTACCCTTGAGGTAATCTAGCCCGGTATTCTTGATCTCTTCTCCCCATTGGTTGGTTTTACATCGATCAGCCCTCTATGATGCTAAGGTTATGCTTACTCCTAATCATTAACCACCAATTAGTTGGTCTGATAAAGAATTGGATGAACTTGATTTTGCCGATAGAGAGAGATTTGATAAAAAAAATGAAGGATCCAAAGTGCATTAAACACCGAGTCATTGTTAAGCCCCATGATTATTATGAACAAAACTGAGTGACTGTTTTTGCACCTCAAATTAAGTTAACACCAGAACAGGTATTTTGGCCTTTAGACGTTGAGTAAATGAAAGCTGAGGAAATTAAGGCCAAGACATCCCAAAAGTTAGCTGCCCCAACGGTGTATCCCCCCAATACACAGATGCACTTAGTTCAGTTGTCACTTCCCACGCAATGTAAAACTCTTATTAGCATTTATGTCATGTGTCAAATGTTCACTGATTTTGATAAAACATGAATAAAGAGAATCACACCAACATGAATCACTGAGGGTGAACGGGGATTTGAGCTAACCAAAGAGTGTTACTTAACTGAAGTCATCCCATTTTTTAAACTAATCAAAGAACATTTTGAGGGTTTACGACAATCCCTTGATGTTGAGCTTAAGGAAATGAAAGAAGTGTTTAAAAATGTGGAAAACAAGTGTAAACAAAAAGCAATAGATCTTCAGCATAGTGAAATTGCCAGAAAAAATATTCTCATCATGAATGACAACTTGATTGCTAAATGTATTACACAAGATGTGTTCTACACTACTACATATTCTTCTCTTAATGCTTGTCAGTTTCATGAAATGTCTATTGCTTTGAATAACCTTCACAATCGTGTTGTTGAGCTTGAGGGGAGAATGTGAAATTGCTTGAAAAAATTCAAAATGATGATCATGACAACATGATCAAGCATCTTTCTAAACTAGAAGTTGATAATCTTAACTTACAATTAAAATATCAACATTTAGAAGAAAAAATGAAATTATCAAAGGCCAAGACATCTTCTGATGCTCCGGAATTTGATGCATATTTTGAATTAGCAAAAAGGGATGAAAAAATTCAAGCTCACACGAACACGATCAAGTTATTGAGGGCTCAAATTGCCCAATTGAAGTCTCCCATGAATGCTGTGATCGACACCCATAAACCAATGTCTGCAGATTCTCATAACTTTCAACTTCAAAACACAATCAACTTACTTAAACATGAAAATGATTGTTTTCAAGCTGAAAATTCTAAAGTTAAACAACATTACAAAAAGTTATATGATTCGATCAAGATCACTCGTGATAAAACCAATGAAAAGATAACCTCTTTGCTTAATGAAATTGAGAATCTAAAGACAAAGGTGAAAGGGAAAATGCCGATTAATGAAAGTGAGAATATCAATTCTGTGGTTTGTAAATGTAAAAAATATGCATGTGAGGCTGTTTTTATTCCTCTTCCCCTTAAGAACAATGAGCTAGTCCATAGGGATTACCTTAGACATCTTAAGAACTGCCTGGACATGACCCGTGAAACCATTGAAGAAGATAGAATGGTGAGACCATATGATAACTCCCTATCGGATGTTTGCTTTCTCACCAAGCGGTCACAAGAGTTGTTAGAATATGTCATAGGTACATGTCCCAAGATTCCCAACATGCGTGATAAAAATGGCACATCATCATCTAGGAATTTGAAGAAGCATGTTACTTTTGATAAACCTTTGGCTAGTTCTGATCATAGCACATCGCCACCTAGAAACCAAACAACTGTGCAACAATCTAATGTTTCCATCGTCAATTCTACAGGAGTAATCAATGTCACTAAAGCTAGCGGGTCAAAGCCTAAAGGCAATACAAGGAATGATAGGACTTCGCCTGCTAAGAGTGATCAAGGGAAGAAAGTAGAAGACCACCTTAGGAACAATAAGATTGATTTGAATGGAAAGAATCATGTTGATTCTAGTATTTGCGTTAAGCGTACTGTAATTAATTCGAATTCTAATGCTACTTGTAAGACTTGTAATGGTTGTTTAATTTTTGGTAATCATGATGAATGTGTTGTGTCTTTTTTGAAATCCTCTTATAAATCCCCAGTTAAATTTGCTAAGACACACAAACTGGAAAACAATACTTGGAAAGCTACAGGAAGAGTTTTTAACAAAGTAGAATATCAGTGGAAACCTACTGGAAGAAAATTCACTCTAGGAAACCAGTGCCCATTGACTTACATGCCCGACCCTAAGTCTTTAGAGGTTAAGAGATGGAAGGCTACTGGTAGAAAATTCCCTTTAGTGACCCAATGCCTTGATAGTAAGATAGCCGCTTCCACTGGCATCGGTTCATCTGTGAGAACCAATGAAAATACTGATCCTGTATCTCTCAAGTAAGCGTGTGCTAACCTATTGGATCCCAATTACACTTGGGGATCCATGTTTTTCAGTTATCCATATCTGTCTGGTTTCAAATGCAGGTCGTACAAATCGTCCTGTGGTATTTGGACTCAGACTGCTCAAAACATATGACTGGGGATCGCTCTAGGCTCAGAAATTTAGTGAAAATGTTTATCCGGGCAGTTAGATTCGGAAACGACCACTTTGGAGCTATTATGGGGTATGGTGATTATGTGTTTGGTGATAGCGTGATTTCTAGAGTTTACTATGTGGAAGGACTCGGGCACAACTTATTCTCTGTTGGACAATTCTGTGATTCTGATCTTGAAGTGGCCTTTAGAAAACACACATGTTTCGTTAGAGAATTGGATGGAGTTGATCTCCTTAAGGGAAGTCGTGGAACAAATTTGTATACCATCTCTATTGAAGACATGATGCGGTCCTCACCCATTTGCTTGCTCTCTAAGGCCTCAAAGAGCAAATCATGGTTATGGCACCGTCGTTTGAACCACTTGAACTTCGGCACCATTAATGAACTTTCTCGTAAAGATCTTGTTCGAGGCATGCCTAGATTAAAGTATGAAAAAGATCATCTTTGCTCATCATGTCAATTGGGTAAAAGCAAGAAACAAACTCATAAACCAAAACCCACCAACTCCAACACTGAAGTACTCCATACCCTTCACATGGATCTGTGCGGACCCATGAGAGTGCAAAGCTTCAATGGGAAAAGATATATTCTTGTTATTGTGGATGATTACTCACGATTCACATGGGTGAAGTTTTTAAGATCCAAAGATGAAACTCCCGAAATCATCATCAAAATAGTCAAGCAGTTGCAAGTAAGGCTCAACAAAACCGTTAGAATCATTCGCACTGACAATGGAACTGAGTTTGTTAACCATCAACTCACTCAATTTTATGAAAGTATCGGCATCAGTCATCAGAAGAGTATTCCTCAAACTCCTCAACAAAATGGAGTTGTTGAAAGACGGAATCGCACACTAGTTGAAGTTGCTCGCACTATGCTGTTATTCTCAAAGACACCAATGTTTCTATGGGCAGAAGCCATTGCTACTGCATGCTACACTCAAAATCGGTCATTGATACATCCTCTCCACAACAAGACACTGTATGAGCTGGTGCATCTCAAAAAGCCTGATCTCTCCTTTCTTCGTGTATTTGGTGCCCTATGCTATCCAACTAACGATAGTGAAGACTTAGGGAAGCTTAAAGCTAAGGCTGATATTGGGGTATTCGTCGGATATGCGCCATATCGAAATGGGTACCGAATCTACAACAAAAGAACCCGACAAATCATGGAAACAATCCATGTCACGTTTGATGAGCTGACAGAGCATACGGCTTCAGGACACACCAGTTCTAGACCCTCACCAAATCTTTTATCTCCTGGACCAATAAGTTCGGGACTTGTGCAGAACTCCAACCATGTCACTCCTTATGTTCCTCCTACAAGTGAAGAATTGAAAATGTTATTTAATCCTATGTTTGGTGAGTACTTCGAGTCACAGCCACCTCATGTACCGGTACAGCCGGCTGCTGAACTTAATATTATGGCTGAAAATGCACCTCATGATACAAATGGTCCACCTACCTCCATCTCTCTTGATTTGGATGCACCAGAATGTAGCAACACTCAAAATGAATAAAATATTCAATCGTCTTTTGAACACCAAGGAGTGGCATCTGATAACTCATGGGAAGTCAATCCGTTTGCACCACCTGAGGAAGAACCATTTGAAAATGTTTTTGCACCTGAATCCTCCAATGAAGCATCTTCCTCAGAAGAGTCAAACAATACTATATCAGTTCACTATCCTCAACCTCATGAACATCTCAGAAAATGGACAAATGATCACCCCATGGACAACATCATTGGAAATCCCTCACGACCTGTGTCCACCAGAAAACAATTTGCCACTGATGCCTTGTGGTGCTTCTTCAACTCAGTCTTATCCAAAATCGAACCCAAAGACTTCAAGGATGCCCTAACAAAGGTATCTTGGTTCACTGCAATGCAAGAAGAAATCCACGAGTTTGATCGTCTTGATGTATGGGAATTAGTACCACCATCTGAATGTGCAATGATCATTGCTCTCAAATGGATTTTCAAAGTTAAGCTTGATGAGCATGGTGATGTGTTGAAAAACAAGGCTCGATTAGTTGCAAAAGGATACAGTCAACAAGAGGGTATTGACTTTGAAGAATCATTTGCACCTGTCGCTCGTATCGAGGCCATTAGAATCTTTCTTGCCAATGCTGCCAGCAGTAACATGATTGTTTATCAAATGGATGTTAAGACTGCCTTCCTGAATGGGGACTTAAAGGAGGTGGTTTATGTTACTCAACCTGAAGTGTTTGTGGACCCAGAAAGACCTAATCATGTGTATCGCTTAAAGAAGGCATTCTATGGTCTCAAACAAGCTCCAAGAGCTTGGTACGACACACTTTCCAAGTTTCTCCTTGCAAATTGATTTACCAAGGGTGTAGTTGATCCTACCTTGTTCACTAGGAATACTGGAAACAACCTTCTTCACGTTCAAATCTATGTTGATGATATCATCTTTGCATCGTCGGATTCCAAGGAATGTGATCGCTTTGCTACGGAAATGAGTTCCAAGTTTCAAATGTCTATGATGGGACAAATGTCTTTCTTCTTGGGGTTACAAATCTCACAAAATCCGAGCGGCATCTTTATCAATCAAGCCAAGTATGCTAGTGACATCCTCAAGAAGTTTGGCTTTGATTCAAGTGACACAGTTGATACACCCATGGTTGAAAGATCCAAACTCGATGACGACTCAACTGGAGTAACTATTGATCAGACCAAATACAGAAGCATGATTGGATCTCTCATGTACCTCACAGCAAGTAGGCCAAACCTTCTTTTTGCCGTATGCATGTGCGCCAGGTATCAATCCAAGCCCACCAAAAGGTACTTGGAAGCAGTCAAGAGAATCTTCAGATATCTCCAAGGGACAATCCACATGGGTCTTTGGTACCCTAAAGACAATGCAATGGCTCTCACGGCCTACTCAGATGCTGATCATGCGGGGTGTCAAGATACTCGCAAAAGTACTTCCGGAGGTGCTCAATTATGGGGTGAGAAACTTGTCAGCTGGTCATCCAAAAAGCAGATGTGCACTTCAATATCATCCACAGAAGCTGAATATATAGCCATGTCCTCGTGCTGTGCTCAAATTTTGTGGATGAGATCACAACTATCAGATTATGGATATGATTTTAACAAAATCCCAATGTATTGTGATAACAATAGTGCCATTGCCCTGTGTTGCAACAATGTCCAGCACTCCAGAGCCAAGCATATGGACATTCGTCATCACTTCATCAGAGAACAAGTGGAGAAAGGGATAGCGGAACTCTACTTTATGAGAACGGAGTTTCAGCTGGCTGATATATTCACAAAGGCTCTTTCTCGGGAAAGATTTCAGTTCATTCTCCCACGACTTGGGATGAAGAGCCTCACTCCAGAAACTCTTAAGTCTCTCTAGGTAGAGAATGATGATTGAAGGATTGGCTTCACATATCCTTTGTACATAAGATTTATCGAAAAGAAAATAGAAAAATATAAAACCTATAAAAACCATAAAAATCTGAAAAATCACAAAAATACAAAAATATTCTTCTTACGACATGTCTCTTGTGTAATCAATATTATGTACGTTTCTAGAAATGTCATTCAATAATGACACGGAATCATACATATGATTGAGCAATAGTTTTTCGGTTTCAAATAAAGTTTTTTTTTTTTTTCTAAAACATGCCGTCTCTCAAAATATTCTTCAAAAATATGGCTTACAGTTATTTCAGGCAGTAACCCGGACTTCAAAATTATGGCTTGCTATTACTTTAGATAGTAACCCGGTTTTCAAAATGAGGAAAACACGTCGCCAAAAAGACGGTTGTTCCTAGTAAAGGGTGCCATTCATCCGAGCGTGAATTACTTTATATTCATGCACCCGCTATCTAATGTACGTTTCAGTGCATTATTTCTTGATAGCCAAATACTTTCCCTTCTATGATTTTTCCGGAAAGTATTTGTGCAAAACTTGGTGGTACCATGAGATTTTGATTGAAAATCAAAGTGAATCTAAATTTTGATAAAATTTTTCACTCAATCAATGACATCTTTTATTTAAGCTTTAACATCCGTCATTGATTGAGGGGGAGAGTGATTTCTCAAAATTTTATGTATCGTCAAAACTCTCCACACTTTGTATAAAAACCTTGCAATAAAACAATTTGTGATGGTTATGTGTTATAATGAGCACATTTTCAAAGAGTTTTCGTTAAAACTTCAAATCTTTTGTAAACTCATCAAATCTGACACATAACAATCTCCCTCACAGATTGAGGGGGAGCAAGTAAAAGGTTCCTTTTATCAGAAAATATTAAAACTGACCGCATTTCTCTCCCAAAAGCTTTCTAACTTATTTAAATCAATTGAGATCCAAAATCTCGAAAGATTTGAAATTTTTGATCGGGGGAGATAATGTGATTTAAATATGAAATCTGATAATTAAAAGTGATCTTTTGGACTCAATAAATAGGCTCCCACATATGTGCTAAACACTTTCGAATATCGATGCACATATTGAGGGGGAGCAAAAGGCTTTTGTGGAAGTAATACCAAAGACCGACCATTTATCTTTATGCATGGAGTTATAAGGATGGTTAAGGTTAGTATGAATTCCCATGATCCACCAGAACCGAAAGGATCTTCCCAGGGACAATCCTCTAGATAGATTAGAAGTCCTTAGGAATGATTGAAAAAAGGAGTAAATTGAGAAAGGGAAGAGTGCGGACTGAGATAGAGCTAGGACTGGAACAAACCCAACAAGGTTCTAGTGGTGAAGTCTTGGTAAGCACTGAAGGGGTTGAAAAATGAAAAAGAAATGTAATGAGAAAGGGTGAAAAGAAATAGCCCTCCATATATTCAACCTTAGGGCAGAAACCGGGTTCAATTCATGATCTACTGGCGGTTACTAAGGTAACACCGGTATTGAAGACAAGACGTCATGGACCCAGTGACGCACTGCACTAAACTTCCCAACCACTTAAGTTCTCTTAAAAGAGCTTGTTTCAGTCTCACAGGGAACCCTGTGCAATGTATCGATCGCTCATTGCGAGCCATGTTGGTACCTAAACAGGAGACGCCTCCCCAGTCTCTAGGAGCGAATCAAAACGCACTATTGAGTCTAGATCCATGAGATCATCCATAAATCTCGATAGGACACACTTCCAAATATGCTTATTGTTTCACACAATGTGGAAAATAAGATAAAATATTTAGAGTCCTACGCATTATCCTTGTGGTATTGCCAGAACATCCGAGTGATATGAAAATATTCACGATGAAGATGGAAATCCTTCTAGAGCGAACATCACTCAAGCTCTTTGTAGGTGACATGTGAGATCCATCTTGGATCAATGATCAAGTGACAACTGGAAAGCAACAATTTTGTGATTCAAAATTGAATCAAACTTGTTCTAGGATATGGATTGACGGATACTTTTGCAAAACCTTTCAATGTGCTCACAAACTTACTTTTGAGCACATTGATTGTGTAAAATCTTTCAAACAAAAGTATTTTTGATGGAAATGTGATTCAAAGTATAAAACTCTTGTCGTGTCTCAAAAATGTTTATCATATGACACGCGAGTGATTTCTATAAATCAATTTCTCATCAATCCGTGAATATCAATTCACTGATTCACTCTATCGTGCTGTCTGCTTTGAGACGTTCCGGTATGAGAACATGCTTGGTATGAAGATTCCGAAGTGGATTCTTTGGAAAATTCATCACTACAAGCTGGAAATTCCTGTCAAGGAGAGTCTTCTTTAAAAGAGACTCTACCTGATCACAGGTCGGTTTTCACAAAACCGGAGGGTAGTCTGTCCTCTCAGAACGAATAACAAAGCCATATTCATTCTCTATCTTTATTGCTAACTGATGTTGTCATTTTAGTATAGTGTTTATTTTACCGAAGAAATGCTTAGGAAAGTATTTCCCCGGGTCGTGTCCCAACGAAGGTGTGAATGGAATTCTCAATTCCCGATTCGTGAAACGTGTCGTGAAAGTGGTAAAAAGGTGATTTGATGAGATTATACTAATGAATTAGTAAATGAAGTACAAATAATCACTTAAACACGTATTTCAAATAAGGCAACTAGAAACATAACGTAAAATCGAAAACGTAAACTAAAACGTGAAATAAACGTTAACGTACGAAATAAAACGCGACTTTTAAGCTACACTACTCCTACGAACTTGGAAATAATTTTGAAAAGTTAAAAATGATAAAAGAAAATTTTTAGAAAAAGAAAAATATTTTTTTTGACTTTTTATTTATTTTTTATGAATTAAAAACTAATTAAAAATTAAAAGAAAATGCAAATAAGGTGAGAAAAATGAAAAATAAAATTTGAAAATTATAAAATAACTAAAAACTAATTTTAAAACTAAAAACTAATATTTTTTTTTGGCTTTTTGTGTAATTTTTAGGAATTAAAAACTATTAAATCTAATTAAAAATTCAAATTAAATTCAAAATAAATGAGAAAAATGCAAAATAAATTTCTAAAATTCTAAAATAAATGAAAATAATTTTCTAAAATATTTTTGAATTTTTCTAGGCTTTTTCAGATTTTTTTGGATTTTTTAGTAATTAAAAAGTATTAAATTTTGATTAAAAATGAAAATAAAATAAGAAAAATAGTAAATCTATTCAGAAAAATTTGAAAAAATTACAGAAAATCTAGAATATTAAAATGAGCTTGAGAAAAAATTTTGAAACTAAAATAAGCCATAAAAGTGCTTATAAGCTTGAAACAGCTTATTAGGAGTGCTTATTAATAAGCAATCCTTGACCAAGTGAACTGAAACTTTGTCCAACTGATATTTTGACTTATTTAATCTACCAATTGCTATTTGCTTGTTTGCTTGTTTGACTTTTGATTTGCAATTGCTATTTGACTTAACTGAATTTTAACTGTTCAAATCCTATCCTACAAGTATTACTAAGCTGTTTTAATGTTTAATTACCCTAAGTGCAACTAATTTTTACCAAATCGCAAGATCACAAGCACCTAAGAACGCTAGAACACACAGAATTAATGCCTTAAGTGAACCTTGACTTTTACTATGCACCCTACTATTTTTATGATTGCTTAAACTTACACTATCCTAAAGTAAACTAATTATGCAGTATTGATCACAAATAAACAGCAAGAACACCAAGATCCCATCTGATCCAAACACCCCTGCATCTTAACAGCTCATACTACAACTATGATATTAAGCTTCTAATCTACCAATTATATGAATGAAACAGTTTGCCTAGATGATACTAAAACTATTTGAACCAACAGATTCAACAAGGAACGACAAGAACCTAATTATGCAGTTAAGACTAAAGTAAGGCAGTGGAAATGAACTCTATATTAGGTGATTCAAAAGCAACAGGTAAGAGTCAATTCAGCTACTAACTACAACAATAAACAAATAAATCCTATGGAACAGTAACTACTAACAAGAGCAGACCTAAACCATTCAAATCATAAGATGCATAAAAATGAAAAGTGAGCTTACAATTGTCAATACCCTAACTGAAATAGGGTGAACATACAACCAGAGCCTATCCTTCTATTACTCAAATAAACCGCCTCTGTTGACTATCTTTGATCAATGAACAATACTTGATACAAGGCTAAATGGAATTAATAACTGAACAGTAAGATATAAACTCACAATAAGCATAGAATGGCTTATTTGAGCTTATAGAAAGGAATATGTCAGTTTGATAAACCACTTTATCCTTATATGCCAAACTAAATTAAGCAGAGTGACAGCTTATGATACTTAAAACTAATTAAAAATAAGAGCTAAATTGAAATAAAAAGCTTATTACCAAATGAACACAAAACTAATTTAGAAACTTATGAAATTATAAAAACACAGAACTAAAAGCTTAAAACAGATATATATAAAATCAGACTTATATTAATTGAAAGTGGATTACCATGTTTGATAGTTAAAAGATAACAGCTGAAAAATATAAACTAAAAGCTAAAACTAATCTACCACTAATCTATTCCTACTCCTAATGATTTCCAACGTGAGTGAGGAAGGAGTATTTATAGCCTGAGGAGATGACTTGGTGAAGCTTCTGGATTGTGCTTTCTCTCTTATAATCTTAGCCCTTGATCTCAGCTTCTATCTAACGCGTGATTCTTGTCCCTTGGATTGATTTTATGATGTGATGTATCCTCCGTGTCTCTCCTGATTAGACCACGTGTCCTGACATACGCCCCTGACACCTTGTCAACTTCTAGAAACTCAAATCATGAGGTAATTATTGTGAGATTGGGGTAATTTGGTGGGAGGTGAGACTAGGGTTCTTCAAATAGTACATTTTCTGGGTAATTAAGTTAAAAGGGTGGGGGGGGGGGGGGGGGGGGGGCGGGGTGAGTTTGGTTTGGGATTTTATTATAAAAAATGTTTTGACCGGGTAATGGGGTTTGACCGGGGTGTATTTTGGATCGGGTTTAAAAATGGTTTGGGCTGGAATGTTTTTGGGCTTAGATATCTTTGGGTTTATTATGGATCAGGTTTTGGTATTTAGGATTTTTATTATTAACAAGGACTATTGTTGTAAAACCTGAATAATTAGGGACCTTTGCTGCCGTTTTCAAAAACTTTCTTCCAAGGGCTTAAAATGATATTATCTGATTCTTGAAGGACCATAATTGACTTTTCTTTAATTATTTCTTCAAAGGATAATTTTTGCCAAAATCTGAAAGCTGAGGGACTGAAATCGCCAAATACTCAAACTTTGCCCATGAACTATTTTTTGCATCTTTCTGAATCTCTGAGGACTTCTAATGACATTTTGAGCTTTCTTTGATCATTTAGCTTCCCCGGCTCCGGCTTTTGACCTTTTTCCAATCTCGTGCTCGTTTTTGTCGGTTTTGCTTTGTTTTTGTTCATTTTTCTCATATCCGTACCTGCACATACACAAATACAAAAACATACATTCTCTTGGCATATTTGGTTAGTATTTGGTGTATTTGGTCTGATTTAGGTCTAAAAAGGATGTGTGAATAAGCACTCATCAAAATCCCCCAGACTAAGGTATTGCCGTGCCCTCACGCAATGTCATCACCTCACGCTTAATAGATAAATAATTTCAAAACCTCTCTTTACTGATGTTGTAAAGTAGCAACGATGTTCAAAAGAGATAGTAAAATCATTTATTCTAAAAAACGCTCTGTTTTCCGATTTTCATAAATAACAACTACTACTACTTTTTTTTGTTCTTTTTTTTTTCATTTATATATGAGACGGTTGGTTTGACTTTCATTATCAATTCTTATCTGTTGATAATTTTCAGGGTCAACGAGTAGAAACACTTCTCACAGAGAAGAGACCATACGGATAAAAATCGTCATCCTTGATTTTTCACAAGCTCCCAAACTAAGCGTAAAATCGAGATCATTGTTTATCCACAAGTTAGGTTCTAACACTACCCACAAAAGTTACTTGTGTATTACCTCTTGTTCCCAAGTCCTAAGTTTGATATCTCAAGATTTTAATTTGTGAGAAATGAGTTGCTTCATATTTTCTCGTTTTGATAGTTATTAGTCCGATAAGAGCACAAAATTTGGACGCTAAATAGTTTCCAAACTTTCCCTCGAAAACCCCTGCATACAGAAATCGGGTCCACATGAAGGTCTCTGATTTAACACGATTTGTAGGGGCTCCCTTTTTATTTACGAACGAGACATACCATGTTTGATACCCGAAACGGAAGCTTTTTATTAGGGAAACCCCCGGAGTCGAAGCTTGGCATTTTTGCACAATTATAAGCACTTTAATAATACTTTGGTCCTTAGTCCTTTATTTCTTTTACAATCAACGGTTTATGAGCCGCCAAGATGTAAGAGCTTTATTATGACTTTGGATTTCTATCCACTTCTTTTTTATAGCTTTGGATTCCTCTGCCTTTTTATTTGGCTTTGGACTATTATTATTGATATTCATAATCATATGCCAAACCCCGAGTCCTACGGCCTTTACTAAGATCACAACATCGGCTGCGAACCGGCAAGATGCAATAGTCTATTTCACCGTAACACTGGCAGTACCCCTATGTGTACCAAACCCCCATATGCAGAGATTTTGTTGGGAACGAGAAAAAACTAAGTATTGCCCAAACCGTATACCCTTAATTAATCCTAGAGATCTATTTTTATTGGTGTGCAAGCTTGTGGGAACAAGGAGGCCACAAGTACCTTTTGTGGGCTCTAAAGAGATCCAACTACTCCACGTTTAGCATGAAACTTCTGAATAAACTCTATCATTCCTCGATCTCCGCAAATTTAAAATCCCAAGTAATGAGATCCGCGGATGCTTAGCCATAATCTTTTAATTATTTTGGTTAAGGGAGACGAGCTAGGGCTCAACACGCCCGGTCAAGTCGAAACATTTATTTCTACTCTCGCCGGTAGGAAAGTCAAAACAAGGTGTCAAATCTTATTATAATACCATTTTTTTTTTATTATAAAGCGGTGACAAAAATTTAAAATTTTGGTGGAAAACGGAGTTGCGTAAGTTAACAGCTGAGACGATGGTACAGGTCAAATCGAATCGAAGATTCACCCCCCCCCCCCCCAGACTAAAGTGAAACATTGTCCTCAATGTTTTAAGGGTACGGGTAATCCTACGTAAAATCTAAGGCCGTTTATTAAGTTTGGCAAGAGATAAACGTTAGTCGATAAGATTTTGGATATGGTGAATTTCCGAAAGAGCAGCGAAGGATGAGACTCGAGTGGAGAGAACGACAAACCACGAGCACGAGAGTCCTCAAACTTCGGGGAAATTCCTGAACATTCACAAACAACCACGAAAACACGAGTTTGGAAAGGGTCGCCCCCCTCACGTCACGTTATTAAAGAAAATAGAAAATGTAGAAGATGAAAATGGATAAGCATGGGGTGCCTCCCACGAAGCGCTTGTTTTTTATTACCGAGTCACATGAGCTTGACTCGATCCCCGAATTTAATCGTCCTTGGGGAGAGCAGATGGAACGGACACTCGGCATAAAAGATGGAGATGTCGGGGTAAAAAACGGTATCCTCACTCCCGGTGGAGTGGAAAAGTGAAGAAATGAGGGGATAAGAAAAGAATGGTTGAAACACCCGGATGATAAAAGCAAAGTCAAATTCTGAATCACGGGTGGGTTGGGTGGGTAAAATATTAAGCATAGGAACATCTTGTTCAAAAATCTCGTCCACCACTCCAAAAATAACGTCATTCGTATCTGATTCAACATCTACATCGGGTGGTTTCGCCGGTGGACGAGAAGAAGGTAAATCGGAAAGAATATTTCTTTGAAGGTCATTCTCGTCATTCTCAATACCCGGTGGTATCAAGTCATCCGCAACAAGAAATCGATCGGTATCCTCTAAAAGAGGGTCACGTGACGGATTATCGGAAATAAGCACAAAATCAATCTCAAAATCAAAACGCTCATAATCCAGAAGAGAGATATCGGCATGAATAGTGGGATTGCTACTACTCGTCTCTTCAAATCGAAAAATTTCAAGCTCGGGTAAGAAATCACTATCCATATCGGGGATAGGAGAAAAAGTCGTAGGATCTTTCAATGCCTCAATTTTAGAAACAAGAAGATTAATATTCAATAATTTTTCACGAAGAGCTTCATCTTGGATTTCCGCGTCATCATTTTCATAATTATCATCGATATCTCCACAAGAATCTTCATCACTCGTAGTATACTCATTGTGAGAATCGGAATAACTTTCAACTTCATCAAAATCTTCATTGCTCATCGGAGGGAGAGAAGTTGACGGTTCTTCATTCAATAATTCTTCAAGGACACGAATATCTTCCTCCGGATTAAAATTAGAGTCGTCAACAGTTATCGGAGTGGAATCATTAGCAAGACATGCCTCGATCTCGTCTAAAAAGACATCACTCCTCTCAACCGATGTGAAAGAAGGATAAGAAGTATCAGCAACAATTTCATAATCCCCGGACTCACTTGGGATTGAGACGAGGTTCTCAACACTAGACTTATTGAATTCGTCCGATTCCGTTGCCGGAATAGTGTTAAGATGCTCGTCCCCCATTTTTAGAGAGTCCTCGGGTTCGATGGGAGAAACAACGGACGTTTTGTGAGGATTGAGATCGAACGTAATTTTCTCATCATCGTCGTTGTAATCATAGTAAACAAAATTTTTAAAAGGATTAGACGCTCTCTCTTCTGCAATAGACTTCTCACGAGGCTCAGGAGTATGAGTATAACGATTAGCCACCAACTCTTTTAACTTCTCGATCATGGATTTAATTTCACAAATATTATTAGTAAAATCGGAAGTTTGTGGGGGTTGGTTAAAACCATGAGAATCGTAACAAGAATTCGGCTCATAATAAAAATTTTCAAACGATCCCCCACAATTTTCAAAATTTGATGAACTTTGGAACGAGTTATCATTGTAATTTTGGTACTTGCTCATAAAAGTTTTGAAAAGGAAGATTGAAATCATTTTGAGGGTAATTATCAAAACTCGTTTCACAAGCGTAAGACATTTCAGCACTCGGGGCGTAACATACACAATTCACGTATCCACATTGATTACAAAAACATTGCCCACACGGTAATCCTTCGTCGGATGGATTTCCACAATTAAAGCAAGTGAACGGAGATGGCGGTGGTGTTGGATAGTAATCGGGAACGTTTTGAAAGATTGCGTTTCGAACATACTCGGGAGTATTACAAAACAAACAAACTCCATCGTGAATATCATTACGACATTGTTCGCACGTACACCAAACACATGAACCTTCAAAGAACGGTTCTCCACATTTAAAACACATCGGATCCATAAGTGAGAAAGTGAAAGAATTATCGGTTTAGAGGGTTAAAGAAGAAGAATCAAATGATAAGAGGATAAGAAGATTATTTTTAGTTTTTAATTATCATAAAATCAAATAAAAGGAAAATCAAAATGGAAAAGGAAAATCTTTTTGTATTTTTATTTTTGGAAAACAAAATTCAAAAACTTAAAACTTTTATTTTCTTTTATTTTTTCAAACGTTACGTTAATCGTAACCGTTTTCTTTAAATCTACTCGCGACGGAACGGGAGAGAAGAATGGATCTCTCTTCAGCTTGCAATTTAATGTCAAAGCTTCCGTATTTCCTGCTTATTCGATCGTAGAATTAAAGTAATCCGATTAGCAACTAATTTCACGCGTTGTTATATTGAGAAGCTTATTTGGTTTACAACGCTCTTCCTTTCGGTCGAGACGAGGCTGTAACTTTATTATTTTTTTTGGTATTTTTGAAAACACTTTAGGAAAAGTGTTTTTGATTTTTCAATTTTTTTTTTTTTGGTTTTTATAGAAAATATATACAAGGAAGGTTTTCAAAACACAATTTCGAAAAACGAAAACTAAAAATTCACTTCAACCTTCCCCAGCAACGGCGTCAAAATTTTGATGTTGTCGTTTTAGTATAGTGTTTATTTTACCAAAGAAATGCTTAGGAAAGTATTTCCCCGGGTCGTGTCCCAACGAAGGTGTGAATGGAATTCTCAATTCCCGATTCGTGAAACGTGTCGTGAAAGTGGTAAAAAGGTGATTTGATGAGATTATACTAATGAATTAGTAAATGAAGTACAAATAATCACTTAAACACGTATTTCAAATAAGACAACTAGAAACATAACGTAAAATCAAAAACGTAAACTAAAACGTGAAATAAACGTTAACATACGAAATAAAACGCGACTTTTAAGCTACACTACTCCTACGAACTTGGAAATAATTTTGAAAAGTTAAAAATGATAAAAGAAAATTTTTAGAAAAAGAAAAATATTTTTTTTTGACTTTTTATTTATTTTTTATGAATTAAAAACTAATTATACTAATTAAAAATTAAAAGAAAATGCAAATAAGGTGAGAAAAATGAAAAATAAAATTTGAAAATTATAAAATAACTAAAAACTAATTTTAAAACTAAAAACTAATTTTTTTTTGGCTTTTTGTATAATTTTTAGGAATTAAAAACTATTAAATCTAATTAAAAATTCAAATTAAATTCAAAATAAATGAGAAAAATGCAAAATAAATTTCTAAAATTCTAAAATAAATGAAAATAATTTTCTAAAATATTTTTGAATTTTTCTAGGCTTTTTCAGATTATTTTGGATTTTTTAGTAATTAAAAAGTATTAAATTTTGATTAAAAATGAAAATAAAATAAGAAAAATAGTAAATCTATTCAGAAAAATTTGAAAAAATTACAGAAAATCTAGAATATTAAAATGAGCTTGAGAAAAAATTTTGAAACTAAAATAAGCCATAAAAGTGCTTATAAGCTTGAAACAGCTTATTAGGAGTGCTTATTAATAAGCAATCCTTGACCAAGTGAACTGAAACTTTGTCCAACTGATATTTTGACTTATTTAATCTACCAATTGCTATTTGCTTGTTTGCTTGTTTGACTTTTGATTTGCAATTGCTATTTGACTTAACTGAATTTTAACTGTTCAAATCCTATCCTACAAGTATTACTAAGCTGTTTTAATGTTTAATTACCCTAAGTGCAACTAATTTTTACCAAATCGCAAGATCACAAGCACCTAAGAACGCTAGAACACACAGAATTAATGCCTTAAGTGAACCTTGACTTTTACTATGCACCCTACTGTTTTTATGATTGCTTAAACTTACACTATCCTAAAGTAAACTAATTATGCAGTATTGATCACAAATAAACAGCAAGAACACCAAGATCCCATCTGATCCAAACACCTCTGCATCTTAACAGCTCATACTACAACTATGATATTAAGCTTCTAATCTACCAATTATATGAATGAAACAGTTTGCCTAGATGATACTAAAACTATTTGAACCAACAGATTCAACAAGGAACGACAAGAACCTAATTATGCAGTTAAGACTAAAGTAAGGCAGTGGAAATGAACTCTATATTAGGTGATTCAAAAGCAACATGTAAGAGTCAATTCAGCTACTAACTACAACAATAAACAAATAAATCCTATGGAACAGTAACTACTAACAAGAGCAGACCTAAACCATTCAAATCATAAGATGCATAAAAATGAAAAGTGAGAGCTTACAATTGCCAATACCCTAACTAAAATAGGGTGAACATACAACCAGAGCCTATCCTTAGACAGGCTAAACAACCACTTCTGAAACCAGTTTCTCCTCTGAATACTTCTATTACTCAAATAAACCGCTTTTGTCGACTATCTTTGATCAATGAACAATACTTGATACAAGGCTAAATGGAATTAATAACTGAACAGTAAGATATAAACTCACAATAAGCATAGAATGGCTTATTTGAGCTTATAGAAAGGAATATGTCAGTTTGATAAACCACTTTATCCTTATATGCCAAACTAAATTAAGCAGAGTGACAGCTTATGATACTTAAAACTAATTAAAAATAAGAGCTAAATTGAAATAAAAAGCTTATTACCAAATGAACACAAAACTAATTTAGAAACTTATGAAATTATAAAAACACAGAACTGAAAGCTTAAAATAGATATATATACAATCAGACTTATATTAATTGAAAGTGGATTACAATGTTTGATAGTTAAAAGATAACAGCTGAAAAATATAAACTAAAAGCTAAAACTAATCTACCACTAATCTATTCCTACTCCTAATGATTTCCAACGTGAGTGAGGAAGGAGTATTTATAGCCTGAGGAGATGACTTGGTGAAGCTTCTGGATTGTGCTTTCTCTCTTATAATCTTAGCCCTTGATCTCAGCTTCTATCCAACACGTGATTCTTGTCCCTTGGATTGATTTTATGATGTGATGTATCCTCCGTGTCTCTCCTGATTGGACCACGTGTCCTGACATACGCCCCTGACACCCTGTCAGCTTCTAGAAACTCAAATCATGAGGTAATTATTGTGAGATTGGGGTAATTTGGTAGGAGGTGAGACTAGGGTTCTTCAAACAGTACATTTTCTGGGTAATTAAGTTAAAAGGGGGGGGGGGGGGGGGGCGGGGTGAGTTTAGTTTGGGATTTTATTATAAAAAATGTTTTGACCGGGTAATGGGGTTTGACCGGGGTGTATTTTGGATCGGGTTTAAAAATGGTTTGGGCTGGAATGTTTTTGGGCTTAGATATGTTTGGGTTTATTATGGATCAGGTTTTGGTATCTAGGATTTTTATTATTAACAAGGACTATTGTTGTAAAACCTGAATAATTAGGGACCTTTGCTGCCGTTTTCAAAAACTTTCTTCCAAGGGCTTAAAATGATATTCTCTGATTCTTGAAGGACCATAATTGACTTTTCTTTAATTATTTCTTCAAATGATAATTTTTGCCAAAATCTGAAAGCTGAGGGACTGAAATTGCCAAATACTCAAACTTTGCCCAGGAACTATTTTTTGCAACTTTCTGAATCTCTGAGGACTTCTAATGACATTTTGAGCTTTCTTTGATCATTTAGCTTCCCCGGCTCCGGCTTTTGACCTTTTTCCAATCTCGTGCTCGTTTTTGTCGGTTTTGCTTTGTTTTTGTTCATTTTTCTCATATCCGTACCTGCACATACACAAATACAAAAACATACATTCTCTTGGCTTATTTGGTTAGTATTTGGTGTATTTGGTCTGATTTAGGTCTAAAAAGGATGTGTGAATAAGCACTCATCACTAACTATTTTTTTTCAGGGATACATATAAAGATGGCGTTGATGGTTCCAATTTCCAGCTGAATCGGGTCAATCCATACCTCATACTCACACATCCTACTCACTATCAATGACTATGAGAGACATACTACAACAAATGTTGAGAGACTACTAACAACGTTTCCGCAACTCTGATGAAAAAGTCTCCTGATCCACAACTCTAATGTAATGTCTCCAGATCCAGAAGGGTGTGAGCATGATGGTCCTTAAGTCACTACATCACATGAAGGCGATCGCGATACTACTATCGATGAGCTTGGAGATTTACTGTGGCTGATGATCTCAAAGAAGCTCAAAGATCACACATCTCAAAGGAACTCCAAATCACAAGTTCGTTGCTTGAAGTACAAAGTGTTCAGAAAAGTGAAGAATCAGAACCTACGAGCTACAATGACTTATGAATGCTTAAAGATCAAAGAGCTTAATTTCCAAGGTGACCTCGTGATTTAGTCGTTTTTTAGTATAGGTTTGTTTTTCCGAAGAAATGCTTAGGAAAGTATTTCCCCGGGTCGTTCTCCCAACGAAGGTAGAATGGAATCTCGAATTATCGGTTTGTGAATCGTGAGGTGAAAAGTGAGATATAATAGTGATTTTGTGAAATTAAAACTACGAATATCAAACATAAACTAAAAGGCAACAATCAAGCATATAAAATGATCTAAAAGAGATAAATGTGAAATATGTTTGCTAAGTGACGTGAAAAGTTCATTAAGTGTGGACTAAGGTTTGATGACGAATTATATTCCTTAAACAAGACTATTTTCTCACAACGTTGGTTTATTTTGAAAATAATCCTTTAAAAAGAAAAAAATTCAGATGTGTAATTTGATTATTCTTCGGCTTTTGCCCTTCAAATAATAAAACTACAAATCTAAATAATCTCACTAATTATTAATCACAATCCCTTTTTATTAATCCACACTTAAATCACAAATCCATATAACTGAAACAAACACTAATAAGCTACTTGCTACGCATACTAATCAAACTAATAAAAACAAATATTCTAACAAACATGATTAATAAACTAATTATATAAAAGTGAAAAGGAATAGAAAGTAGAACCCGATATAACGCGACGAGAATAATAAACCACCCGATTTTATAAACTTGTCAAATTATAAAGTTTATTTCTTTAATAGTTTTAATATCACCAAGTAGTAAATATAGTTTTTGACTTTATTCACTAATTAGCTTTATAAAAACTAGAAAAACTCTAAGCTTTATCAATAAGCAAGCTTATAAAACACATAAGCTCCTCGCCTTATGTAGAGAATGATGAGAAACTAAAAGAGATCAAAACTTTATAAAAGATTAGAGTGAATGAGCAATAATATGAACCAACTAAGCTATGAAAGAGCTTATTGGTTAAGAAAGCTACAAACTTAAAGTGATAAAAGCTAACTAAAGGCTAAAAGTTTAAAACTTTATTATAAAAACCTAATAGATCTAAGATAATAAGCAAATTTTATAAGAAAAACTAATAAATGTGCAAACTTTTTAAGAGATTAGTATTAAAACTATTTAGATCTAATAATAATAAACTAATTAATGACTTTTGATAAAAGAAAAACTAATAAAAATAAAATATTTTTGGTTTTTTATAAAGTAATTTGTAAAATAAAAAGTAGATCTAAGTTTATAAAAGCTTTTAAAACAAAGTAGTAAAAGAGTATTTATTGAATAAGCTAGATCTAAATAAATCACCAAAAACTAAGAAGCTAAAATAGATTTTTAGATGAAAAAGTAAATAAAAGAAAGATATGAGAAGAAGAGAAATAAACTAAATTGGATCATTAAGAGAAAAGATCATCTTCATTTATAAGCTAAAAAAACAATAAAGTTTTTAAAAATAAACTACAATCACCACTACAAATAAACTACAAAGCTACTATTCTAAAAATAAACTACTACTACTCTAATAAAAAAACTACTATTAAAATAAAAGCATGTGTAAAAAAAATGATCAGAGAATGATTGATTCAATCTGTGGTATTTATAGCCAATCATTTGACTCCTCTTCAATGAATTTGGCCTAAATTCTGTCCCTATACAATTAGATCTCGAATATTCCATGACACCTGTTAGTGATGCGTCATAAGCACCACGTGTCTAAGATTGGTTGGCTGAAATTCTGAAAATGCATCATCAAGAATACATGTCGGCTTCTGATTGGTTGAAATATTAATATTGCTTCTGAGAGAGGATGGGTAGAAATGGCTTCACGCGCTATGTGATTTATTTGTGGAGATGAACTTTCACGTGCCTTTTGCTATCTTTCTTTTCTTCATTGTTTTCTCTTCTCATGCAAAGTAGCCACCTCATTTTATCAATTTTGTCGTATACTACAAATGAACAACAAAGCACTGGCCTCAAGTCACAAATAGTACTCCATTTATCTATTTTCTTCTTTTCTTGAGTTTGTCGCTATCCCACAAAAATAGAAGCTGCATCACGTGTCAATGAAATTGCTATTTCATTTATTTCGTTGCTTCCCACTATCCAAAACAAATATGTATCACGTGGAGCCGAAAGTAGCACTTCATTTCTTGTTCACGTTCCATCTTTTCTTCTTTCATTTTTGTCGTGGCCTCAAGAGAGAGCAGGCATATGGAGCTTATGGTCTTGCATCAAAATGAATTAATTTCCAAGTGAGATAAGGACCATTGGATTAAATTAGGTAGTAATCCTATAACATGCAATACACCATAATATTGACTTCATTAAATTGATTGTCACATTTGATTTCCCAATTCTTTCATTGTCGCATGTGGCATGGGCTTGTACACCTTCGGGCTTTGTTTTCATCATTATTTTACTTCATTTAATCTTTCAATTTTTTCACCGTTTGCCTTGATGCTACAAGTAAAATTATGAATGATCCCGTAATTACGTGCTCTTTCCAATCTCGTGCTCGTTTTGTCGGTTTTTCTATATTTTTGTCCTTTTTTCAAAATATTCGTACCTGCACAATCACAAACGCAAAAACACATATATTTGACATTTTTAATATGTTTTTGGTCTTTTTGGTCCGGCTTTGGTCAAATAAAAGGTGTGTAAATTAACGCACACCACCTCGCTTAGGGGGAGATTGTTAGGAATACAAATATTCCTGTAAAAGTCTCGGTCACTTAATTATTGTAATAGTATTAAGTTAGCTCGTAGTTAGTTTATTTATTAGTTAGAATTAGATTAAGTAACATCTTGGAAGAAGGACGGGTCTTTACCCACTGTATGCCTGATCCACAGCCCGGGTGTGGGCGTTTTATCATTTGTTGGTTAGGAACTATAAATACCCCTCTCCATATGTGGAGAGGGTTGGACCTTCTCATACATTTAATCTAACATCACACTTTCTCTCTCAAGGTTCCAAGTTTTCTCTTCTTCCTTTTTCTCTTAATTCATACGCCACACTAATCACAAGAACCATCATGTTTGTGACTTGATTGATATTCTTCACCCTCAAATACTTCACCATCTCTATAACCTTGCTATCTCTCATATTCGCTTAGAATTCTCAGGCTTTGCTGCTAAAGATAAAATGATTTGAGATAATTAGTAGATACAACAACTATCACCCCTTCCAATGTAAAGATATGTAGACAACATTCATATTGTGATCAGTTAGTTCCTTGTCGCGCAAACTACTCGTTGTAGATCTCAAAACACATTGAGCAGATATAAAGAGTAGCAAAGAAAAAGACTCAGTGCATTGAGTCGTGCAAAGATTGTAAGATTATCATTGAGCTTATTTAATTAATAAAAAGTAAGCTCATTTTACAAAATTCCCAGGAAAAATCAACTTGCACTACCCAAATGAACAACTGAAAAGACTATCTAATGATAAAATTATCCAAGAACGTTTCATTAAACATGTAGAATGCAGTTTAGTGAATGAAACTGAGGACATCATAATCTACCTACCGCATATTAGTCCAAGGAAACTTGAATGTTGCAGTAGTGCTGCCACTTCCCCAGCGATCTGCTGGTACATGTCGGACCCTGCTACCATATCCGGTTGGTTTCTTAACACCACTTCCATCAAGCCAATGTGTCTTGGTTGTTTCATCACCTTCAACAATGGTGGACTTGGATTGCTTGCTCATGTTCTTTTTGCCTTCTTTAATCACACGAATTGGGTACAAATCTGGATTTATCGAAAGAGTATTTCTTAAAGTAACATATGCCTTTTTGTAATCAGGTTTTGTAATTAAAAGTCCACCTCTCTTCTTCCTTTTCCCATCCATGTTGAGGGTTCTAACCTCGTCCACTTCAAATCCATATATTGACTCTAAAACCCTTTTGATTTCAATCTAAAATATTTAAAGAAAATATTAACTAGATCAAACATACAAAAAAAATATGAAGAAACGTCTGCGAGGGTTGTGTACCTTTGAACCAGAAGGGATGGTTTTGAGGGCGATTTTAGTGATGTTAAAGAAAGAAATGGGCATCAGAAGTTTAATTGGTATATTAGCAAAGTTGACCACTCTTCTTCCCAATCTACTCCCCATGTTTTAAGCTGGAACACCTACAAAAATATGAATCAAATTATTTGAACACACAGTTTGGCTGACAACTATGCCTTCCAAAACCCTAGCGAAGCTGAGAACCCTAGATTAAGAAAAGGGAAAATTACCAAAATGGCCCGTTGCCCTGCGGTTTAGGCATATTTAGCCCTTTTTTGAAAAATTCCTGTTTTAGCCCAGGTTGCCCTGGGCAACTTTCGTACAACCAACCAAAAGATGACAAGTGTCCTCAAGTTGCCCAAAATACAAAAAAGTTGCCCAAAACACACGAAAGTTGCCCCGACGTGGCACTCTGTAGTTGGCTATGCAAAAACTTGCCCAGGGCAACCTGGCTAAAACGGGAATTTTTCAAAAAAGGGATAAATATGCCTAGATTTTGGGCAACTGGGCTATTTTACCAATTATCCCTTAAGAAAATCTACAGAGAACAATAATGGTGACCAAATGCGTGCATTGGGTCACATTGGATGTTGGTTAAAAGGGGTCACAATCCAAATGGTCTGGTCAAATGGCCAACCCTTATAAACAGATTAAAATGGATAATGGGTCAAACAGGCCCGGTCTCATTGCCTTTTGGCCCTAAATATTCCAATGTTTTAAATTCTTTTATAAATTTAATATAATAAATGCAATCATAAATTATGTTAAGTGTTTTATAGAAAAAAAGTATTGCATCACATTAAAGGAGCATTCAATTTAAATTAACAAAAAAATGCCTAATATTTGCAAACACATTAAAAACTAATGGCATTAATGGGCATATGCAAAATTGGTTGATGATTGGGTAATTTACTGTGGCAGAGAGTTCTAATTATGGCTGTGAACTCTATGCAATTTCTCATAAGCCACCTACTCCAAAAGACGCATTTTGTGACACAACAAATATATGTTGAAGTGAAAGATTCAAGGTCTTAACTCTTAATATATACTGCTGAGTGGAAAGTCGAATGTAGCTGCCCCGCCGCTTATATTACACAAGAAACCAATTATGCCTAATTTCAACGAAATATCATTTACGAAGACTGTTTCACACAATGACTTGTTATACCTGACACGTCTCTTATCACCTTAGTATGCTCATTTCAAGCAAAATATATCCAATAGACAATAGGCATGTAAATACACTAATAGTTTGTCTGATTTCCAAATCAGCTGACTTAATTTTAAGAATACTAAGTTTCATGGTGAAAAAGAATGCTACAGAATTTAATGATGGATGTGTTGGATCAACTCAGATATAACTAGCAAAACTGAACCATTGTACATTAGCTTAAAAACAATTTCTATATACATTGAACCTACCCAAATATAATTTTAAAAGAAGAGCCAGGAGGCCTAGGACAACCTTCATAACTTGTGAAAGAATTTGGAACTCATTCATATAAAGAAATGGTGTTCAGTAAAATTAACTTTGAAGACAACATTATAATAAAAAAGATCTGAAGTAGGACTAATAAAAGACGTACAATATGCTCCTCGTCTTGGTCACAACCTGATTAGTGTTGGCCAGTTGATCGAATTTGGTCAATCGGTGAAGTTGGATGGTGTATGATGGGTGATCAAGAGCAAGGGGTCGGGAAAATTATTGACGCATGCCCCGATGGTTACTAATAGAATGTTTCCCCTTGTTTTTGGTGATGATACAGAGGTTGCATTGGTTAATAACCAAGAGATGAATGATGCTAATCTCTGGCACTTACGGTATGGTCACTTAAATAGCAACCGTCTGCAATTGTTAAAGAACAAAGAAATGGTTAGCGGTCTTCCCTCTATTAAAGACCAGAAAAAGGTTTGTGAAGGATGTGTGCTCGACAAACAAGAAAAGAAGGCTTTTCCAGTTGGAAACTCGAGACAAGCGACTAAAGTCTAGAGTTAGTTCACACTGATCTATGTGGTCCAATGAAGAGTAAATCCTTATCTGGAGTCATTTACGTATATTTGGAAGTGTATGTTATGCCTTGATAACAGGTCACAAACATAAGTTAGAAGATAAGACGCAAAAATATATATTTGTTGGCTATTGCACTAATTCTAAACCTTATCGTCTATTTGATCCACTAATACAACGTTTAAGTGTTAGTAGAAATGTTGTGTTCAATGAAAACGCATATTGGAAATGGAAAGATGACAACAATAATAAAAAAATCAATTTCTGAAAACGATGAAGAAGTATAAACTGAAGGAAATGTTTTGAGTAACTCACAAAACGAGACACCAGCAACAGGAAGTCACTCATCAAGTTTGAACAGTTCACTAGAAAGAATAAGCCAATCTTCAAGTTCTAAATTCCGATATGTTGAATCTCTTCCGAGTTCTTCACCCAAGGACTCGAGTTTTAGTGAGCTATCTTCAACTATCTCACCTCATCTACGTAGAAGTGAACGTGGTAACATTCCTCGACGTCGATTTGAGATTTAGGGAGAAGTAAAAAATTGGTGATCCAGTAACGGTAGAAGAAGCAATGCAAAAGGAAGAGTGGCTAGAAGCAATGGAAGATGAACTCAAGTCTATCCAAAGAAACAAGACATGGGAGATGACCGATCTTCCAAAAGGAAAGAATACCATTAGCTTGAAATGGATATTTAAAACCAAGTTCCTGTCTGATGGAAGCATTCAGAAACATAAATCAAGATTGGTAGCAAGGGGTTTTACTCAACAACAAGGTGTCGATTATGAAGAAACATTTTCACCGGTAGCACGTTATGAAACTGTTCGAATTATCTTAGCATTGGCGGCGTATAAACAATGGAAAGTGTATCAATTTGATGTGAAACCAGCTTTCCTAAATGGAGATTTACACGATGAAGTGTATGTAGATCAGCCTCCATGTTTTGAAGAAGCAAGTCGTCCTGATAAAGTTCTTCGACCAAAAAAGGCTCTTTACGGGCTGAAGCAGGTCCCGAGAGCGTGGTACAGCAAAATTGACGAATTCTTTCAAAAGGAAGTATTCGAGAAGAGCAAACACAAGCCAACCTTGTATATTATAAGAGAAGGTATTGGTGATTTACTAATAGTCATTCTTTATGTTGATGACATGATTTATACTAGCTCATCTACTCAACTCGTATCAAATTTTAAAAGCTCTATGATGTCGATGTTTGAGATGACAGATTTAGGTGAACTACATTATTTCTTGGGACTGGAAGTGATTCAAAGAAAAGAAGTGTGGAAAACTAGAAGGGGGTTGAATAGTTTACCATTTTTTAACTTGTTAATCTTTGAAAAGCTTTACGTGTAATCAACGAATCTAACTAATTAACAATAATCAATATACAAGTATAAGGAAAGAAACGATCAAACCACAACATGATTGTTTATCGTGGTTCGGCTACAAGGACTCTTTTTCCTTGCCCTACTCCACGCCTTGAGTTTCCAACTCGAGAGTTTCAAGCACTAGTCAACAAGCTCCTTTCAATGGTGGAGAAACCCTTACAATCGTCGCTTACACTTTATCCGGTACAAAGCTAAATACCAGGTCCTAGTACAAGGTAGAACCAACCTAACGTCGCCTATCCACTATTTCCGACACTAAGCTAGATGTCGAGTTCTTTTACAAGGGTACAACCACTCCTGTCACACTATGTATTTTAAGGACCAAAATACTAACCGATCACTTCAATACAAGATAAAAATGAAGTATAAACTATAAGAGTTTATACAATACAAAGCTAACAAGTCTTGCAACGTAGAGTTGAAACTTGTAACTTCTCGAATGAACTTGTGAACTTCTTAGCTACAAAAGAGAATCACACAAGTAAGTTGCTACTGAGTTATATAAGAGTATTGAGAGTATGTATGTAATCTATAGCTAAAAGTGATTGAGAGATTTCTTGCAAATGGCTTGGTATTTATAGCCAACCAAACCAGCAGACTAGCAGACTGGCGGATCTGGCAGAACCAAAACAAGGGTTCCGCCAGGTCTGACAGTCAAAGACTACAAGAAATCTTTCCATATCTAGCAATGTCAAATCAAGATTCTACAAGTCAACACACAATAGTTTGAGTGAGAATCCTTCCAAGATGTGTAAGAGATCTTATGGAAAGTCTTATCAAGATTTAGAGACCTTTCCATAAATGCTCATGATGTCATGTTACATTTTCTATATTAGGAAATATAACAATGTTTATGTTTAATATGAAATGTAAAGTCTAGTTATACAAGACTAAAACCAAAATCATGTTTTACTAAAAACTAAAGTTTACACTTTGTCGTTAACAAAACTTAGCAAAGATCGTAAAATATAAATAACGTTTTAGGCGATATTTGTATTAACAATCTCCCCCTTTTTGTTGATGACAAAACATAAGCTTTATTTTTAAGTAAATCACTAATTCTAGTGTTAGGTCTTTAAAAGTTTGTATTTAAACTTGTTTTACTTAATTGATGAAAATCATTTTAAGTTTGTAAGTTTAAATATATTTTCTCCCCCTTTTTGTCGAAACAAAAAGAAGAGTTGCATAGCGGAATAATGCAAATGCTCCCCCTTGGACAATACTCCCCCTAAATGGAGTGCCAAGAAAGGATTCATGGATTTTGAACCTACAAAAAAAAAATAGTTGATAATGACACATGATAAATCATGTAGCCATAACATAATATGAAAATATAAGCAATCACACTCTCAACTTATATATGATCAACCAACAATGAAATTAAGATAGTAGAAAAGATGTCATTCCAAGTAAAATTAGACTCTGTAAAAGTCAAAGACAAGAGATGAAAAATTACATCATACTTTTAGAAATATAAAGTAAAATAAATAAAAAGAAAAATAACTTAAGAAAATAAAAGTCCTACTTCTATAAATGGAAGTCTCCCAACAAATTCTTAAATGAGGCAAAGCCTCCATAAAAAGCTTTAAAGTTGAGGTGGATGAGAGATGGTTTTTAGAGGCTCCAAAATGTGGTTTATGATGAACCTCATTTCGTATGTTAGCTCACGAATGTCCTTTTGACACTGTTCACTTATATGAGCGGTTCTCTCACAATGTCCACAATTGTGGCGGGGAAAGTTGGGTGGAAGAGGAATTTTATTTGTTGTTGGTGGATCATTGGTGGTTGATGGAGCAAATGTGGATGGTTGAGAGATGTTTTGATTACCTACAATAGATGAGTATTGTGCCGTTTGGGAATCTATGACATGGTTGAGATGAGAGTCAACCATATGCTTGAAAGCATAAAGGTGGTTCAAAGAAGTTTTGATTTCTTCGTGAGCGTTTGGAGATTTAGTCCACATGGATGCTTCTATTTCTTCATAAAAAGGAAATAGGGAATCAAAGTGTTGGGAATGCTCTTGAGGTGGTTTTTGTTGTTGATCATGATGGTGGAAGCTTGGTCCTCCGTAAGAAGGTCCATGGATGTCTTTGTAAATGGGATGGAACAACAAAGGCTGTGGTTGTGTTTGATCTTGTGGAAAAATTAGGGGTCTAGCATATCGGTAGGCCAAACGCTCTACCAATGATGGTTGACGAGGTTCATGATCTAATGGCTCACTTGGTTGAAACCTTGGTTGTTGTTGGGTTTCCATTTGAGCAATGGTGTCAAAGAGTGGCAATGGTGGTGGTTTTGATGATCTAGGTGGTAAGTCTTCTAAAGTTTCCAAAAATGGATGTGGTGATGTTGGTGGTGTTTGGAAAAGTTCCATTGGTGTTAATTTTGGTGATTGAGGTGATAGAATTTTTGATGGTTGAGTTGGTCCCGAAGGTGGTGTTGGATCACTTGGTGTTATAGTTGGTGGCGGAGTAGTAATTTAGTTGGTATTGCAAGGTTTTGGAGATGGTGTTGGAGTAGCAAGGTTGAGGAAGTTTGCATTTTGGATGGGTGAGGAGATGTTGAGTGATGAATCACTTGATGATGATAAGCTTAGTTGTATGTTTTTGTTGAAGCAACATGGTTTTACACTAACCCTAGCGGTTTTTCTAAAAGATCTTGATGATTCGGATGAATTGTTGGATTTAGTCATCTCAAGACACTGGTTAGCTAGAATTATAAGATTTAGAGAAGTGATGGTGATTGTGTGAATTGGAAGTATGAATGTTGTTCAATTTATAGGAAGAACATGTTATGGAAAGGAGTGTTTGGAATTGATGTTGTTCCATACAAATTTGGGGGTTCCTAATCATTTGGAAGAGTTCCAAGAACTTGTCAAGTAATTGGAAGTCAATCCAATGGAGTTGGGTGGAGTGAAAGACTAACTTATGCACTAAATGATATGTGATCATGGAAAGTGATTTGGTTAGGGAGCTCTACAGATTACAAGGAACCTTATGGAGGGTTCCTTGCTTTATGAGGAAGGGTTCCTTGGATTGATATTGTTCGAATTGGAATTTTGGCGGGAAGAGGCTTCGTAATTGTTCTAATGAGTAAGAATGACCCTAATGTGTTTATTGGAAGTTAAGGAAGATGTTTCTTACTAATAAAACTGATTTGGTCTTAAAGAAGGTTTAAATTTAAGAAAAAAAATCTGCAAGTGAATTGACGGAACCCAACGCATGAACGGGGGGAACCCTGTTTTGGGTTCCGTCTGGTCCGTTGGGCCAAAACTGGGTTACCCAGAAAAATACACTGGCGGAACCTTGTTTTTGGTTCCGCCAGTTCCGCCAAGTCACAGAAACGAGACAGAACATGTATACAGGGGTCGAGACGAAGTCCAAATTTTCCGAAAAAACTTGGAACATAAAATTTAAGGTATAACTGATTAGGTAATGCAAAAAATCGATGTAGAAACACTCTTACCGTTAGACTTTGACCGGGGGCTAGCGAATCTCACTATACTTAGTGAAATTTTCATAAACCAGAAAATTTGACAACATTTCAAATGTCGTCGTCCTGCATAAATAGTTAAACCAATACATTGTCCAACAATACTAATAGAGCATAGAAATACAAAACAACATAAACCACATAGTTTAACGATGTCACAATTCGTAATTTCAAGCCCTTGTTCAGATGTCGAAATTTCATTTTTCATCTCGGGAAGTTACTATTCATCAGATACTATTAATCGATCACTATTCATCCTTTTACTATTCATCATTTTTGGTGTCAGTTTGAGATTCCGAGAAGCGTTCAGAAATTTTACTATTCATATGACACTATTCATTTCCGAAGAGAAAACACTATTCATGCGCATCACTCATTTCATCGTAAATTTAGTTTACGGATATTTACATTCGCGTAACCAGTTAGGTTTAACTGCGAATTCATGCATCATCAGTAGGGACACTTCATATGGACTAGAAATGGCTTACATATCATTACAATAGCATTTGCATACTATTCCACTCGTAGGATATACAAATTAATACTTTTGATATATTTGACTCTTTACGTATATTTATTTTTTTAAATAAACGTTAACACGCGACCAATAATGTGACTAACACGTCCGACACTCCCGACTATGATCCCTATATATTTTTATATTCATTTTAATAATATATAAATTATATTATTAATTTACCCGGTATTTTGGAAATTTATTTATTTCGTATCGTAAGTTTACTATAATTACGACGGTTTTCGTAGAAATTAAACAATAATCATCCAAATACTCAATATTTATACCCAACATATTTTCACAATTTTTACGACTTTATTATGTCCCGGTTAACTCCGTTAAAATTTATTTTTAGTTAACTCGGTACCCGATATTCCCTAAAAATACTAATATACATACAATAATACAAGATTTACTAACTTTCTTACACAACACCTCATTTTTCCTTCCACCCTCCATATTGCCACCCCCCCCCCCCCCCCCCCTCCATACTAATGTCTTACAAACTTTGAAAATATTACTAACTCCCATTTAATGCACTAGATCTTGTCTGCAATAATACATAACTTGTACAATATTTCTTTCTCATTCTAAAAGTGTAAGTAAACCACTTTTTCTCTTTTCTCTCTTCTTGGTGCACGGCCAAACAACAAAGAACAAGCAAAAATCACAACTTTTCCAAGATCAAGAATTTTTCTAGTGTATTTAGTACTCCTATAAGGGTTTTGTAATGCAAACTCAAGGTTTACTTAGGTTTTCACCATCAAAAGCTCACTAATCTTTCAAGTAAGTGTATAAAACTCATTTTTATAATTTTACCAAGTTTTTATAATGTTCATATGATTTATATACAAGATCTACATGCATATGTTAGTCATACAACTCCATTTTATACATATATAACTTTTGAGCCCTAGAAATAGATTATAGGTAGATCCTTGTTAGATCCACTTGATTTACGATGTTTAGGAACTCATGACACCCTAAGAAGGTGTATGGTAAGATTAGACTAGATTTGTGGTGATTGAAAGTGTTTTGGTTGAAGTTAGAACAAGATTTGAAGCCTAGAAATGATTTTTGAAACTATATATATACCTACTGTCCTTATTTTGAAAACGTGGGAAAATCAGTAGATGGTGGGTAATTTTTGATCAAAGATTTAGAAAATACTTTCAAAAACAAAGCCGTGGGCGAAAGAACGGATTAAAACGAGCTTATAACGAAGGAGATATGATTTTTGCAAGTTTAACGACGAAAACTATTTTCTGAAAATATAACGTGCTGTTGGACAATTTTCGACGGACAAAGAGAGGCGTTAGACGTAACCTAGAGGAGCCGAACTATCAAAAATATATTAATACATGTTAAGACGAATCCGTGGATATAAAGAACGAGGAAAATGAACTTATAACGACAAAGATATACACGTTTCAAGATCGACAAAACTATATTATTTTGGCAGCTACAATTGGAAATAATAAACTACGTACTAAATAATATATTTTCTAGAAATATTGTTAAAGAGCTATATTCTCAACAAATGAAGTACGTATGACCCAAAACTTATTTATACGGCTAATTGACGTTATTTTAAGGTTTTCAAAACGAGGAACATAACACTAACATTTTATATACGATATATTACGACAAGTTTTTATAAGTCTAGTTGGACTTATTTTTCCTAAGTATGAAAAATACCTTACTTTGACAATAACTAGTATTTTCAAGTTACGAGTGGTATAGGTATCATGTGCATGTGCATTCATTACATCACGGCATGATCTAAAGTAGATCGTTATTATTCATATTAGGTTGCGGCTAATATTCGCGCCTTGTTGTCCCTATCATTTCACGTCATAGTATCATCACTTCAGGTGAGTTTTCATAGCCCCGTTTTAATTCAATATTTTGATTTCAAATCCCACGGGGGAGAATACATTGCATCACTTATTTTTTGTACATGCCAAAGTATTAAATTCCTTACATTGCTTAAGTTGCCTTATTACCACGTCATGACAAGTCCCCTTTATTATCATGGACCGTTAATTAATCTACAAGCGAGAGTGAGTGAATAGATCTATTGAGGGTGACTCCTCCATCCGTGTTTGGGTTGCTCCAACGGGAAAACGGATGCATTTCATGTCTAATATATTTAGAGTGTCTGGTAAACACTCATTTGGGGCCAAGTAACGTCTAGCTTCGGGGTCATGAGCTTAAGAGCCAATGTAGCACTTTTGACATTTTGTCGGTTTACTTTATACTTGTGGCTAATGTACAAAAGATTTAACTTACAAACCTATGATTATTCACCAACATTATTGTTGACCGTTTTCGCAATGTATTTTCAGGTAATTAAGACATATTCTTCATGGCATGCATGGAGTCATATCATTGAGTAACAAGGATGACGCGTCTCATTTTGGATTTTCATGCACTTATGAACTATCGTTTGATTGTACTAAACTTATTTCCTTAAACTTTTCCAGACTTTTGGGACCTATGTTTTATAACTCTGAATATTTTAGATAAATCAAACGATGTATTTTCAAAACGACACTTTAGGTCGTTCAATATAACTGTAACTGTGGTGCTATGGCAGTCACCCCCAGGTATTCCATTCCACTGCCATTCAGGTATTTTGGGGGTGTGACAAACGACTACAACGTTCTAAAACTTAATTATCCCAAACGCCCCTTAAACACTCATCTCACAAGCGTTCCAACTTCTTCTTCATCTTTTCAATGTACCTTCCAATGCACTTCCACATTCATTTCATTTGCTTGAATTCTTCGGACTCATTTTTAATGGTGGGAAGTTCTTGAAGGTATTCGAGAGGAGCTAGCTTAGAGTTAGGAAGAACATCGTCTTCGCTCATTGGTGAGGATGAGGATGAGGATGAAGGTGAAGGAGAACGGAGACGTTTCCCTTGAGTCTTAAAGACTCTCTTACCACTAAGAGGAACAAAGGTGTGAGGAATGAGAGAGTAATCAAGACGTATACCCTTGTCATTTGGTGGAATAGGCGAGCCGTCTCTAAAGAGGCGGGTAAGAAGCATCCCATATGGGAGAGCGGTTTTTCCATTTAGAGGTACATCGACCATTCTTTTAGCCATGTAGTAAGCCAAATTGAAGGGTTGTCTAGTGGAGATACTATAGAGCATATAACTTAGACACGTATTCACATGATCTCTATTTCCTACAGAACTTATGACATTAGCCTTAAGAACCTCTTCCCACTTTCTAAATTGAGGTTTAAGTTCATTAAGTTCCATTCCAAACGGATCTTTGTTCACTTCACTTCCCGAACGATTTTTCCTAGTGTCGGAAGTTCTTATGAAGAGATGGTCACGAAGCACTTCCTTACTAACAAGAAGAGTGTCATAAGAGGGATCCCGTTCAACGGTGTCTAGAGTAGAGAGTGGCCATTTGTCCGTGTAAAGACAAGTGCCATTGTTTGGAATACCAAGGATTCTAGCAAATACATCTAGAGGTAAGATAGTTTCGTGTTGATTGATAGAAAATTCCACGGATATATGACCATCTTCATCACTAGAGATATCTACGGTAGCATAGAATTCTAGAATGAACCTAGGACAAACCGGCTCATCAGTATCTAGGAGACAATCAAAGTTGATGGTAGCTAAGTCTTGGCGAATGGAGTTTCCTTCTAGGAAGGATGGATCAATGGTTCTCCCCTCATGAAGATAACGCTTCTCTAACCCCTTAAAGACATTGACTCGGTGTGGAGTAAGACCTTTGGTCATATGGTGTTTGGGTAGATACTTGAGGGTGCCTTTCGGAGAATGTTGCGGGAGGCATGTTGATTCCTAGAAAGCATAAAATTTTACATTTTAGTTAAGATTAATGACTTTTATAATGAGAATGATCTAGTGTGTGTCTTTATGCAAGCAATATGAAGATGTGGTTATCATTGATACATTTTGATGCTCAAAACGTTTTTATGATGCAAATTTTGTATCGAAATACATGATGACCCAAACTCTTCTAATTTACGGTAGTTTTAATTAAAATGTACCAAAAAATCCATATAGGTTATGCATTCTCTTTATCATTCAATAGTTTTGTGCAAATGATGTTTACCTAATGTTTTTCATTTGTTTTAACAATGTGATGAAGTGTTATGTCCTAATGGTGAAAGTGATTTTTACAGAACGGTTTTATAAGGGATGTTTGGCTAATTATGATGTTGCTTAAAGGATGCAAGAACATAATCAAGGGAAAACATGATTAGTTTTGTTTCTAACTAAGGTTTTACAAACTTCCACACATAGTAGCATAAACCTTAAGATTTTAGATATTGTGTGTAAATGAAAATGTTATACTTAGATCGGGAATGCAATTATGTTAGTAATACTTACAATTTTGCTTGGATTGAAGAATGACTGAAGAAGAGCCTTAATTTTCATGTGTGGTGACGTTTTGGTCGTGAATAGTAGCAGTGAATGAGTTATAGTTGTGGGTTAGGGAGTGTTTGGTTTAATCTTAGAAATAAATTGATCTGCAGAGTTGGCGGACCCGGCGGAACCAAAAAGAGGGTTCCGCCCGTTTAGTCTCAGGGTTCCGCCACATCAGCAGAGGTGAAAATGTTTTGATTTGTTTTGATTTTTGTGATTTTATTCTAATGTTCCAAACTATAATGTAGGTTGCATAAGTCCTAAGCCAAGCCTAAGAAGGTTGCATGGTTCTCGTTTAAGATGTTTTGTGAAAGTGTTGACGATGTGGTTTTCGTATGAAACTTTCTTGGTTGAGATGTCCCTCAATGAACATTTTTACGAAGGTGATGATGATGAATTCCAATATGTTTAGTGAGAACCTATTGAATTAGATTATCACTCAAGTCGATGCTTCCTTTGTTGTCGCTTAAATGACGAAGATGACATCAAGTAAGAATATGATGTTGGCGTGAGCCTTCTTGATCTTATGGAACTTGTTGACATGCTTTTCAGCCTGACATGGCTTTAGTAGCATGAGTCATTTGTTTCTTAGAGAACTATGAGGTAAGACAATGTCCAAATAAAAGTACAAATACCATTTGTGTTTTTTCTTATTAACATAGTCACCGACATAATCCAAGTAGGCATGCACTATGGTGTCTACTCCCGTTCTTTTGGGATAACATAATGTTGGGTCACTGCATTCCCCAATCTTCCTCTAACTAGGATTTGAACATAAAATAACCGAAGTGTTTAATATCCGTAAACACAAACAAGTCACTGAGTGAACAATATCTCAGTGAGTCATCTTCATGATGCTTAGAACGAGCCTATGAATAAAGGTTCACCATTCAGTGAGGCGGAACTCAGCGAGTGACATCTAAGCCAAGAAGAAGGTGATGGGTTCAGTGAGGATGACAATAACTCACTGAACCCCCAAGACTCCTCAACAACTATTGAAGTACTGAAGACTGAAGACCTGAAGATTGAAGTATAGGCGGGACAAGGTGAGAAAGTTTGAACGTATCAACAGGTGTCCTTATCAACCTGAAGTCAAACTTTCCCTGAATGGCATAACGTCAGGATGGTGTCATCACTGTGCATCAGAAAGGCACATTGTCTTTTACCCAATATAGTTTATTGTTACAGAGACAAAATATGTAAGTATTTTGTCTCTACTAGTTACGTCATCATTTTGTCTTTATGAGTAACGTTGTAATTTACTTGTGTATAAATGGGTAGCATAAGTGAGGAGTAAAAGTTGACAAGTTTGTGCAATTAATGCTTAGCATTCACAAACCATTTTTACTCCTCCAAAGAACAACACAGTCCCTGAGATAGCTCAGTGTGACCTTTAGTTGTCACTCAAACTCTGTTTGGGTTTAGTGAGGAGTCCATACCATACTTTTCGTTTCAATCCCAAGTGTTATTCCGCAAACACTTGGGTATAATTCTTTGATTAACTTCTAATAAGAATTAAACGTTGAAAATATTGTGTCTCTTTTCTTTACATTTATCTTTGTTGTTAATCATTTATATTTGTGTTAAATAGCCATGGAACTTGGTTAGATTAACTCTCTAGTTAACTTTTAACCAAGTAAAAGGGACCAACAAGTGGTATCAGAGCCTCTGATTTGTAAAACTTCTCTAAATCTGTTTTCAAAACACAAGAGTGCTCAAAAGTTTTTAAAATCAAGATCCCATCATGGCTGGCTCAGATGTTCCCCAACTTGTCGATAAAAAGGGTGGAAGTTATTCAGCTAGTGCCCCTCGACTTGAGGTTGGAAAATTCAACAAGTGGAAAAAGCGCATGCTTTGCTACTTGACTCGAATGGAACCATATTACATTAAGCTTATTAATGATGGTCCATATGTCCCAACAACTGCCCAATGTTTAGTCAAACCTGAAGCTCAGTGGACCCCTGATGAGAGGAGGGTGGTCAATCAAGACCAACGCCTGAAAAGCATCATTATATCTTGTCTTCCTGACGATATAATGGAATCAGTCATCAATTGTCCTACTGCTAAGCAGATATGGAATGACTTGGTTCACAGCTATGAGGGTCCCTCAGATACCAAGGAAAACAGGATCATGGACCTAAAACTTGAGTACAATACTTTTAGGGCCAAAGACTCTGAAAGTCTCTTAGAGACCTATACCCGGTATAAGACCCTCCTGAATGAGCTGACCAATGATGGTGTCACCCTGTCCGAGCATGAAATCAATGTTGGCTTTGTCAACAGTCTCCCTGAGAAATGGTTAAACTTCTCTCAGGGTTTGAGAAATGTTAATCATATCCAGAATCTTGAGCTCCCTGAAATTTATGGGAAGTTTGTCTATGAAGACAATCTTATCACTAGGAGATACCCTGGTAAAGCTCAGGAGACCAAAAAGACTCTGACCTCCTCACCCATATCCACTGCTTTCTATTCAAATGGTGTTGTACAGGATTTTCAAGATGAATCTGATGATGAGGTTGATGAAAGAACCTGTGAGGAGTACCTGAATGATTTACAAATTGAATTTCATGAAAGGGCACTCCTTGCAAACTCAAGAAGGTTTATTAAAAGAAACAAAAATTTTCTAACTCAAAGGCAAATGACAATACTGAATGTTTTAAATGCGGTAAAAAAAAGGTCATTTTGCAAAAGATTATTTCTCAAAAACAACCTCAGAACCATCTTACAAATTCTCAGGAAACAACTCTTCCTCCGGAACTAGTAAGTTTCAACCAAAATTGCTTCAATCAAGTCAGTTTGTTCAAAACAAAATTGAAAAAATTCCTCAAAAAGATTTTGAAGCCAAATACAGAAAGGCCAAGGCCAAACTTGCTCTTCTTGAGTCTGCCTACTCAGTCACTCAGTCACCTCAAGCTCCTAAACCTACTCAGGCTAAAAACAAGGGGCTGGTTGCTGAAACATTTGACTGGGATGAAGTTGAAGTATCTTCTGATGATGAAGAAGTTCACATCAGTGCCCTGATGGCTCTCTCTGAAGACAACAAGCTTGCTGTAGGAAAGAGTCATGCAAGAAATGGAGAGTTGGTGAACATCACTATGAGAAAGGTAAACATCTTACTTTCTATGGATGATGATGCTGATTGGAAATCTTATTTAGATTATATTAATGTTGATCTTAAGTATGTTGAACAACAAAGATTAAATTTGCTTTCAAAATTTAACAAAATGAGTTTGAACTAAATCAGTGTAGAGATGAGCCTCTTGCTTTAAAACAAGCTAAACATGAAAGTGTCACACGTCAAATTCAAAATTCTGAACTTGTAAAACAAAATCAAGCTCTTCAGGAAGAACTTAAGAAAGAAAAGGCTGTCATTTGGAAATGGACTCAGAAGAACCCCAAACTCTTTGACACACTAAGTCTCACACCCAGCACCAAAAAGGTTGCCCTGGGTAAAGATCAACTCACTGAAGTGTCTGGGGAGAGTAGCCATTCAACAACCTTTCTATCAGCAAACAAACTCTCTAGCAAAGAACTTGCTCCTAAGCCCAGTGATTGGATTGAAAGAGTCAATCCTGACAGTAAACTGCCAAACTTCAACACTGGAAGAATTCTAGAGCCTGAAAGTCAGGCTATTATGGAGTTGCTAGGAGTTATTGACGAACCCAGTCATGCTGAGTCCATCACTGAGTCTAAAATAGATTCACAATCACCACTCCCTTCGCTAAAACAACTTCAGGGAGCAGCACCTAGTTCTGATCTTGCACCACCAGTCTATCAACCTCACTCTCCAAAGGAGAAAATAAATCCAGGAATAACCATCCTGAAAAGACCTACCTCAGTACCATCTGAAACCAACACACCTTCAGTATCCACTGAAGTGAAACCTGAAAGCACTGATTCAAAGTTTGATCAGTTAGTTGAACTTGTCAGGAAGTTGAGTGAAAAGATTGAGTCCTCTAAGAAACACACTGACTCAAAATCTAAACAACCAGCAACTTCCTCAAGTTCCTCCAAACCAAAACCCTCATCCAGATTTTCAGTGAGATGTGAACTATGCAATCATCCAAACCACTCCACTGATAATTGCTACAGAATCCTATTCTGCATGATATGCAAACAAGAAGACCACAGAACTTCTGATCACAACTCTCACACTACTTCTCTAAAAGCACAATATCTTTACAAAACACAAGGCTATCAGTATTCCTCAGCTTCCAAACAAAGACAAAATGCTAAGCCTTTCTTGCCATGTCCTCACTGTGGGTTCAATGATCATCTACCTGATGATTGTATGATGAACAATTGTTGTAACATCTGTGGAGACCCCACACATGATGACAATGGACATGAAAAGATCATTCAAGCCAGAAGAAAGAGCTCTACCGGCACTTCTCAGTCAACTGAGTCTTCAACTACCACAAAATGTAAAACTTGTGGAAGCTCAGTCCACTCTACTTCAGACCATGATTCTTTAGCTAAGTTCAAAAAGTCCCTGAGGACTAAGCCCACTAGGAAGTGGGGTAACAATAGAAACTAACCTAGTTTACTATTTATGCATAAACACATCAGGGATCCTGCTTGGCACCTCGACTGTGGATGCTCAAGGAGTATGACTGGTGTAAAGAGTTATCTGAACAAATATGTAGAAGAACCAGGACCCAAAGTAGTATTTGGTGATAACTCATCAGAATAGCTTATTGATACGTGGGAATCGCACCAGGCTTTACCTCTCAAGGGATCTCGAGAAGCTTACAACCCCCACCAGGCAGTGTACCTGATCGTTGTAGTATAGTATAGTGACAAGTACCAGGGGATTGATCGTTCAACTTAGGAACATTGTCACTAGGATTAGAAAGCCTAAGAACTAGGTCTAGAGGTGAGAGATGATTCTTTTTGTATTTTTTATATTTTATAAAAAAAAAGAAAAAAAATTCTCAGTTTTTGGAAGAGTGGGCGGAATTTGTTGCTAATCAACTAACCCAATAACTAAAGATGCAATCAAAATAAAATAACAGAAATGAAAATAAAGCTAATTAAACTAGTGTGGTGTGAACAATAATAGGGAGAGTTGTGTTTACTTAGGTTTCATTACTCCCTAGATATCTTTTACAGGTTGATAGTTTGTTACAATTGCATGGATGACGGGTCACATTCCTTAATCCTTAATACTAGTCGTAGGGCTGTGTACAATATTCCCTAACTCTATAGGATCCTACTTCACTCCTATGTCGAGCCGTTAGAAGCTCTTAACATGTGATCATTAGAATTCTCCTACGCATTAAATACAACCAAAAATCATAGTACACCTCTGATCATGTTTCTTAAGACGTTCAAGCATGTCACCAATGGAAGTCTGCCAGTTTTCTTAAGCCTAACATCGAATACAATCATCCGTAACAACTATAAAAAAACAATCAACCCATAATTAACATCAAGGTTTCACTACATCTAAGCAAACACACAAGAGATCTAGCCAAGCATGTTAAATTCAAGACAAGTGTAAGATATATTCAAACAACACATAGACATATTGAATGAATTGAAAGAGTACTTATCTCAGTTGAACATGAAAGGTTTCAAAGGGTAAAAACCCTTGAGAAAGCTGTAATATTCGGACTAGGGTTTCTCTTCAAAGTTGCACCCTAATTGTTCCTCTCTAATGAATGAAAATTGCAAAACTATATATAGATTTTACAGGGTGACGGCGTTAAGAAGGAAATTCTGACGCCGTCAACTCGCCGCCCATAATGAAATCGGATTGCCTAGATCCAATTTTGACGTCGTCATGTGCAATTCTACTCTGGGCCGTCACTCTTATTTGGACCATGACAGCCTATGGTGACGCCGTCATGTCCTTAGTGTAAAACTCTTCTGGATCGTCACGGACTTTATCCACTTCCACCTCTTGTATTACTCTTGACGCCGTCACGTGAGAACTCTTGACGCCGTTAGGTACTGTTCCCAGCAAGGAAAATTAAGACTTTGCCGTTTTCTTCACTTTTATGCTCCAAAAACGTCCAAAATGCTTCCTTTTCCAGAATTCACTCCAAAAGTACCTAAGATGACAAAAGGAACGATTTAGGGCATTATTTGATCAAATAAATTCGAATCCGGGCAAAAATGACCCCCTAAAAATGGTTCATTTTTTGCCTCATCACTTATGTCAATGGTCTCAAGTACAATCTGATAAGTGTGAGTCAACTATGTGATGCAAAATACATAGTTCAGTTTGATGATAAGAGAGGGACCATCTTCAATGCCAACAAGGAAGTTGTATTGATTGCTCCCAGGAGGGATGATGTTTATGTATTAGACATGTCATCCCTTACTCAAAATGGGACTTGCCTCTTCTCTAAAGCAAGTGAAACAATCAACTGGCTCTGGCATAGGAGACTCTCTCATCTCAATTTCAAAAACATCAACAACCTGGCCAAGCAGAACAAAGTTATTGGCCTTCCATCCCTGGTGTATACCAAAGACAAGTCATGTTCTGCTTGTGAAAAGGGAAAACACCACAAGGCATCATTCAAAACCAAACAATCATTCTCAATCAAAAGCTGCCTGCATCTTCTCCATATGGACTTGTTTGGACCTCACAGTCCCATGTCCACTCATCATGAGAAGTATCTCTGGTTATTGTGGATGATTACTCAAGATACACTTGGGTTCACTTCCTGACCAAAAAGAGTCAGGCAGCTGACACAATCATGTCATTTGTCAGGAACATTGAAGATCAAAATGATATCAACGTTAAAAAAATTAGAACTGACAATGGCACTGAATTCAAAAACCATGACCTTGAGTGTTTCTGTGATGAGAAAGGGATTTCTCAGAATTTCACTTCTCCCTATACTCCTGAACAAAATGGAGTAGCTGAAAGGAGAAATAGAACACTCAATTAGGCTGCAAGGACAATGTTGAATGTCTCAGTCCTCTCAAAACACTTCTAGACTGAGGCATTCAGAACAGCCTGCTACACTCAAAATAGGTCCATTATTGTGAAAAGATACAATAAGACTCCCTATGAAATATTGAAAGGAAGGATCCCTGACATCAGCTACTTTCATGTATTTGGGTGTCCTGTGTTTATTCATAATCACAAGGATCACTTCGGTAAATTTGATGCCAAAGCTAATGATAGATACTTCTTGGGATACTCTCTGGTTTCCAAAATCTACAGGGTGTTTAACACAAGGAGACAACAAACTGAGGAAACTTATCATATAATTGTTGATGAGAGCACTGAATCCATCAGGTTCTCGAGTTCCTCAGTTGAAGTGATTGGTATTGATGATTCATCAAGTTATCCTCCTGATGAGTATCTCCTTGAGAATCACACTTCAACTCAATACCAAGCTGATGCTGATGTCTTATACTACATCATCCCTCACAATCTACCCAAACCAACCACCAGTGAATTCATTGAAACCCTACAAGTCTCTAATGAGACTACTACCACTGAACCAACTGTTCAGGAACCCTCAAACCAAGCCGTTAACACTGAGGTCACTGAAGACCAAAATCTTGAGTTACCTCAGGTTCCTGTGACTGAAACCCACCCCAACAAATCAGGCTTCTACAAGCTCTAACTCTTATCCTAGACCTCAGGATAGCTGGACAAAATCCAAAACAATTGAGCTTGTTGATTAGTCTTGAATGGTCAACTAAAGTCAACCACAAATGTGGTCAATATAGTCAAACTGCCTAGGTCAATGCTTTCAGATAATATAGGGTATCACCGGGTCGTTATGTCCCGACAAGGTGTGATGGTATTAAAAACGGGTTTGTAATTGGGTGAATTTGGACGGAAATGGGTTGTGATTGATTACACTAAGGAAATTAAAAAGGAAATAGCTTAAATAAGCTATAACAACAAATACGTGAAATTAGAAAACCCAGAAACGTTTAAAACCTAAAAACGCGTTCGTTCAATTTAAATTTACGTGAACGTACAAAAAAAACGCGAGTTTTTGAGAAATAAAATACCTATGGATATGAAAACTATATTTTTACAATCCTAATAATCAAAGAAAATTTTTGGAAAAAGAAAATTAACTTTTACGCTATTTAATTATTTATTATTAATTAATTACTAATTTCCTATTTACTTTTAATTATTTAAATTACACTAAAATACAAATAATTATGATTTTAACCTAAAAAAATAAAATTTAAATTTGGAAAAATCTAAAATAATATAAAACTAATTTTAAGACAGAAAATATATTTTTTAGACTTTTTTAATAATTATTATTAATTAAATACTAATTATTAATTAATTTAAACTAATTAAAATTAAGAAAAATAGCAAATGAACGGTGAAAATTACCAAACTTTTTCTAAAATTATTTTATAACTACAAGAACCTAGGAAAATTATAAAAATGAGATTTGCTTTTTGAAATAGTTGAAAATAAGCTAAAAAGCTTAAATAGAAGCTATCACTTTATTTAAAATTGGTTTTTCTTGATTTTTCTTTTATAAAACTATTTAATTACTGAAATGAGGGAACTTTTGTAAAAACAAACTTGTTGAATTAAATAATAAGCCCTAGATGAGCTTATTAGCTTAACAGTTCAAGCTTTTAAGCTCACAAGGACATCAAATCCCTGAATAAGCTTACAATAAGCTACCAATCTGGAACCAAGGGCAACTAAGGATACAAACAAGTGAGATGTACTAAAAGTAAGCTAGAACACAAAGAAAAGCCTACTGAATAAGCTAATATAAGCAGATGAGCAAATCCAAACCCACATAGGCCTAGACAGGCCAAAATGGGCAAATGGGACAAACTGCAGTCCACTGTGAGGCCCACAAGGGTGCTTGGAGGGGCAAAGTGAGGGTGGAATAAAAAAGCCAGCTATAAGAGCTTATGAATAAGCTAAAATACAAGGAGTGGGGTCCACAATTGAGCTCTATATGAGCTTGTAAAATCAGGCCTGTGGGACAGATCATGGTGCAGGGCATATACCTTGCCCTGCAGCCCTAAATAAGCAATGATATAAGCCACATGAAAAATCATAAAAATAAGCCAAGGTAAGGATTCACTAGACTAGCTGACAAATATTAATCCCTAAAAAGATCAAATCCTAATGCTAAACACAAAAATCATGAAAAATCATCCAAAAATTGGATTTTCTGCCTACTATGCAATTTTGACTTTTGATATTAAACCTAGATTTAACTTTGTTGAACTTTGGATCCTTTGATGACTGAAATGGTAGTAATAAGCTATATAGAGACTAAATCAAGCTTTAGTATCTACTTATGAATTGAAATGGTCAGATCACCAAGCCTAAAACCTAACAGTTAATACATAAAAAGGGTCAAAGGGTGATTTTTGCTTTCTGTCAAATAAGGCTTGGTTTTGAAGCTTTACCTGACCTAAAATAACCTAATGCAATCTACTAAAACCAAAACAACAACCAATCAACAACAAGACCATGTAAAGATTTTCTGAACCAAACACCCCTTATGTGGACTGTTATGGTGATTTTTTTGGGTAAAGGGGAGTTTTGGGGTATGAGTGAGCAAATAAGGTTGAGATAAGTCCAATAGTACTCTATTATCAGTAACCAAACAACAATAAGCACTCTAAAGAGACAGAACATCAATAAGTAGAAATGGCCAAATTAAGACAATTAAGAAGCATTTTACAAACTAATGAGCACCTCTCTACCAAATAAGCATATATAATCCACTAATGAGATATTGAACTAAGAAAAAGGAAAGGAGCACCAAATAAGCAAATGTACAGCAGAAATAAGAAAATTAGCTAAATGAAGGTTTGACTTACAAGCAAAGGTAGTTATGTGTTACTCCAAATCAGTTTCTAAACCAGTCCTAATGCCCTCCAAGAGCTCTAAACCAGGACTCAACTGCTTTCCTTGTTCTTTCTTCTTTTTGATTTTTCTTATTTTTCACTATTTTTATAGTTTTTGATTATTTTTGGTAATTTGAAGGGAAACTGATCCTAATGCTCAAATATCTTAAAGAAACTCACAAATAAGCTTGAAATGAATCCAAAGAAATAGAAACTAACAACTTCCAACAATATTTTAGTTAAAAAGGAATTTTTACTAAAAAAGTGGTATAACTGATTTCATAAAGAAACTTGGAATTAATGTTTAATAAACTTAATATTACACAAAAAAGGAGTAAATTACAACTAAGAAGCTACAATTGAGACTTGAAACTGAGAATTACATTAAATCGACACTACTAGGCTAAACTAAATTACTACTACTCTAACTAATGCCTTCTCTTCTTTCTTTCGTGACTTTTATAGCCTGAGGAGTCATTCTCTTTCATTCCCACTCTCTTCTGAGCCCTTGGATGGCCTCCAATTGATCTCAGCCATCAAATGGGGTTTTGGCGGGAAATGATGTTTGACAGGTTTGAGTGGGTTTGGTGAGGTAGTTGGGAGGTATTAATTGAAAGGGTGAGTAGGAGGGGACATGAGGTGTAGAAGGTGAGGATTTGGTGGGAAAGGAGGGGGAGGAGAAAGGGTTGCAGGATTTGGGGGGAAAGGTGGAGGATGAACAGTGGTGCGATTGGGGGTTTGACTTGGGAGTTGACCCCTTTGATCGTTTGACCCTGGGTGTGGGATTTTATTATTTTGGGAATGGGCCAAGGTAGTGGACTTAGGGGTGATGGTTTGTGTTTTGTTTTGGATTTGGGTTTATGATATTAAAAAGGGATTCGTTTGGTTAAGTAGCAAAACACAAGGACCATTATTGTAATTTTTGAAAATAGAGGGGCCTGGTTTGCCAAGTTTCCACAACTATTCCAAGGGTCATTCCTGCCAATCTCTAATTTCCCAAGGACCTTTGATGTTAAATTTCCAAAATTAAGTGGCCGAGGACCAAGATTGCCAAATTCCAAAGTTCAGGGGCTAAACTTGTAAATTCTCAAAACTTTTCACCCAAGGACCATTTTGGATAACTTTTAACTTTTAAAGGACTTGGGTTGACTTTTCTTTTAAAACAAATGCTCAGGGACTAATTTTGACAAGTTTTAAAAGTTGAGGGACTGAAACTACCAATTATGCAAACTTTGTTCATTTTTCATCTGTTTTCAATCATTTTGCATCTGAAACATATAAAACACAATCCTGGGATATTTTCAGTATTTTGATGCATTTCTGAGTGTTTTTCAATGTTTTTGCAATTCAGATAAGACAAAAATGATGAGTATTTTCACACTCATCACTTGTGAACATCATTGGTGAGCCCACTGAAGGCATGCTTACCAGAAGCATGGCTGCCAAACTCAAGGCAGCCTCAGCCAATGTTTGTCTTTATGTAGATTTTCTGTCTGACATAGAACCCAAAAATGTTAAAGAAGCTTTAACTTATAAGAGATGGGTACAGGCCGTGAGAGAAGAGTTGGAACAATTTGACAGGAATGATGTCATGACCCTTGTTGAATTCCCCAAAGGTGTTTTAGTCATTGGAATGAAGTGGGTCTACAAAAACAAGACTGATGAATGTGAAACAGTCATAAAAAACAAAGCTAGACTTGTTGCAAAAGGATATAACCAACAGGAAGGTATTGATTATGAGGAAACCTTTGCAACTATTGCTAGAATGGAAGCCATCAGGATCTTCCTAGCCTATTCAACATACATGAACTTTAAAGTTTACCAAATGGATGTAAAAAGTGCATTCTTAAATGGTAAAATTAAAGAAGATGTCTATGTGCAACAACCTCCTGGCTTTGAAAGCAGTGAGTTTCCGCACTATGTCTGCAAGCTTAACAAAGCCCTTTATGGACTAAAGCAAGCACCGAGGGCATGGTATGAAACACTTTCAACCTTACTGATCCAAAACAAGTTTGGCAGAGGAAAGATTGACAACACCCTGTTCATCTATAGAACAAAAGGAGATACCATCCTTGTTCAAGTGTATGTTGATGACATCATCTTTGGCTCAACAAGTTACAAACTTTGTAAACAGTTTGAAAAACTCATGGCCACAAAGTTTGAAATGAGCATGATGGGTGAACTCACTTACTTTCTTGGACTTGAAATCAAACAGACTGACAAAGGCATATCCATTTGTCAAGAAAAATACATTAGGAACCTACTGAAGAAGTATGAGCTTTCTGATAGCTCTTCAGTGAAAACCTCTATGGTTCCTCTAAACAACCTTGGTCCTGACCTCACTGGTAAATCAGTGAATCAAACCCTTTACAGAGGAATGATAGGGTCACTGATGTACTTACTTGCCTCAAGGCCTGACATCCAATTCTCTGTCTGCCTTTGTGTTAGATATCAGTATGAACCAAAAGAGTCTCATCTTACTGCTGTTAAGAGAATCATCAGATACCTGAAGGGTACACCTAACCTTGGTTTGTATTACCCAAAATGTTCAGGGTTTGATCTCAAGGGATACACTGATTCAGACTATGAAGGCTGTAATATGGATAGAAAAAGTACTTCAGGATCCTGTCAATTCCTTGGTGGCAAACTTGTGTGTTGGAGTACAAAGAAACAACAGTCAGTGGCCATGTCCTCAGCTGAAGCTAAATATGTGGCTGCTGCAGGGTGTTGTGAAAATGTACTTTGGATGAAGAGCCAACTGAGTGACTATGGCATTCAGTACAAGATGGTACCCATCTTTTGTGACAACACCAGTGCCATAGCCATCTCCAATAACCCAGTGCTTCGTCAAAGAACCAAACACATTGACATAAGATACCATTTCATCAGGGACCACATCATGAATGGAGAAATTGAATTACATTTCATCCCTACTGAGTATCAGTACCAAACCCTTGGATGAACCCACTTTCACCAGACTGAAAGCTGAGTTGGGCATGTTGGGCATTGAATCAGGAAACTGATTAAAATTATTCCAACTTGATGTAAATACTCTTAGGTCCCTGAACAAACCTATTTCTCAGTGATATACACCTCATCACTGGTCATCAACACACTGAATGATAATTCATTCAAGGAGCTCAAGATATCAAATGGCATTGAATAACCTAACTAAATGCTCTAAGTACTTGGTTAGTAAATGTCCCAGGTAGGTAACTGATTCCTATTAAATATAGTAATATATGTTGCTTACACAACTGGCATCCACATCTTGGGCCCCCACACCTACCTCACCAATACCACTAAGCATTAAATGCTCTCACTCACATAATTATATATGTGGTGAAATCACTCTGCAAAAGTGTCTTTTGCAGAGCCGCGCAACTGTTCATCTGATAGTGGTGCGAAAAAAGAGGAGAGATGGGAAATGTGGTTTAACGCGGATATCAAACCCACTTTATATCAAAATTCAAATTCATAAAAACCAATTGATATCCGCATCATCCTAACCCTAATTCCATCTCCTATAAATACCCCCACAAAGAGAAACATACACACGCTTTTAAAATTAAGAATACTCTTGCAAATTTTCTTTAAGAACTAAAACTTGATTTAAACTGTGTGTATTCTCTCTTAAAACAAAACTTTTCTCTCAAAATCAGACCATTTTATCTTCACAAATGGCTTCTTCCAAGGCTGTTACAACACCCCCAATGTGGAATTCCAGATTGAGGGTGTTGACCTGACCAAAAATAATGTAGTGGGAAATTTTTCTTACCCTGAGGGGTTCCCAGAATACAGGGATGTGGTTAAATACCTTCAAAACTGTTTTCTCACCACTGCATTCACAAAAACCCCCTCCATAATCTATCATGATTACCTGAGGGAATTCTGGTGCACCGCTGTGGTTGAAAAACCTGATGCACCTAAGGATGCCATTATAAGGTTCTCAGTGGAGAATGGGACAAAGTACCTCACTCTCAACTACAAGACTTTTGTCAAAGCCACAGGCCTTGACTACACTGAGACCTTTGCTGCCCACCCCACTGAAGAGGAAGTGAAGGCAATCTTGATGGAACTAGGGCCCTTTTGTTGAGGTTCTGGCACTTCTTCCTCCGGCCCTCTATTTACATAGTGAAGAAAGGCAAAGGATCTTGCTCGAATACGATAAACTTCACCCTAATGTGACCCAAGGGGCCCTCCTTGCCAAAGCCCCACTAATCAAAACATGGTTTCTTGCCCTCTGGAGGATCCTGATAACCTTTGTCATTCAGGTCCTTGGGGGAAACAAATCCTCCACTGAGCAACTTAACACTACTCAATCTATCAACGATAGTGTATTGTCTCCTGGAGCGTATAAAAATTGACCTTGGAGAAATTATCTTCAAGGACCTCCTTGCTAAATTGGGTGGGAAGTCTAGGCAAAAACTTGTGTCATACCCTAGATTTATTTCATGCGCCCTGCAAGACTTGTTGAGGTCCGAGTACATTAAGCCTGATGGCGTTGGCTTTGAGCCTGAGGTTTTACACAAGACCAATTACTCTCGTGACCCCTTTGAGGTTACACCTGTCACCCTGACCACATATATGTTAACTGCTATCCAGGGTGACAACAAGATTTCACCTGTTCCCTCTCTCACCAAGAAGGTTAAAAGGAAGAAGGGACAGGGGTCCAGGAAGGTGGCTTAACCCAAGTCACTCGCCACTGGTACCTCTATCTCTAAGCCTGACAAAAGGGGGCAACAAGAACAGACCTTGACTTAGCAACGCTATATTGTACATGTAATTAACCAAGATTGTTAACTCGCCACCAGTAAAACTTCCTTTATCCAACAAAACCATGTAATTCATATCCCTATACCTAACGTTACAACCCTTTAAAAGACCTCTTTGATAGTTTATCCTAGGTGCTTACGCCATGTGGTGGAGGTTTGATCCTTTCCCAAGCCTATGGTAATCTATTTTGCTATGACATGTAGTGAGAGATATCTTCCATTTCCATAATGTTATATTACTTTATTACACCCGAGAGATGTGAGTATCTAAACACTATTTGTGAGGTGCTAGTGTATGACCTCCGTGCTTGTCTATTGGTCTTTAGTGGAACGATTATTTGTTGTAATTACTTTTATATTAGTATTAAATGACCCCTAACTTGTCTTTTGAGTAGAATAAAAGCGCATTTGCTTGAGGACAAGCAAATCTCAAGTGTAAGGGTATATGATGAGGCGAAAAATGATCCGTTTTTAGGGGGTCATTTAAGCCCGAATCCGACTTTATTTGATCAAATATTGCCCTAAATCGTTCCTTTTGTGATTTTAGGTACTTGGAGAGTGAATTCTGGAAAAGAAGCCATTTTGGACGTTTTTGGAGCATAAAAGTGAAGAAAACGGCAAAGTCTCAATTTTCCATGCTGGGAACAGTACATGAAGGCGTCAAGAGTAATTCCATGACGGCGTCAAACCTCAAGAATTAAAATCCGTAGTTGATGACGGCGTCACACACAGGGCGTCAAGAGTAATTTGTGTGACGGCCTAGGTCCTGACGGCGTCAAAAGTAGATCAAGGCCGTCCGAGGAAGTATTTGGCGGCGAGATGACGGCGTCACACCTTTGTTCTTGACGCCGTCATCCCCATTTTCCTATATATAGTTTTCTAGTTTTTCACATTAAGAGAGAAGTTTTGGAGAAACCCTAATGACGATTTTGGTGCAACTTTTACAGGTTTTTCAAGGGTTCCAAACCCTTGATACCTTGCATTGTAATTGAGATAAGTGTTCTTCTAATTCAATCAATATGTCTATGTGTTGGTTGTCTATATCTTGTTCTTGTCTCAATTCCATTATGCTAGGCTAGATCTCTTTTGTGTTTGCTTAGATCTAATGAAACCTAGATATTGATTATGTGTTGATTACTTGTTTATTCTTGTCTTGGATGAATGATTTATATGTTAGGCTTAAGAAAACTGGCAGATCTCCAAATGGTAACATGCTTGAACGTCTTAAGAAACATGAGCCGAGGCGTACTAGGTCTTTATTGGTTGTATTTAATGCATGAGCCACTGTTTACAATCCCTATAGTTGTGTTGGGCATGGTGTAGGAGGAGATAAGAGCTCATAGAATTGGGGAGTTATGTATGCCACCCCATGAATGGTATTAAGGAATACAATCCGTCATCCATGCAATTATAACAAGTAATTAACGTGTAAAAGATATCTAGGGAGTAGTGAAATCTAAGTAAACACATTTTCTCCAATTACTGCTCACAACTTTAGTTTAATTAGTTTATTTTCATTTTTATTATTTTATTTTGATTGCATCTTAGTTTTGGGTTAGTTGAATAGCAACTAATTCCGCCCACTCTTTCAAAACTCGAGATTTTACTTGCTTTCCATAAAATATAAAAATACAAAAATAATCATCCCTCACCTTTAGAACTAGTATTTAGGCTTTCTAATCCTAGCGACACTATTCCTAAGCTGAACGATCAATCCCCCGGTACTTGTCACTATACTTTACTACAACGATCAGGTACACTGCCTGGTGGGGGTTGTAAGCTTCTTGAGATCCCTCGAGAGGTAAAACCTGTTGCGATTCCCACGCATCAGTGTCTGAAGGGATCCCGGGGGACAAATACTTAGAGGGAAAAATACCACCCGCTGATATGGAACCCAAACCCACTTATGGAGGTGCCCACAACTTGGGAACTGGCTATAAGGACCAGGCAGATAAAACCCAGTCTGCTGGATTAGAGGAGTCAGGACCTGGCCACAACGAAGGCAAGTCTTCATATGAAGGGGATCCGGATAACCTTCTTTTGCAGATTCAGTCAATGGCTGATGTTCAGATAGCCTTGTTCTCAGATGATGACTTCCACAGTGATGAGGAGGTTTTTGAAGCCGGAGATGACATGGAGGTTGAGGAGACAGTTCCTGAACAAATCTCTCAGTCTCCTCAATCTTCTAACCATGAAGTTGTTGAGTCCCACTCCGAGTCAGAATCCTCAGGAGATGATCAAGCTCCTCTCACTGGGAAGTTCTTTACAAAGTTCATCAAAAGGGCCACCAATGCCTTATTCAGGGGAGTCACTGATCAAGTTTTTGACATGCACACTGAAGAAGTTGTTCATTACTTCAACCTCAAAGATGCAGTTGAAGAATTTAATGAAGATGTCAGGGAAAAGAATGCCTCAGTTACCTACTCCTTGACACAAATGGTCTCACATCTCAACCAGTTCCTTGAATCTCTCACCAAACTGAATACAGGGGTTCAGTCTATTCAAGAATCGGTTAAGGATGATCCTGAACTCACCAGGAAGCTCCTTCAGGCATCAGAGACCTATCAGCTCAACTCTGTACATCTCACTGAGCTACTCAACCTGCTGAAGTCCTTCAATCTTTAGGCTCTGATTGAGGCAAAAGCAGTCAACTAAATTCAACCACGGATGTGGTCAAACAAGTCAAACTCCTAAGGCTCAATGCTCCGCGGAATATAGTGTTTCCCCGGGTCGTTAAGTCCCGACGAGGTGTGAATGGCAATCAAAACGGTTATTTGATCGGGTGAAATTGGATGGAAAAGGTTTGTGAATGATTAAACTACTGATTTATACAATGAAATAGCTTAAAGAAGCTATATGAACAAGACGGGAAAGTTCCAAAAACTAGAAACGTTCAAAACTTAAAAACGCGTACGTTACGTTTAAATAAAACGTAGACGTACAAAATAAAAAGTGAAAACGTAAATCTGAAAACACCCAGGGGGTGAAAATAACTTTTTTACAAACTTAAAAGTAAAAGAAAATTTTTATAAAAAGAAAATAAATTTTAACCCTAATTAATTATTTAATATTAATTAAATACTAATTAATACTTATTAATAATATTTAAAACACTTAAATATATTTTAATACTAATTAAATACTAGAAAAATAAAATTTCTAAAATTATAAAATAACTAAAAATAAGTTTTAAAATTAAAAATAAGTGTTTTTGTCTTTTTGTGAATTTTATATTAATTAATTACTAATTAAACATTAATTAACTAATTAAACTATTTTAAATTAAGAAAAATACTAAATGAACAGTAAAAATTCTAAGAAAATTTCTAAAATTATTTTACAACATATAAAAGCTATAAAAATATAAAAACCTGATTTTACTTTATAAAAACTAATTATGCTATTTTAAACTTAATATTAATTAATTATTAACTAAACTATTATTAAATCTAAAAATTACTAAATGACAACAGAAAAATCTATAAAAATTCCTAAAATTATTTTAAGTTACCTGGAACCTAGGAAAAATATAAAAAAGTGGTGCTATTAAATAAAAACTATTACTACTATTTTATATATTAATATTAATTATATATTAATTAATCTAATGTTAATTATAAAAAAATAGCAAACAATGATAGAAAAATCTGAAAAAATTCTAGAAAATACTTTATACTACCAGAAACTTAAGAAAAATAAAAAAATATAAAAGTGCTTTTTTTTAAAAAAAAAATAAATAAAAAGAAAAAAAAATCAAAGAGATAGTTTCTATTAAATAGAAACTATCACTTATTTTTAAAATTGGTTTTTCTGGGATTTTCTTTTTACCAAACCTGTTATACTACTGAAATGATGAAACTTTTGTAAAAGCAAACTCAGTGGAACTCAACAGTAAGCTCAGCTTGAGCTTACTAGCTCAACAGCCAAGCTTTTTTAAGGTTTAAGTGGGATTTGAGCTTGAAATAAGCTCACAACAAGCTATCTAGCTGGAACAAAAGGTAAAATAAGATACACCTAAGTGAGTTATACTAGGGATGAACTGAAATGATAAGAAAAAGGGACTGAATAAGCGGCTAATCTCCAATAAGCAATCCAAACAACACAGACAACCAAACAGCCCACAAGCTCAACTGCAGGCCTCATTTGGCTAGTCTAAATAAGCTTGTAAACCCAAAAGAAACCTGGAACTAGCAATATGGGCATGTGAACTTTCCAAATTGCCAAATAACACAGAGTGGGGTCCATAATTAAGCTGAGAGTGAGCTTATGAATATGGCTGAGATGAACTGATGAGCTAGTGAATCTGTGTGATGTGCTAAACTTGAGAAGCAATTATAAGCATTGGAATAAGCAGTATATGGAACAAGATTACCATGCATAGCAAGTAGACCAGATAGACTATCCACAATAACAAAAGTTACAAGCTAAGGAATCTTCTATAAGCTTATGAAAACATGACATGAAAACAAACCCCCTGATGCAGGGGAGCAAATGGGTAGGTTGCTGATGCTTACAAGCTTAAATAAGCTATGGGCAGAACAAAAGGAGCTGAAGGTTCTATCACCAATTCTAACCAATTCTCATAAAAGAACTTTTATTGAAAAGCTTTGATCAAACTAATGCAAGCTAAAAAGGAAAACAGTGGTGAGTTGTAGGTGAAAATGAGACCAAGTGAGAGTTATTGGAATGAGAAGTATTAATCAAACCACTGCACAGATAAGCTAAGAGCTCAAGAAAGCTTGAACAAGGAAAATAAGAACACACTAACAAACAACAACAAGGAAAAATAACAACAGGATCAGTAACAAGCCAGAGCATCAAACATGATCATGAACCAAGTACGAACAAAAAGTAGCAGCAGCAGTTCCAAAAGGTGACAAAATAATGGCTCAAATAAGCAACAAGATAAGCAGTAAGAGGGAAATTAAAAACTAAATCTTAAATACTACCTAGAGGGGTGCACAAATCAACAACAATTTCAGCCAAACACCAAGAATTGATTAACTTATGGTAAAATGAAAACTGAGTCAAAACAAGAGCATTGGGTGCAGGGCAGTTTTGGCTCAACTGGGTAGGTTTGGACTTGATTTCAAGGGACCAAATGGGTTCCAAATTGCAATTTTCTTTTTAAAGATGATACACAAGCTGGGAGATAACACAAATCAACAGAGTTTTCTGATTTCCAACAAGTAATGAACTCTAGAGACCGTTTTGAAAATTGGCCAAAAACTTGGTATGTAACTTTGACTTTGAAGAGATTTTGGACAAAATTGACTTATGTGAGTTTTAACTGAGCTTGATTGATCAATGATGTTATTTTACCATAGAATAAGCCTAAATCAAGCAACTTTAACTAGTATTGAAGCACTTTTAAACGTATCACACAAGAGATCACAACAGTTAAGCTGTTGTGAATCTCAGGAGGTGATTTTGACTTTCTTAAATAAAATGGAACAAGTAATGGCCAAATGCGACAGTGTTATACCTAAGTACTATGAACCAAGTGAACTAAAGTGATTCCAACAACAAGAAGACAGAGTTATAGCTTATCCCAAACACCCCTTTAAATGACAGATTTGAAAATTTCAAAGAATTAATGCTACATTGGACTGAGATAAGGCATGAAAAGGTTTAAACAACTAAAATGAGAACTAGTAATCAAGCTTCAGTAGAGATTAATCAACTAAATAAACTAATAAAGATTATGCTACATATTTTTGGTATTTTTAGTTTTTTGAGTAAATTGTAAATAACTAAGATTAAAGCTAAGCTTAAAACAATAAAGAGCAACAGAAGGCTAAGTAAGACTGAATAAGCACAAAATTAAGTAGCAGAAGCAGTAAATAAGCAAAAAGCCAATAAGCAGTAAATAGTTAAACTCGAATTAATAAAGGGAAACTTACAAAGGTCTTAGAGAAACAATAAAGAACTTAATTTTCATACAATTAAACATGAAATAAGCAGCTTTTAACTTAATTCTATTTTCTATTCTACATTATACTATTTTAATGACTAAAATCCTACTACTTTCTTTAACTGCTTCTCTTCTTCATTTATAGTGACCATTAGGGTTTTGGTGTCCCACTTGAGCTTTCCCATCAACAACTTGGATCGTTGGATTATTTGTATCAATCTTGGCCCTCTATTACTTGTTGGCGGGAAAACAGACTTAACCACTTGGGGGTTAAATAATTGGCAGGGAGGTGGGATTTGGATGTTAGTGTTTGGTTTGGGGTGTGGGTAATGATGGAGGAGGGGGGAAGTGGCTTGTGATGATGGAAAGTGTGGAGTGTGTGCAGGGTTTTGCAGGCTGAGGTTTTGGAGGGGAGTGGAGGTCAAATGGGTGTTGACTGGGTAGGATTAAATAAACGGGGGGGTTTATTTTGGGGTGTTGGGCTGAGAAAGTGTTGGGTGGGCTTTTGTTTTGTTTGGTGGGCTAGGGTGTTATCAGGTTTTGGGTTTAGGTTTAGGATTGAAATAACACCAAGGGTCCAAATGGTTAGATAGTAAACATAGGGACCATTTTTGTAATTTCAGGAAACATGAGGGTTAATTCTGCTAAATATTCAAAGTTAATCCAATGGTAATATTTTGCTATGTTAAAACAACCAAAGGACCAAAATTGTGATTTTCCCATTTTAAATCACCCGGGGACTATTTATGCCGATTTTCAAAATCCGGGGACTAAAGTTGCCATTTTGTAAAATCTTTTATCCAAGGACTAAATTTGAACATTTTTGACTTTCCAAGGACTTAAATTGACTTTTCATTCAAAAATATCCTAACAGGGACTGATTTGGTCAGGTTTTGAAAGTTCAGGGACCTTTTATGTAAATTTTGGATTTTGAGGGGTAAAAGTGTAATTTTCTCAAACTTTTCACCCAAAGTCCATTTTTGATAAATTTTGACTTTTTAAGGACTTGGGTTGACTTTTCTTTCGTTTTAAACCTTCAGGGACTAGTTTTGTCAATATTTGAAACTTGAGGGACTGAAACTGCCAATTGTGCAAACTTTGTTCGTTTTTCATTTGTTTTTAAACATTTTGCATCTAAAACATATAAAACACACTTTTGGAATAAATTGTGTATTTTGATGCGTATTTGAGTGTTTTTGGATGTTTTGGCAGTTCATATAAGACAAAAATGATGAGTATTTACACACTCATCAATCCCCCACACTAAACTATTGCTAGTCCCTAGCAATCTTTTGAGAAAAACTTAATGGATTTTAAAATCTTTACCAAAAGCCATCACTTCTGGAGTAGCCAGGTGTAAGAACTGTGGCACACCTGATAACCGTGTGATTTTGAGCAAACCACCAGCTGTCAACGGATTTGAGTAGTCTTTACCAAAAGCCGTTTGCTTCTGGACTAGCCAGCTCTTGATGGAATAGTCAACATCTTGGTGAGCTGATTACCAATTATGGATTTTCCACGGCCTTTACCACAAGCCATAATCTTGTGGGCTAGCCAACTCATTTGTTTTCGGGGAGTTGATGAACCATACAATTTTGGGCAAATTGCCAGCCGTAAACGGATTTGAGTTGTCTTTACCAAGAGCCGTTTGCTCCTGGACTAGCCAATCCCTTTTGTCGTTTAGACAAGGCGGACTGATTACCACAAAAAATTTTGAGCTTTAGTGAAAAATTTTTGAAAATTTTTGGTCAAAAACGGGGGTATAAGATAGTAAAATGTGATAAAATTCGCTAGAATAGCGAATACCCCCCCACACTAAGCATGAATATTGTCCTCAATATTCAAAATCCCGGCTATTATGCCGACATTTTGAACGTAAAAGGGCAACATTACAAGCTAAGCGTGGAAAATACCATTTTGTTTTTTCACTTCATTTGTAACCATAGCATGGGGGACTCCCCCACACTTAGGGTGAAAACCCTATATGCATGCTACTGTTTTTGTTTACCGAGTCGCTAGCTTGACTCGACCCCGAATTCATTTGTCCTTGGGGAAGCATGATGTGGAAGAAATAATCTCCATCGGACTTTCATTCAAGATGTTTGGATAAACATTTGAAGCACGTGAAAGTTCCACACCGATGAGATAAATATCCGGCTCAAGATAATGATACATGAAAATGCCGGGATCAAAGATGGTATCTTCATTCCCGAAGGAGTGAAGAACAAGAGAAGTCACCTTATAGGTGAAGAAAAGGAAGAAAACCATGATAAAAAGCATGATTTGATCTTCTTCCTCAAGAGGAGGCTCAATAGCCTGAGTTTGGATTTCAAAGGTTAAGCTCGTAAACAACCCGGGAGGGTGGGTGGGAATTTGCAAATTCTCATGATTGAGAGCATCTCCCCCCGAGATATCACACTGATGAGCGAGTTCACCGGAGAACTCCTCATGAAGAGAATTGTTCACAAGATGTGAATCTGTGAACTCATGTTCCGGAATAAACTCATCACAATCCTCAATCTGAGTACCAAAGAGTGGATTATCAGAAATCAAAATGAATTCAGATTCGAATTCAAATAGAGGATTGGTGAGAGTGGTATTGAATGTTTCGGGAACAAAATAGTTAACATTCTCAATTGGACTGCTGGGATCAGAAGTGAGTGACGGATCATGATATAGGAGACTTTCAATTTCTCCCAGATCGGCTTGGAAATCGAGGAGACCATCATCACTTTCAAATGAAAGTGGATTGATGTGAGCAAGTTCATCAGCGAACTCCTCAAGAAGATGATCAGCATCAGTTTGTGGAACTGATGCCTCAACATACTCGATGTCTCCATAAGATGTGCAATCATCGTTAAAATCTGAGAAAGTCTCAAATTGATCTTTAGGACACTCAATGGGTGAAGGAATATCACACATATCATCAAGAGTACCCTGTGACTCTCTCGGGATTGGAACAAGGTTCTCAACACTAGACTTTATGAATTCGTCCGATTCCCTTTCAGGAACAGTGTCAAGATGCTCGTCCCCCATGATCAAAGAGTGAGTGGGAACCTCGGGTGTGATAGCAATTGTTTGAGATGGAATCTCAACTGCTGGGGTATCAGCTGATGAACTTGATGAGGTTTTATAAAATTCAAGGATGTCAAGTGTATCCTCATCATCACTGTCATCAGGGATAAAACGAAACAAAGAGCTAGACTTGGCTGCTTTTTCTCTTGCAATGGATTCCCTCACAGATTTTTCATATGCATCTTGGGAATTTATTCTAGCAGCCTGCTCTTCAGCAAGCAATTCTTCCATGGATTTTTGATGAGTGTATCTTTGGGCAAAGTCTTGAACTAAACCCTTAAGCTCATCAACGATTTTCGTCATATTTTGCATTTCAGGAAGAAGTGCTTGATTCATATCGTACTGTGGAGGTTGGTCATAATAAGGTGTGTCAAAATTGTCACAAGGGTATGGATTACTTGTTTGACAATCTGAGCTGAAGTGTGGACCTCCACAGTAATCACAACAGTAAAACTGTTGAGGCTGTGAGTCGTATGTGCTAAAGTCTAAATTGTTATCAGGAAACTGCTCATAGACAAGCGTGTTTCCCGATTGACAATCACAACTGTAGTGTGAACCACCACAGTACTCACAACAGTAAAACTGCTGAGACTGATGGTGTGGTAGCTGGTGGAATGAATTAGTGGTGTCATGATAGGAATAGGGATCTTGGTTATAGACAGGCCCGTTTCCCGACTCTACCATGCCACAACCGGGGCAATTACCACCATTATGAGAACTACCACACCACTGGCAAACCAGAAAATGTGGATGAGACATAGAAAGAATCAAAAGGTTTGGGAGGGGTAGGGATGAAGAATCAAAGATGTGAGAGGGTAAAGGTGAATATTTTTGGGTTTTTGGATAGACATTTTGTACAAATGATAAAGAAAATGTTTTTGCGTTTTTGTTTTTATGAAAATATGAACAAGGATGGATAAATGTACAATGGAACGAATTCCAAAGACACTAATCAGAAAAACCGTTTAGATAAACGCGCACAACCTCCCCGGCAGCGGCGCCAAATTTTGATTGAGGCAAAAGCAGTCAACTAAATTCAACCACGGATGTGGTCAAACAAGTCAAACTCCTAAGGCTCAATGCTCCGCGGAATATAGTGTTTCCCCGGGTCGTTAAGTCCCGACGAGGTGTGAATGGCAATCAAAACGGTTATTTGATCGGGTGAAATTGGATGGAAAAGGTTTGTGAATGATTAAACTACTGATTTATACAATGAAATAGCTTAAAGAAGCTATATGAACAAGACGGGAAAGTTCCAAAAACTAGAAACGTTCAAAACTTAAAAACGCGTACGTTACGTTTAAATAAAACGTAGACGTACAAAATAAAAAGTGAAAACGTAAATCTGAAAACACCCAGGGGGTGAAAATAACTTTTTTACAAACTTAAAAGTAAAAGAAAATTTTTAGAAAAAGAAAATAAATTTTAACCCTAATTAATTATTTAATATTAATTAAATACTAATTAATACTTATTAATAATATTTAAAACACTTAAATATATTTTAATACTAATTAAATACTAGAAAAATAAAATTTCTAAAATTATAAAATAACTAAAAATAAGTTTTAAAATTAAAAATAAGTGTTTTTGTCTTTTTGTGAATTTTATATTAATTAATTACTAATTAAACATTAATTAACTAATTAAACTATTTTAAATTAAGAAAAATACTAAATGAACAGTAAAAATTCTAAGAAAATTTCTAAAATTATTTTACAACATATAAAAGCTATAAAAAATATAAAAACCTGATTTTACTTTATAAAAACTAATTATGCTATTTTAAACTTAATATTAATTAATTATTAACTAAACTATTATTAAATCTAAAAATTACTAAATGACAACAGAAAAATCTATAAAAATTCCTAAAATTATTTTAAGTTACCTGGAACCTAGGAAAAATATAAAAAAGTGGTGCTATTAAATAAAAACTATTACTACTATTTTATATATTAATATTAATTATATATTAATTAATCTAATGTTAATTATAAAAAAATAGCAAACAATGATAGAAAAATCTGAAAAAATTCTAGAAAATACTTTATACTACCAGAAACTTAAGAAAAATAAAAAAATATAAAAGTGCTTTTTTTTTAAAAAAAAATAAATAAAAAGAAAAAAAATCAAAGAGATAGTTTCTATTAAATAGAAACTATCACTTATTTTTAAAATTGGTTTTTCTGGGATTTTCTTTTTACCAAACCTGTTATACTACTGAAATGATGAAACTTTTGTAAAAGCAAACTCAGTGGAACTCAACAGTAAGCTCAGCTTGAGCTTACTAGCTCAACAGCCAAGCTTTTTTAAGGTTTAAGTGGGATTTGAGCTTGAAATAAGCTCACAACAAGCTATCTAGCTGGAACAAAAGGTAAAATAAGACACACCTAAGTGAGTTATACTAGGGATGAACTGAAATGATAAGAAAAAGGGACTGAATATGTCACAACCCGCTATTTCCCAGGTCAATACTAATTTCTAAACTAGAATTTAAATTCTTGACGTTTGATTTGAAACATTTTTACATAAGCCTTTTACTTGAATCGACGCGAATTTCTAATTAAATTCTAAGTACTCTAGGACTTAGGTTAATTTTAGTCCACAACGCTCCGGTACCTTGCTCCTTTCCCCAGTTCACCATTTTATTCTATAAAACGAATTTCTATTCTTTAAATACTTACGGTTTTTAAATCCTACATAACGTTAATTTTTATTCAAGAATGTAACACTCGACATACCCGACTTTCTCAACAATTATTTTTAGGGTATTTTTATACTTCCAAAACTATTACAAAAGTCCTAAAAAATATTTTCCGATGTCCAAGAGAAATTCTTTATATCTTACTTTTAATTACGTATAACTTCCGTTAACTACCAAACTAATACCCGATACATATTTTTACTACCCAATACATTTAATATATACATTTTATAAAAATTACATTCATTTTTTTTCTATTTAGTCCTATGAGCCGCCCCCCCCCCCCTATAATGTGTAAAAATACCACTACAAAATCTACCAAAAATTTCAATCTTATTATCATGGGAGACATGCAATTAATTTTGGTGGCTAGAGCAACTCAATTGCCCCCCTCCTTTTCCATGAAATTCGGCAATCACAAGGACCAAGTCCTTGTGATATTTTTGACCACATTGACCATATGACTATATATATGTACACCTAAACTAGTTCTTCATTTTAGTTAAAAAGAAAACATACTCACCTCCCACTCTTACTCACCATTCGATCCACCCTAAGGAGCAAGGAAGATTAGAGAGCTTGTTGGTCACTTTCAAGAGTACTTAGGATAGTTTAACAAGGGTTTGGAGTACTAATCTTGGGGTTACATTAGTGTTCTACTAACCTCATCTCACTAACCTCTTTGTAAGTGATTTTTACACTACTAATATTTCTTGATTCTTATAATTTTATGCTTGTTAAGTAGCTACACATGATTATCACTTGGTACATGTCTAAACATCTTACATCCACTTTAATATTTTGCTAAGAAAATACATTTTTGTATAAGTTTTGATCTCAAGAAAAGTGTTAATAAATCTCTACAAGAAAATAAAAATAAACTTTACATATATATATATATGTTAGCTTTGAAAACTTGGATGATCTTGATCAAGGACTTTAAATATTGTTGGGTTATGTTTAGATCACTATTTTTTTCTAGTTGATGGATGACCTAGGACCATAGTTGGAGTTGTTGACAAAAGGTTGTAGCAAGTAAACACTAGAAAAATATAGTTTGACATTATTTATGGTAAATCTGCCCTTTTCGACCTCCTGTAGAAACTCAGTATCTTGGTGGCCATAATAGGCTAGAAATATAGAAACTAGACTTAATAACGAAAACATAGCCGCTTGAATGGGTTGAAACGGCCTTATAACGAAAAAGATATGCTATTTTCAAGATTTACGACGAAAACTACTTTTTCTGAAAAATGGTTTCTGTCCAGATTTTTGAGCTAGGAAAAACTGAGGTTAAATGATTTCTAAACTAGCCGAGACCTTGAAAATACTAGAGTACACGTGAATACCTTCGCGGGGATATAAAGAACTTGAAAAAAAACGGAACTACGACGCGAAAGTTATGGCCTTAGGAAGTTGGACAAAACCATATATATATATTGACAGTTTTTATTTATTTTTGAAAGCTGATGGAAATGTTCAACATGAAATTTGGACACTTTAAGGTGTGTTTTGGCTAAAACGACGTAAATAAAAGTGGTAGAACTTTACGTATACTTATGGGGTACGTTAGAGATTTTCAAAATATATATTTTTGAGACGACTAATATTTGGTCGTGAGATTTACAAATTTCTTTTTCTAAAATGGTGGATGACTTAAACTCGAGATCACTTTGATCAAATACATTTTTGACGACGAATACTACGACGACATGTGCAAGTGATAATGTAGTGTATGACTTGCATGCTTGACTTGATTTCGGTAACTAAGACATATGCATATTTAGGTCGCGACTAGTGATTGTTGGACCTATTCTATCAATTTCATAACTCTATTTTTGGATTGCTATTGCTAAGGTGAGTCATAGCCCCACTTTTACTCTTTACACTTGTTTTAACTCTTTGGGGGGAGATACATGCTCAACTACTTGCTTACTAGTATAAATACTCAAAACATATTTTTCTTGATATTTAAAACATTTATACTTGATTGTTTTATACTCGATTGTTTTATACTTGATTTCATACATACGTGATTGTGCTATACTTAACTGTGTTATACTAAACTGTGATGGTGTATTCTTGAGACTTCCAATGGCCCCAGATTAAGTTGCTGGGCACAACCATGGAAACAAACATACATACATGCTTCCACTGGCCCCAGATTAAGTTGCTGGGCACAACCATGGAAAACATACATACATACATACTTCCAATGGCCCCAGATTAAGTTGCTGGGCACAACCATGGAGATATACATACAAACGTGAGGTCTTCGGAGATGAAGTGTAGACTCACGACTAAATGCTTAACTGTTGTGATAAACTTATACATATTTTATTCATACTATATATTGTAGCAGTGGGTTGTGAACACACAGGTTACAAGTCTCTTATGGCGGGACTTGTAACTGAGTGGATTTACGATGCCTTTGCTGGGAAACATTCATACATATGCATAAACTTTATTTAGTAAACAACTCTATGAACTCACCAACCTTTGTGTTGACACTTTTAAGCATGTTTATCTCAGGTTAGAAGGGCGATAGCAGGTATGTGGAGCGGAGAGTCTTAGGGCATGCATTTTGAAGACTTTCGCTTTTATCTTTTACCATTCGATACTTTTCAAAAACTTATGTACTATCAATTTGGGATCTTTTGGTTTGTAAACTATGATTTTATCTATTCGAATGGTAACTTTTTAAAAACGTCTCATTTAGAGTTCGTTTTCTATACCTTGTACTTTGTGCCCTGAAGTAGCATCCCAATGACACAGTCTTCCGCTGCGGTATTTTGGGGGTGTTACAGATTGGTATCAGAGCCTTGGTTATAGAGAACTAGGTTGTTTTTAGAGTCTAGACTATAACCACATACATTTAGACTCTCCTCCCTATCGCCTTGCATTTTTCATACACGTACGCTTGCCGATATTTTCTTAGACCTACACTATTAGATATTCTGTGGTACCGATGGGGAAGTCCCAAAATCTAGGCAAGTTATCAGAAATATGGAGCTCGGTGATAACTGATCATTTAACTTAATCTTGTGACAGTTCTTGTTTGATGAGACATGAGACTAAGTTAAATGAAGGTTATTACTTAGCTGTAGAGATTTGATGATTTGCCCGAGGATGGGAGTTCTCTTGAGGTTACTCTTTAGAAGCCGTTAGAAACTAGACTACCTAGTGACTTTAGCACTTAAGGGAGAATCCTTTGTTCCTTCGTACTGAGCATGACATTCCCTAGATTCCCATTTAAGCAACGTCTACCACTGAGATATGTGTGCCTGGTGATATGTACACCTGTGAAAGGAAACATTTATAATTGTGGTGGCCAACATAATTATAAGTGCTTCACGACACACGTGGACATATGACTATGCATATGTAGATCGGTGTTGGCACGACTTAGGAGACAATTGGTGGCACGGTATTATATATGAGGATGTTAAGTATAGACTTTGGTTAAACAACGGTTTTCCCTCAACTCTGACGTTCACTAAATGTCCTTCCTCCCAGGAAATCATGGCACCAAGGAGAGTGACTCGTAGCTCTGGTCGAGGAGGCGCAACACCAAGGGGTGGAAGGACTGGTGGACGTGGAGGTAGAGGAGGTAGAGGAGCTGCTCATGACACTAGTAACCCAAGTAACGATGGTCGAAGAACTGGTAGACGTGGAGGTAGAGGAGGTGGTCACGGCGTTGAAAACAATGATAACAACAACAGTGGAAATACTGATTTTGAAGCCATCATCGCTCGACAACTTGAAAACTTTCTCCCCACTATTGTCACTCAAGTTGGCGATCATATGAATAACTTGGCAAATCACGAAAGCGGAATTAACAACACCAATGGTTTAGGCCAGAATGGTAATGGCAACAACAACATTAGGACTGGATGTACGTATAAGGAATTTACATCGTGTAAGCCAATTGAGTTCGATGGTGTAGGAGGCGCGTTAGGGTATACTAGATGGGTGGAAAAGATGGAGTCGGTGATCGACATTAGTGACTGTGCACCACATCAAATGGTGAAGTACTCCGTATGCTTGCTATCAGGAAAGGCATTGACATGGTGGAATACGCAGGTTCAAGCTAGGGGTAGAGAGGCAGCTGTAGGTATGACATGGGATGATTTTAAGGCACTACTGAAGGAGGAATACTGCCCGGACAATGAAATGCAGAAGCTAGAGGATGAACTTTATCATCACTCTATGATAGGGGCTGGACATGCAGCCTATACAGATCGATTCCATGAATTAGCCAGACTAGTTCCACACCTGGTTACCCCTGAGTCCAAGAGGATCGAGAGGTACATATATGGTCTTGTCCCAGAAATTCGCGGGACTGTGAAAGCAACTGAGCCTTCTACAATTCAGAGTGCAATATTGAGAGCAGGAACTCTGACAGATGAGATGGTTAGAAATGGAAGCTTGAAGAACAATGATAAAAGGAAGGGAACAAGCGAGTCGAACAAGCATATAGGCGCAATAGCTGACAACAAAAGAGCAAGGACCTTTGCGGCGACTAATTCTGGTCAGAAAGAGTATTTAGGCTCGCAACCTAAGTGTACAAAATGTAATTTTCATCACCAAAAGACTGTGCCCTGCCGTATTTGTGCTAATTGCAGACAGTTTGGTCATTATGCAAACCAGTGTAGAGAGCCGGTGAATGTGGGCAATGTGATGAACAATCAAAAGACATGCTATGAGTGTAACAGCCCGGATCACTTTCGGAACACCTGTCCTAAGTTAAAAAGGAATCTTAACCAAGGAGGAAATCGTCCAAAACTAGCAGCAGCAATTGAAGGGCCACAAGATGAGGCCATTGAGATTCCACCCGCGCGTGGCAGAGCTTACTTCCTAGGAAACCCTATCACCCAACATGTCCAAGATAGCATCACGGGTACATTCTCTTGAACAACTATATTATTTTAGTAGCACTTAAGTCTTGGCACAGAACTTATACCCAACCTCGACTAATCTGAGACCTAGCATCATTAACCTAGTTATATAGGTAGTAGATGATTTGATTTGTGTAAACAACTCTAACGAGTTTGGGAAGGAATGAGCTGAACACTAGGAACATATGTGGAATGAATGAGCTGAACTTCGGGACGAAGTTCCCTTAAGGGGTAGAGACTGTCACAACCCGCTATTTCCCAGGTCAATACTAATTTCTAAACTAGAATTTAAATTCTTGACGTTTGATTTGAAACATTTTTACATAAGCCTTTTACTTGAATCGACGCGAATTTCTAATTAAATTCTAAGTACTCTAGGACTTAGGTTAATTTTAGTCCACAACGCTCCGGTACCTTGCTCCTTTCCCCAGTTCACCATTTTATTCTATAAAACGAATTTCTATTCTTTAAATACTTACGGTTTTTAAATCCTACATAACGTTAATTTTTATTCAAGAATGTAACACTCGACATACCCGACTTTCTCAACAATTATTTTTAGGGTATTTTTATACTTCCAAAACTATTACAAAAGTCCTAAAAAATATTTTCCGATGTCCAAGAGAAATTCTTTATATCTTACTTTTAATTACGTATAACTTCCGTTAACTACCAAACTAATACCCGATACATATTTTTACTACCCAATACATTTAATATATACATTTTATAAAAATTACATTCATTTTTTTTCTATTTAGTCCTATGAGCCGCCCCCCCCCCCCTATAATGTGTAAAAATACCACTACAAAATCTACCAAAAATTTCAATCTTATTATCATGGGAGACATGCAATTAATTTTGGTGGCTAGAGCAACTCAATTGCCCCCCTCCTTTTCCATGAAATTCGGCAATCACAAGGACCAAGTCCTTGTGATATTTTTGACCACATTGACCATATGACTATATATATGTACACCTAAACTAGTTCTTCATTTTAGTTAAAAAGAAAACATACTCACCTCCCACTCTTACTCACCATTCGATCCACCCTAAGGAGCAAGGAAGATTAGAGAGCTTGTTGGTCACTTTCAAGAGTACTTAGGATAGTTTAACAAGGGTTTGGAGTACTAATCTTGGGGTTACATTAGTGTTCTACTAACCTCATCTCACTAACCTCTTTGTAAGTGATTTTTACACTACTAATATTTCTTGATTCTTATAATTTTATGCTTGTTAAGTAGCTACACATGATTATCACTTGGTACATGTCTAAACATCTTACATCCACTTTAATATTTTGCTAAGAAAATACATTTTTGTATAAGTTTTGATCTCAAGAAAAGTGTTAATAAATCTCTACAAGAAAATAAAAATAAACTTTACATATATATATATATGTTAGCTTTGAAAACTTGGATGATCTTGATCAAGGACTTTAAATATTGTTGGGTTATGTTTAGATCACTATTTTTTTCTAGTTGATGGATGACCTAGGACCATAGTTGGAGTTGTTGACAAAAGGTTGTAGCAAGTAAACACTAGAAAAATATAGTTTGACATTATTTATGGTAAATCTGCCCTTTTCGACCTCCTGTAGAAACTCAGTATCTTGGTGGCCATAATAGGCTAGAAATATAGAAACTAGACTTAATAACGAAAACATAGCCGCTTGAATGGGTTGAAACGGCCTTATAACGAAAAAGATATGCTATTTTCAAGATTTACGACGAAAACTACTTTTTCTGAAAAATGGTTTCTGTCCAGATTTTTGAGCTAGGAAAAACTGAGGTTAAATGATTTCTAAACTAGCCGAGACCTTGAAAATACTAGAGTACACGTGAATACCTTCGCGGGGATATAAAGAACTTGAAAAAAAACGGAACTACGACGCGAAAGTTATGGCCTTAGGAAGTTGGACAAAACCATATATATATATTGACAGTTTTTATTTATTTTTGAAAGCTGATGGAAATGTTCAACATGAAATTTGGACACTTTAAGGTGTGTTTTGGCTAAAACGACGTAAATAAAAGTGGTAGAACTTTACGTATACTTATGGGGTACGTTAGAGATTTTCAAAATATATATTTTTGAGACGACTAATATTTGGTCGTGAGATTTACAAATTTCTTTTTCTAAAATGGTGGATGACTTAAACTCGAGATCACTTTGATCAAATACATTTTTGACGACGAATACTACGACGACATGTGCAAGTGATAATGTAGTGTATGACTTGCATGCTTGACTTGATTTCGGTAACTAAGACATATGCATATTTAGGTCGCGACTAGTGATTGTTGGACCTATTCTATCAATTTCATAACTCTATTTTTGGATTGCTATTGCTAAGGTGAGTCATAGCCCCACTTTTACTCTTTACACTTGTTTTAACTCTTTGGGGGGGAGATACATGCTCAACTACTTGCTTACTAGTATAAATACTCAAAACATATTTTTCTTGATATTTAAAACATTTATACTTGATTGTTTTATACTCGATTGTTTTATACTTGATTTCATACATACGTGATTGTGCTATACTTAACTGTGTTATACTAAACTGTGATGGTGTATTCTTGAGACTTCCAATGGCCCCAGATTAAGTTGCTGGGCACAACCATGGAAACAAACATACATACATGCTTCCACTGGCCCCAGATTAAGTTGCTGGGCACAACCATGGAAAACATACATACATACATACTTCCAATGGCCCCAGATTAAGTTGCTGGGCACAACCATGGAGATATACATACAAACGTGAGGTCTTCGGAGATGAAGTGTAGACTCACGACTAAATGCTTAACTGTTGTGATAAACTTATACATATTTTATTCATACTATATATTGTAGCAGTGGGTTGTGAACACACAGGTTACAAGTCTCTTATGGCGGGACTTGTAACTGAGTGGATTTACGATGCCTTTGCTGGGAAACATTCATACATATGCATAAACTTTATTTAGTAAACAACTCTATGAACTCACCAACCTTTGTGTTGACACTTTTAAGCATGTTTATCTCAGGTTAGAAGGGCGATAGCAGGTATGTGGAGCGGAGAGTCTTAGGGCATGCATTTTGAAGACTTTCGCTTTTATCTTTTACCATTCGATACTTTTCAAAAACTTATGTACTATCAATTTGGGATCTTTTGGTTTGTAAACTATGATTTTATCTATTCGAATGGTAACTTTTTAAAAACGTCTCATTTAGAGTTCGTTTTCTATACCTTGTACTTTGTGCCCTGAAGTAGCATCCCAATGACACAGTCTTCCGCTGCGGTATTTTGGGGGTGTTACAGAATAAGCGGCTAATCTCCAATAAGCAATCCAAACAACACAGACAACCAAACAGCCCACAAGCTCAACTGCAGGCCTCATTTGGCTAGTCTAAATAAGCTTGTAAACCCAAAAGAAACCTGGAACTAGCAATATGGGCATGTGAACTTTCCAAATTGCCAAATAACACAGAGTGGGGCCCATAATTAAGCTGAGAGTGAGCTTATGAATATGGCTGAGATGAACTGATGAGCTAGTGAATCTGTGTGATGTGCTAAACTTGAGAAGCAATTATAAGCATTGGAATAAGCAGTATATGGAACAAGATTACCATGCATAGCAAGTAGACCAGATAGACTATCCACAATAACAAAAGTTACAAGCTAAGGAATCTTCTATAAGCTTATGAAAACATGACATGAAAACAAACCCCCTGATGCAGGGGAGCAAATGGGTAGGTTGCTGATGCTTACAAGCTTAAATAAGCTATGGGCAGAACAAAAGGAGCTGAAGGTTCTATCACCAATTCTAACCAATTCTCATAAAAGAACTTTTATTGAAAAGCTTTGATCAAACTAATGCAAGCTAAAAAGGAAAACAGTGGTGAGTTGTAGGTGAAAATGAGACCAAGTGAGAGTTATTGGAATGAGAAGTATTAATCAAACCACTGCACAGATAAGCTAAGAGCTCAAGAAAGCTTGAACAAGGAAAATAAGAACACACTAACAAACAACAACAAGGAAAAATAACAACAGGATCAGTAACAAGCCAGAGCATCAAACATGATCATGAACCAAGTACGAACAAAAAGTAGCAGCAGCAGTTCCAAAAGGTGACAAAATAATGGCTCAAATAAGCAACAAGATAAGCAGTAAGAGGGAAATTAAAAACTAAATCTTAAATACTACCTAGAGGGGTGCACAAATCAACAACAATTTCAGCCAAACACCAAGAATTGATTAACTTATGGTAAAATGAAAACTGAGTCAAAACAAGAGCATTGGGTGCAGGGCAGTTTTGGCTCAACTGGGTAGGTTTGGACTTGATTTCAAGGGACCAAATGGGTTCCAAATTGCAATTTTCTTTTTAAAGATGATACACAAGCTGGGAGATAACACAAATCAACAGAGTTTTCTGATTTCCAACAAGTAATGAACTCTAGAGACCGTTTTGAAAATTGGCCAAAAACTTGGTATGTAACTTTGACTTTGAAGAGATTTTGGACAAAATTGACTTATGTGAGTTTTAACTGAGCTTGATTGATCAATGATGTTATGTTACCATAGAATAAGCCTAAATCAAGCAACTTTAACTAGTATTGAAGCACTTTTAAACGTATCACACAAGAGATCACAACAGTTAAGCTGTTGTGAATCTCAGGAGGTGATTTTGACTTTCTTAAATAAAATGGAACAAGTAATGGCCAAATGCGACAGTGTTATACCTAAGTACTATGAACCAAGTGAACTAAAGTGATTCCAACAACAAGAAGACAGAGTTATAGCTTATCCCAAACACCCCTTTAAATGACAGATTTGAAAATTTCAAAGAATTAATGCTACATTGGACTGAGATAAGGCATGAAAAGGTTTAAACAACTAAAATGAGAACTAGTAATCAAGCTTCAGTAGAGATTAATCAACTAAATAAACTAATAAAGATTATGCTACATATTTTTGGTATTTTTAGTTTTTTGAGTAAATTGTAAATAACTAAGATTAAAGCTAAGCTTAAAACAATAAAGAGCAACAGAAGGCTAAGTAAGACTGAATAAGCACAAAATTAAGTAGCAGAAGCAGTAAATAAGCAAAAAGCCAATAAGCAGTAAATAGTTAAACTCGAATTAATAAAGGGAAACTTACAAAGGTCTTAGAGAAACAATAAAGAACTTAATTTTCATACAATTAAACATGAAATAAGCAGCTTTTAACTTAATTCTATTTTCTATTCTACATTATACTATTTTAATGACTAAAATCCTACTACTTTCTTTAACTGCTTCTCTTCTTCATTTATAGTGACCATTAGGGTTTTGGTGTCCCACTTGAGCTTTCCCATCAACAACTTGGATCGTTGGATTATTTGTATCAATCTTGGCCCTCTATTACTTGTTGGCGGGAAAACAGACTTAACCACTTGGGGGTTAAATAATTGGCAGGGAGGTGGGATTTGGATGTTAGTGTTTGGTTTGGGGTGTGGGTAATGATGGAGGAGGGGGGAAGTGGCTTGTGATGATGGAAAGTGTGGAGTGTGTGCAGGGTTTTGCAGGCTGAGGTTTTGGAGGGGAGTGGAGGTCAAATGGGTGTTGACTGGGTAGGATTAAATAAACGGGGGGGGGGGGGGGGGGGGGGGGGGGGTTTATTTTGGGGTGTTGGGCTGAGAAAGTGTTGGGTGGGCTTTTGTTTTGTTTGGTGGGCTAGGGTGTTATCAGGTTTTGGGTTTAGGTTTAGGATTGAAATAACACCAAGGGTCCAAATGGTTAGATAGTAAACATAGGGACCATTTTTGTAATTTCAGGAAACATGAGGGTTAATTCTGCTAAATATTCAAAGTTAATCCAATGGTAATATTTTGCTATGTTAAAACAACCAAAGGACCAAAATTATGATTTTCCCATTTTAAATCACCCGGGGACTATTTATGCCGATTTTCAAAATCCGGGGACTAAAGTTGCCATTTTGTAAAATCTTTTATCCAAGGACCAAATTTGAACATTTTTGACTTTCCAAGGACTTAAATTGACTTTTCATTCAAAAATATCCTAACAGGGACTGATTTGGTCAGGTTTTGAAAGTTCAGGGACCTTTTATGTAAATTTTGGATTTTGAGGGGTAAAAGTGTAATTTTCTCAAACTTTTCACCCAAAGTCCATTTTTGATAAATTTTGACTTTTTAAGGACTTGGGCTGACTTTTCTTTCGTTTTAAACCTTCAGGGACTAGTTTTGTCAATATTTGAAACTTGAGGGACTGAAACTGCCAATTGTTCAAACTTTGTTCGTTTTTCATTTGTTTTTAAACATTTTGCATCTAAAACATATAAAACACACTTTTGGAATAAATTGTGTATTTTGATGCGTATTTGAGTGTTTTTGGATGTTTTGGCAGTTCATATAAGACAAAAATGATGAGTATTTACACACTCATCAGGCTCTCAGTAGCTCAGTGGAGTCTGTCAAAACCTCCCTTGCTGCCTTGGATCAATCAGTGGCAGTTCAGTCTCAGAAGTCAGCCTCTATTGCTTGGAGTTTTGGTTCTCGATTGACAGCAATGGAAAGTGCTCAGGCATCACTTGAAGCCAAGGTGTCTACCATTCAGCAGGACACCTCAGAAATCAAGACTATGATGACTGAGATCTATCAGGCCTTGAAGGGTTCCTCTCCCTCTACATCAGTCACTCGAACTCTTGCCATCACTGCAGCTCAGGAAACAGTTGAGGGGGACAATGTCACTGATGCCCCTCATACTAATGCACAAGAAGATGCTACCGATGTTGCTTCAAGAGGACAGCCCTCTCACACTGAGGGGGAGCATGTCACTGAGGCCACTCCTATCTCATCAGTTTAACCTCAAGAAGAAACAGTTTCCTCATCTCATCAGCAGGATAAAGGCAAAAGTATTGCTACAACACCTGAACCTGAAATAGTGTTGAAGCCTGCCTCTACCTTAGTCAGACAGGACCCTGATGAACCCATCAAAGTTCCATTTGAGATCAATGGAGTAATCCATCACCTCACTGATGCTGAAATTCAGGCCTATTTGGAAAGAGATGAGATACTAAAAATGGTGGCTGTGGAAGAAAGGATGAGCAAACCTGTCCTCATAAAGGTTGTTCATGAAGAGGCTGAGAGGATTGGTTTGGCAACTGAGGAACTGGCTACTGGGCAAGCTGGTGTTGTCTTCAAAAAGGCTTAGGAGGAAGAGATGAGTGCCCTGAAAAAGCAAAGAGAACAAAAGCTTAGGAAGGACGCTCAGATCAGGAAAACCAGGATTGAGAGATACACGTGGGTGATGAAAGAAAGACTGAAACCTGAAACCATCACTGACATCCAAATCCATCGCAACACCAATCATGCAGTTGTCACTGTCTTCAGGGGACCAGACCAAAGAATAATAGACATCCATGATCCATTCAGGTTCACTGACTTTGGCATCTCCGAACTGGATGAGCTTCGACCAATCATCTCCAAGAAGCAGAATATGGTGGTTCCTGATCTCTTGAAATCACTGAAGCTAAGGTATGAAAGACTGATGAACATGCCTGAAGCTCTTAGCATTCCTTCTCTACTTCCTGCTTCATCTACTCAAGCTGCTCCACCAAAGGCCTCCAAAAGGAAAAGGAAGCAAATTGAGTTGGAGCCTGAGATCAAAGTCCTAGGGCTGGAGTGTGACAGGTCTCTTCCTGAAGGGATCACCTTTGTGAACAACAAGGTTCTCGAAGCACCTGAAAGAGGCCTGTGCTTTACTGATGAGTATGGAAACCCTGCCTTCCAAAGGTGGTCTAACATTGATAAGGCTGGGATTAAGGCGATGCTTGTGTACCTGATGTTGGCTTCCCCTGTCAGGTGTGCTGAAAACATGAGGTTCTGCTTGGACCTAAAAGCTAAGATTGAAGAGCACCCTGAGAAACATCTCATGAGATCTAAGAAGGCAAAGCTTGATGCTCTTGGTTACCAACTGAACATCTGAATCAGCGACAACTATCTTTTTTTGTTTTTGTATTATCAGTAGGATCTGTAATAACTATTAATAAACATTGAAGTTCTTTTAAGTTATCAGTGTCCTACTCAAATTACATTAACACTCAGTAATAGATGAAGACTCCTGCCAACTCACACTAAATCATGAAACACATAGGCTATTTGTATATCCAAATAGGGGGAGACTGTTGGGTCACTGAATTCCCCAATCTTCCTCTAACTAGGACTTGAACATAAAATAACCTAAGTGTTTAATATCCGTAAACACAAACAAGTCACTGAGTGAACAGTATCTCAGTGAGTCATCTTCAGGATGCTTAGAACGAGCCTATGAAGAAAGGTTCACCATTCAGTAAGGCGGAACTCAGCGAGTGGCATCTAAGCCAAGAAGAAGGTGATGGGTTCAGTGAGGATGACAATAACTCACTGAACCCCCAAGACTCTTCAACAACTATTGAAGTACTGAAGACTGAAGTATATGCGGGACAAGGTGAGAAAGTTTGAACGTATCAACAGGTGTCTTTATCAACCTGAAGTCAAACTTTCCCTGAATGGCATAACGTCAGGATGGTGTCATCACTGTGCATCAGAAAGGTGATACGTGGGAATTGCACCAGGCTTTACCTCTCGAGGGATCTCGAGAAACTTACAACCCCCACCAGGCAGTGTACCTGATCGTTGTAGTATAGTATAGTGACAAGTACCGGGGAATTGATCGTTCAACTCAGGAATAGTGTCGCTAGGATTAGAAAGCCCAATAACTAGGTCTAGAGGTGAGGGATGATTCTTTTTGTATTTTTATATTTTTATAAAAGCAATTAAAATCTCAGTTTTTGAAGGAGTGGGCGGAATTAGTTGCTAGCCAACTAACCTAATTTATCTAAGATGCAATCAAAATAAAATAACAGAAATGAAATTAAACTAATTATACTATTGTGGTGTAAACAATGATGAGGAAATTTGTGTTTACTTAGATTTCATTACTCCCTAGATATCTTTTACAGGTTGATAGCTTGTTACAATTGCATGGATGACGGGTCATATTCCTTAACTAGTCGTAGGGCCGTGTACAATATTCCCTAACTCTATAGGATCCTACTTCACTCCTATGTCAAGCCGTTAGAAGCTCCTAACATGGGATCATTAGAATTCTCCTACGCATTAAATACAACCAAATATCGTAGTACACCACTGATCTTGTTTCTTAAGACGTTCAAGCAAGTTACCAATGGAAGTCTGCCAGTTTTCTTAAGCCTAACATCGAATACAATCATCCGTAACAACTATAAACAAACAATCAACCCATAATTAACATCTAGGTTTCACTACATCTAAGCAAACACAAAGGAGATATAGCCAAGCATGTTAAATAGAAGACAAGCGTAAGATATAATCAAGCAACACATAGACATATTGATTGATTTGAAAGAGTACTTATCTTTAATTGAACATGAAAGTTTCAAAGGGTTGAAACCCTTGAAAAAGCTGAAAAATTCGACCTAGGATTTCTCCTCAAAGTTACACACTAATGAATGAAATTTGGAAAACTATATATAGATTACAATGGGTGACGGCATCATGTGTTGAGTTGTGATGCCGTCAACTCGCCGCCATAATAGAAATCGTATTGCCTAGATCTGATTTTGACGCCGTCATGTGTAAAATTCCTCTGGGCCGTCACTAATACTTGGACCATGACGGCCTTGGGTGACGCCGTCATCTTCTATGCACAAAACTCTCTGGATCCTCACGTGTATGTCCCATATCCACCTCTTTTGTTACTCTTGACACCGTCATTAAGGAAGTTGTGACGCCGTCAAGTACTGTTTCCAGCAAGGAAAATTGAGACTTTGCCTTTTTCTTCACTTTTATGCTCCAAAAATGTCCAAAATGCTTCCTTTTCTAGATTTCTCTCCAAAAGTACCTAAAATGACAAAAGGAACGATTTAGGGCAATATTTGATCAAATAATCACGAATCCGGGCTTAAATGACCCCCTAAAAGTGGTTCACTTTTCGCCTCATCAAAAGGCACATTGTCTTTTACCCAATATAGTCTATTGTAACAGAGACAAAATATGTAAGTATTTTGTCTATACTAGTCAGGTCATCATTTTGTCTTTATCAGTAATGTTGTAATTTACTTGTGTATAAGTAGGTAGCATAAGTGAGGAGTAAAAGTTGACAAGTTTGTGCAATTAATGCTTAGCATTCACAAACCATTTTTACTCCTCCAAAGAACAACACAGTCCCTGAGATAGCTCAGTGTGACCTTTAGTTGTCACTCAAACTCTGTTTGGGTGTAGTGAGGAGTCCATACCATACTTTTCATTTCAATCCCAAGTGTTATTCCGCAAACACTTGGGTATAATTCTTTGATTAACTTCTAATAAGAATTAAACGTTGAAAATATAGTGTCTCTTTTCTTTACATTTATCTTTGTTGTTAATCATTTATATCTGTGTTAAATAGCCATGGAACTTGGTTATTGTAACACCCCAACCCGATAAGGGTAGAAGTATTACATTACAGTGACATATCAGAACAAACACAAGCATATAATTCATACATACAAAAGATATTCAGGGTTTACAAATGGAACATCTGATACTACAAAGTTATAAAAATAAATACTACGTCTAATAAAGTGAAACTTCTTCTAATCGTCTCTAGTCCAAAGCATAGTCTTCTAAGTCCAGTCACACTCTCTTCCCATAACCCAGCTTCCTACTAAACCTGCCGCAGGAAAAGGAAATGCGGCTGAGCTTAAAAAGCCCAGTGAACAGATACATATACAAAGCAATAATAATGAAACAAACAGAAGTAGAATGCATTGGGGAAATAGAATAAGGAATATATAAAAGAGAGTAATAGAAAAGAAAAGAAAGGATAGTCATCCACCACGAGCCCATACTCAAAGTCATAACTCAACATCATAATCTCAAAGTCATAAGCCGTCAATTCATAATCTCACAATCAGAGGGGATACCTCTCAGGCAACCAGATAATATGAGGGGTGTCCTCATGTATCATAAAGGTGGAGTGATCAGCTCCCAGGGGTTGTGAAGGGCATGTATAGCACACAGTACCAATCACCTCAAAGTCAACTCAAAGTCATAGTTAAATCCACTAAGCATACATGTCTAGGATTGCAATCCATACGCCCCTTACTCAAAGTCAATCTCAAAGTCATATACTCAAAGTCATAGCCGGCAGATAATCATAAAAAGGGACGACGTGAGAAATCACTCACCCACTCATGAGTCATGCCAGTGGTGCATCACAGACATGCCTATGGTACCTCCATAGGTAGAAGAAACATAAATGGCTCGGGTATCAAACTAAGAGTCAGGTCTCAAAATCATGCAAAAGGTCATATAGCAAAGGTGCATCTCAAAGTCATATCTCAAGGTCATCTCAAAGTCATAATATCAGAAGTCATATCAATGGTTCAGAATATCCAAGGTTCATTACAAAAGGTTCATTATTAAGTTTCATAAGTTCATAAAATGTGAAAAGGGTTAAGATAAAACAGATTTAAAAACTTTAATAGTCATTTACCCATTTCATCACAAAAGTTTCCCTTTTAAAACATTCTTCATAAAAGCCAATTAATCCTTCATTTAAAAATGGTTTCGTATCAAAATCATAGAATGTCATTTCAAAACAGTTTCCTTCCATAACATCAAGTTATATTTTAAAAAGGTTTTCATATCAGATTATCATAAAAGATGAACCAGAGATATCGGATATTCAAGGGTCAGAAATCATAGCAACGAAATCAGATCAGAAGCTAACAAATCAAAGCTTAACAGGAATCAGAGGAAGTTCACAACAGAAGGGAACATAGCAATGGCTTGGGGAATCTTAACTGAATCATAGCTCAACGTCATAAGAAGAATATAGGAGCCTTTACTGAAAAGGCAGAGTATCCGTACCTTATTGCAAAGCACAAATGAAACAAACACAGAAACGGAAAGGACTCAAGATCTCTCATTCTTCACACCTAGAGGAGAAGAGGGGGAATCATAATTCATTCTTAATTACATATCTTTCCATTTTAAGTAACTCTCCATTTTAAGTAACTTTCCATTTTTAGTAACTTTCCATTTTAAGTAACTTTCCATTTTTAGCAGGTTTCCATAAATAGTAAGTTTCCACTTTTAGAAAGTTTCCATATTTAGTAAGTTGAATCATTATTAATGGAAATAAGTATCTTTTAACATATTTACACATTTGGTCCTTAGGGTTTCATAACTCTACATTTTATACCCTTTACTTTCCAAAATTACACTTTAACCCTTTTAGTTCTCAAAGTTACATTTTAAACCCTTAACTTATCCATTTTACATAATGATCACTTATTTTATTAAGTTATTCGAATATACCTTCAAGTATTCACAATTTACACTTTAAGTCCTTCAAGTTATCAAAGTTACATATTTAACCCTTTAACTTATAATTTCAACTTTTAATTATCCATAATTATATATCAATCCATTAAATTATCAAAATAGCACAAAACCCCCTGAATATATTTTATTACTCAAATCAGTCCCAAGTCCCCAGAAATTACACTTTTAGTCCCTCTACTTTAATTAATTACAAATCACACCAATTAAATACAATTAATTTATTTTCTTGTAATATTTACACTTAGAACCCTCAAGTTATATTTTTCCCATATTCCTACTGATTTATATGACATTACAAAAATATCCCAGAAGTTTCAAAGTTGGCAAAACACCCCCTTATACTTTTAAAACCAATCGGATTCCTATTAAAATTAACCCAAAAAATGTTACAAGCCCTAAACTAATTCCCAATCATTACTCCATCATTAATTTAACCTTAAAACATCAATAATGATCAGATCTCAAGTACCAAACCCTAACCCTAGCTCGATTAGGGTTTCTTTTTATTTTCTTCTTCATTTTCTTAATTAGCCGATTTGTAAAATAATTAATAACACAAGATTTAAGCTTCCATAATTCTTAACAATATTTTTCCAGGTTATATTACATCATAAAAAGCGTATAATAATTTTATTAATAATTATTCTGGATCGGATCATATATTTCACAATTAAACACGTTTTTAGGGTTTTAATTCACAAATAATTCATAGAGCATGCATGGTTCGACTTTAGCATTTTATTTGAGACTTATATGATGTAAGAGACGTGAGAAAAATACCAGACCAGGTTTGGAACAAATAGAATAGGCTGGACGAATTATAGCACACGCATAGAGCCAAAACGATCCAAAAATCACCACGACTTCAAAAACGATCTTCTAACCTTGAAACCAATTTTCGTGGGTCTTAATAAGTGTAAGGAACATCAGAAAAATAAGAAACAAATTTTGTAGAGGTCGAATGAAGCACAAGCGAATTACCTTGTTTTTAGGATTCGACAAAGAGAAAAAGTCACCACGATCGTGTAAGGCTTCCACAAATAAAAAGGAATTTTTCTTGGCTTCTTAGGATGTTGTATGATCACAGAAAATTGCTTAGGAGTCATGGGAGAGTCGAATGGAGGCTAAGGAAATTCTTTGTGTGTGTTTTCTTGGATCGGCTAGGGTTTTGGGAGAATAAAATGCATGGGTTGACTTTTAAATGGTGAGAACCGATCCTAGGGGAGGGCTTTGGGCCAAAATTTCGGCCATATAGGTTAGGGAACATATTTTGTGATTATCTTCCTTATTTAAAAGATCTAAATCATTTTTAAATCAAAATAATATTATTTATGTGACATTCGGCCCTTTAAGGGTAATTTGGTAATTTTGCAACTTGTATAAATGTTAAATGAAGTTGTTAAAATTATTTGGATACATAACTTATACATTGTTAGGAGTTTGGGATTTATTTGGATACTTTAATAAGCTTTTAAATAATTTTTAACTTGTAGGGGCATTTTAGTCATTTCCCATGCTTTTAGATTTTAGGTGTTACAGTTAGATTAACTCTCTAGTTAACTTTTAACCAAGTAAAAGGGACCAACACATAATTCTAAATGTGCAGTAATCAAAACATTCGTTTAACGGCTTCAAGGTGGATTAGGATCTTCTTGAAAACGATCACATAGACAAATACTAAACATAACTTCGGGTCTTCCAGCCATGAGGTAAAGTAGACTTTCAATCATATCACTTTATTTAGTGTTATCTACGGATTCACTTTTCTCATCTTTGGTGAGACATAGAACACGTAATTCATTGTATACTTGTGAGGAACTTGGAATATCTTCTAAGTGATCATTCCTTGCTTTTTGGAGCTTGCGAAAAGTCTTTCATAGTATTTTTATCATGACTTTTTTTATTTTCTTTCCAACATCTTTATTTATTTCTTAAGATCCAATTACGATTTTACTCTTTAATTGAGACGCTAAGGTCAAAACTTCATTTATATCAGATTTGTTTATTTATACCCATGATGCTTGTTTTAAACCAATGTTTGACATGAGACAACATATGTTAATTTCAGTTTCAGCTTATGTCTTAATGGTTCCTTTTATTAATGTTCCTAATGACACTAATCTATTAAATGATTCTTAAATCTTTTAGCAAATTCTCTATTTAATAGTTCATTTTCCTTGTCATTTCCTAAGCTCTCTTATCTTACCATTATTCGATTTTCACTAAATCATCATTTATCGAAGGTGATGTTTTAAAGGAAGATAGTCATTAGTTGAGTTGTAAGTTAATGATTTCTCGATTCATTAGGTTTCTTTGTTTAAAATAATATAACCTTTTTTATTATAAAATCATCCAAGAGTTATGTCTCCATAAAACTTGGAGTTGAATTTTTATGTGCAAAACCTTAATGTTTAAGAATACAATGTTTTCTTCAAACATATTAAACTGTTTTGATGTACTCTATTACTTTTTGTATGCTTTATGTGAAAATTTAGGGGGTGCTTGGTAGGGGGTTAAGGGGGTGGGGAAAAGGGTAAGGTATTCAATAGGGCCCACCATTATAGAGTTTTTGTGCTTGGTTAGTGTGGGCAATGGGATTGATTACCCGGTAGTGGGTAATCAGCCATTATAGAGTAAATTTGGGGGGGGGGGGGGGGTAAGGTATTCATTACCAACCTCTCTCATTCCTTTGCATTCCTTTCCCTTTCCCTTTCCTTTTCCCTTTCCACACTTTGAACCAAGCGGGCCCTTATTAAACGAGAGTTTAAGATGTGATTTGAAAAATCAAGTTTTTGAGTTTAGATGATATTATCTCATAAACTATTTTGGAGCATTTTATTTATTGAATTTGCAAGCATCATAAAAGTGTTGGTCATCTTATCACTTAGAGGATTCTTAGTTACCTCACTTATAAACAAGCATTAAGTGAGACTCACTCAAGAGTTCCAATTTTCTATGTTCGAGGGCTAAATAAAACGAAACACCTTATGTCTCCCAGTCATTGTTATGTGGAAATCCTTTGACCACAGAGGATCTAATCCTCGTTATAACATACTAAAGAAAGAACAACTTAACGTATGAATTACTAATACTACACACGATAAATCTTAAGCAAAAAGCACGAGACAACACTAGGTAAGTTTGAAGAAAATCGTACCTTTTAAGTTCCAAAGAGATGCTACCAAGAAGGATATACATAATGCGTTTCATCTTAACTTGTAGGAAAGCTTGGAAACTCAAGTACTCATGAATCCGAGGTGGTTAGTCAAACATACAAAAGCATATAACAAAATGACCTTTGTCCTTCTAACATAAGCTTCTATTTGAGATTGAGCAACTTCTAAACTTTTCTTCTAGGCTTAACAAACTTTACTTCCTTTGTTTTACTTGTTAATGATGCATTCGAGTTAAATCCTAATCTGGTTTTATCTCTAAATGACTTTTGACTTTTTAACAAGTTTTCAAGAGATTTTGAACTTTCTTCAAATTTAATTAACATTTTTCCTTTTTCATTTTGTCTTTTAATTTCATGTTTGTAATCTTGACATATTTTGCATTCAAAATCAATTTGTCTTATATAACAAATATGTCATCCAAGAGTTATGTCTCCATAAAACATTGAACCCTAGTGATGTAGTATAGGTGTAAATTTACGATTCAAAGCCTAGACACCATTACTTGTTCTTATATTACAAATATGTCATGTTTTCTTCTAAAATGACAATTACCAAATCAGAGCTAAAAAGATAAATGAAACAAAACATAGTAAATAAACCATAGGACGATTAAAATAGATGATTACCTGATGCTTACAACTGAAATGAAACAAGATCGCTTGTGAGAAATTTTGAGAGCTGCGCATGCGAGCGGCTAACAGAGGATGTTCTATATTCTTTTGGGCCTTTAGCCCAAACCTTCCTTTTAACTGATAAAGGTTCATCATTTATTTATTTATTTATTATGTTTTTTTTAAACCGAATCGAATCGAATTTAAATTGGATTAAACCAAACCAAAAAATTGAATTTTTAATTCTGTTTGGTTTTGGGTTGACCTGAACTACATCATTTATATATTTTTTTCATTTATTAATAGAGATTTTTAGTACCAGAAATATTTCAATCTTAAACAGTGCTATATTTATGTTATGAAAGAGTTTTAAAGTGTTTTCTTTTGTATATAAATATATAAAAAATATATATATTTTGCCAAAATCATATCGAAACCGAAAAACGAATATTAAATTCAGTCCGGTTTTAGCCAATTTGGTTCGGTTACAAATTTGGTCCGGTTTTTCTTCGCTTCGGTTTTCCGTTCCTATGGGTTTTCGGTTTTTTTTTTTTGGTATTTCAATCTCTCGTGATGATAATGGGATGTTTCTCTTTCAACGAAAATATGCCCTCGAGCTTCTTTAGCGTGCTCACATAAGTAACTATAACCCCACACGGACTAATGTTGATACCGTGTTCGAGCTTGGCCCCAGTGGTGATCGTAGTCTTGCAGGTGTGTCACACCCCAAAAAATGTCGCAGTGAAATGGTAACCGGGGGCGTGACCTTCATGGAAACAAAATTACAGTTACATCGAACGATCTCTATATGAGTTATTTGAAAATACACATTCGATTAAAGAAATAATGTTTTATAGAGATATAATCCAAGAGTTTACAAAATGTAAAGAAACTTTTGGTTCACAATCGAACATGAGATGCAATAAGCTTTCAAAATGATGAGACCGCGAAATGTGACTCAAGCGAAGATGCTCCGATGCAATCCAAGTAGAAGCAATTAATAACCTGAGAAACACATGCTAAAACAGTTAACAATAATGTTGGTGAGTTCATAGTTTAAATAAATGAAAATGTAATTGTCAAAGTGCGGACCACAAGATTTCTGTGACTATTTTACAAGGTTTCAAATACACTCTCAAAACACATTGACAAGTATAAAAAAACGTATGACATATTTATTTTATCTTATATATTTATGAATTAAATGAATCTTAAATGTATTTAGGACATAAACGGGTTTCGGGATATAAACAATCGGCATCATCATCTACTTTTAAAAACTTGTTATTAAGGTGAGTTCATAGCCCAATTTCTATCGTTTAACTGTTTTACAAACCCTTGGGGGAGATACATGCTATTTTTATACAAACACAATCACTTTGAAACTATATGCTTATCTGGATGTTTTATTAGCACTAAGTACCTTTATTGCCACACTTAAGTCCCTATATCATGAACCATTAATCACTGGTTGTAGTAAGCGCGAATATTGTGAATAAGCCTATTGGGATTGACGAATCTTATTTGTGTTGACCCAATTAGGGCAAACAAACGCACTATATTTGAGAACAATAGGTATAATGACAAATTACCTACTAGGACCACTGTTAATATTATTGTAACCACCCACAAAATTCCATCATCATCAATACCAATAGTAGGTATTTTATCAAATAATTTGCTTTTCTTTCCTTTGCATGCATGTAATGACTCACTAGACCTACTCACGTATCCTCTTAAGCCAAATAACCTTACAATCATAACAAATGAACTCCTAATCTAAGATCACTATAACACCACAATAAGTAATCTATCATCACAACAAACTAAATCTCTCACAATACCAAAACAAACCCTAATTAAGCCCTATGTGTTTACAAAACCCTAATTGCTTATCTAAACTAGTTTGAAAGTACTCAAGGCTTATGTAGGAGTTACATTAGAAACTTTAGGATATCTTGGACTCCCTAAACCTTAGTATAACCCTTTAGAAGCTTAGGTACAAGTCCCTTAAGCACAAAACCCTAACTAGGTCTTATAAGTCCCAAAACTAGGTTAAACCTTCCCAAACCTTTACCATAAGCTACCACCACTTAGTATAAGCTTATTAATACTTAATCTTAGTCACTAAGCACCCATAGGAACCTAATCTCGGCACTAAACCTTAAGCTAAACTCTAATCTCTCACTAAGTAAAATTAGGTCTAAACTAAACCTAAACAATTTAAAACCTAAACATAAGCACCTCAAGCACCTCAACCAAGTAGCCTAGCACCTTGGTCACCCTAAGCACCCTCCCTAGCACCTCCCAAGCTAACACACAAGGTGGTGCATCACCACCTTGTCACCACCTTAAGCCGCGACCAAACCACCACCACTAGCCCCCTACCTATGCCCCTAGCTCTCATTAGTCATCACCATAGCTCCTCTTAGTCACATGTTACTGCCATGAATCACCTCCCCCCCCCCCTCTCACCACCTAGTACCTCTTTTCTTACTTAATACTCTAATCGACCCCTATAAATACCCCATACCCATTCCATTTCAAATCACACCTTCACTACTATTTACCACACACACTCTGGTCCTAGTAGTAGCACACTAGCCCTAGTATCCATAGAAGTCGAGTAGCTAAGCCCTAGGTCTTTGTCGAGTTCCATTTTTAGCCTAGAAACCCTAAAACTCTAATAACTTTATTACAGTACTAGGATAGTATTAGGATGCCTTAGAACCCTGGCCTAAGCCTTGATCATTTTCCTTTAGGACTTTTCATTTTAAAACCCTAGTTTTAGTCGAATTCATTATTTTGTGCTATAATACCTTAACATAAGTTATAAGCTAGTTTAGGCAACTTAGATAAGCTAATATTAGTAAGTCATAAGCTAGGAAACTCTTTTGTTCCATAAAAATATAGTTTGCATGGAATTAGGACTAGTTTTGCAAAAGTTTCCATGCATAGGGGTATATATGGTAAATTTCTGAAAATATTAAGCCTAGGGACTATTTTTGACATTTCTTAGAAGTATTAGGTATAAGGACCCTTTTTTCAAAGTTAAATAACCTTAGGATAAAAGTTATAATAGTTATACACCTATAAGGACTAGTTTTGCAAATATTAGTAAGTCAAGGGTATAAATGGTAAATTCTGAAAAATAATAAGTCTAAGTGTCATTTCTGTCATTTTCATTAAATATATAAGTATAGGGGCTAATTTTGTAAAGTCTAGATAGTTAGAAATCTAAATAACATAAGGTATATACGTTTAGGGTAGAAAATGTAAATATGTGAAACTTAAAGGTTATTAAGTAAAGTATTACCCTAAGAACAAAAGCATAACACAATAGTAGGGAGCTTCATGTAAGGGGTTTTATTTGGGTATTCATTTTGACGAGTTTGCTGGGTTTACGAATTAAAGTGCCCTGGCTCCTCAAACGTATACTACATGACTTTTGAATTATGATGGCCCGAACGGTGTTATGTTATAACTAAATCTAAAATACTTAACTCAATAGTAAGGAGCTTCGTGTGAGGAGTTATATACTTCTGAATTATGATGGCCTGAACGGTATTATGTTGATAGCATAATACAATAGTAGGGAACTTCATGTGAGGAGTTATACTTCTGGATTGCGATGGCCCGAACGGTGTCATGTTATAAACATAGAAACCCTAGGAGTAATTACTTAAGAAACTTAAAACAACTAAAGAACTTAACCACACAAACACACCTACAAAACCCTCAGGACACGTGAGCAAGGCAATCTAGTTTCCGAGTCACTTTTCACATCAATCACATCATCCTTAAGCCCAGGTGAGTTCGTAGCCTCACACTTTTTAAATTCCGTGAGCTCATAGCCTCACTCTTTCTAAATGCTTTATAAACCTTGTGAGGGGGTTACATGCTTACTTTTTCTTTAAATCGAATACAAGTCTTTTTCTTTGGTTATTGCACGAGTGTTACTTTCTGCCACCATTACATAACTAATTCATGAACCATAATCACTTGTGGGGGTACCCAAGTGAACGCGAGTATAGTTGATAGATCTATTGGAGTTTGACAACTCCCGTTGGTTTCCCCCAGCCGGGTAACCAATAAGTACTATACTTGAAACCTCTAAGGATTAACTTTGGCAAGTTATCCTTCTCGTTCTCTCATGGTTTGGTTTGCAGATCCCATGACTCGGACTGCTAACGTGCGGTTTCATGAGCTTAGTGCAATAGCTCTTTTCTCATGATAATTGTATATGCATTGCAATTATCAAAAATCTTACATTTTTCCTTGAAGGGTGTAACATCTGAACACTGGGGAAACTTGTATTCACACTACCACTTAAACCTATGATTCTCACTCAACACCTAGTGTTGACTTTTAAGCATGTATCCTAGGTATATAGCTGTTACGGACCTATGGCACAAGGCGGCACTGAACTTGGAGGACTTTCAACCCTGTTATCATTCAAAATACTCTTTTTACACTTAGATTCACGTGACCTCTTCCTAATAAAACTCTGATAATTTAATGAATGATAACATATTTTATAAAAACGTCTCTTTTCGAGTCGTTTTCTATTACTGTAACTGTGATTCCATAAGGTAATACCCCAGATCTAAATCCACTGCGATCTGTGAAAATGGGGGTGTTACAATTATGGGGGTGTTACAATTATTATATCAATTTCTATTGATACACTGTTAACGCTTTGGTTGTCATGAGCTTTGTGCAATAATAATTGTTTTCGACTTATGTGTGTATAACAACGTAACCCACACTAAAATATTATGTTCAACTGTTTAACTACAAACCTATAGATTTTCACTAAACCTTTGTGTTGACTTTTTAAGCATGTCTTATCTCAGGTATTAAGAAGGCTTTACTTTTTTTTATTATCATTCGAAAAACTCAAACACATTATGTTGATGTATCATGTAACCGTGAAACTACTGGGAGCCTCTTTTGTAACTCTAATATTTAAATTATTCAAATGATAATTATTTTAAAACGGCTTGTTTAGAATTCATTTTCTATTATTGTGACTGTTATACTTGAAGTAACACCCAGCTTGAATTCCGTTGCCATCACGAAATTGGGGTGTTACACAAACTGCATGGCTTTGTAATCTCATTCGTGAATTACATATACCACTTTTGACTGCCACTTTTGTTTAATGTGATAATGTGAGTGACGTTTATTTGTCTTACAACATCAACGAACAAAGCACATCAAGATAGATATACATTTTGTTCGTGACATGGTTGCTAAGGGCCAGGTTCGAGTATTGCATGTCCATTCACGTTATCAATATGCAAATATCTTCACTAAGGGGTTACCTTCTATTTGAAGAATTCAAATTCAGTTCATGTATTCCCTCCCCTCCCGCTCAAATTGCTGAGGAGTGTTAGTTGTCTATATTAGCCCATTATTATCTTGTCATGGGCTTGACCCATTTACATACTTTCTAGATACATCTATTACATTGATTGATTTGGTTTAATGAGAATCAAGGGAAATTAACCAACTAATAGCAACCATTAAAATGATGATACGTAATTATATGTTAGTGTATTTTTTGTGACCAAATGACCAACAACTAGCAAACAAAAACTTCCCACTACCCTAGAACGTTTCACTTCTTTTCCCCTTCCACACGGGCATTTCGCCCGACCTCATGGGCAAAATCTTGGTCGGCCAACATATACTTGGTTTAAAACGATGGAACATCAATTACACATGTTGTTTCGTGAGTGGGCCAACTGTGTTTCACTAGACATGATGAGTAAAGTGTGAAATCAATGAGCAATTTAAAAAACAGCAAAAAGGTGGTCTGACAGTCTCTTGTAGTTTTGGCTATTTTTAAACAGAAGCACAAACAAGCGTAAAATAGCAAGGCTTGGATCAAATACTTAACATCCTTGCCTCTGGAGATAGAGGTTAAAGGTTCAATCCTTACTCCTTGCAAGGCCCGGGGTCTTTTTCTACCTTCGGTAGAACCGGAATACATCATGAAAGACGATTATGGGTCGGTATGAGGGGTAAGAATCCAGTGAGAAGAAATCTTAAAATGAGAAGAATGAGAAATGACTATAATGACATATTTGAGATGCATTGACTTAAATTAGATGCATCTTTATTCATTTAGATGCATCACAATTAGTTTCGAAAGTGAAAACGATGCAAAGTAGTACTAGCAACAAATTTGACCCGCAGAGGACGAAAAATACATATGATTCGTCTAACTTGATGAAATGCATCTAATATATGTATATGCATCTAATTTTTAGCTAGAAAATATATTATGATGCATCTCAAGATTAGGGATACATCTAATTCAAATTGATGCATCTCTAATGTGTAGTTATAATTATTTCTCATTCTTCTTATTTTAAGAATTATTCTCATTTGATCCTTACTCTCGGTATGAGACCCATAACCCGTAAAAGACGATATTGCTATTAAGAGTTACTTTACTTTTTACGAAGAAGCGTTAATGTAAAAGAAAAAAGCAATATTCCCAAACATTCCCTTAATCACAGAACCGAAGTCCGAAGATGAAGGGGGTGTTTGGTTCGGCTTATTAAACGTAAGCCCATTTGGGTTTATTTTTTATAAGCATAAATTTTGTGGCTTATTTTGAGATTTGTCGGCTTTTATAAGTTTATCATCATATCATAATAAACTTATAAAAGCGGACAAGTCTCAAAATAAGCGCTAAAAATTGAAGCTTACGTTTAATAAGCTTGGCAAAAAGGGCCGAAGAAAAGAGCTAATACGACTTTTAAAAAAGCAAGAAAAACCCAAAGAAAAAAGCAGATTCTGACCAGTCATTGATTTGTGCGAAAAATGATGTAAAATTAAAAACACCCTAATCAAATTGTTATAAATAATCATACTCTCAATGGCGTCGAATGAATCATCAGCAGGAGCAGCAGACGTTAACAAAAAAGTATGGTTGTATTCATTGTTACTCACTATTCAATACGGTGCTCAACCTTTGATCTCCAAACGTTGCATCGGGTAATAACCTATTGCTGCTACTATTCGTTTTCGTTATCCTAGTGTAGATTACATTTATTTTGATTGACTTGACAATTTAATAACTGACTTAGTTTCACTGCCAAACATATAATCTTCGAGTCGAGATGAGATAAATAGGAGTATGTGTTGAATTGATCTTATCCTGCACATTTGTTGTTGATGTATGTGTGACAATCATTTGAGGTTTATTGGTACATCACATGTAACACCATGTAACCATCCAACAACAATCATGAAAATACACACACATAACCATAAAGGGCTACACGTTTATCGGTACCGGATTTATAACTGGAACAAATTATCTGTGAGTTAGTACACCAAGGTTGTAAGTCTTTTGCTGGGTGGGATATTTTTTGGGGAACTTTTTTGTTACTCAGCTTATTTTTCATTGTATCCCCATGACGAGGAATGCAAATTGGCTATCTACCGATTGCTCACTTGTATAAACACTAGCTCATTTCTGATTGAATGATCACTTAGGTTTTGCTCACCAGTATAATGCACTAATGTCGTGTATTGATGTTAAACTAGTTTTTTATGTAAACAATTGTGAACAAGCTTTCCACAGGACAAGCCAGGTAAAGGATTGATAGGAAGAGTTAGAATTATTCAATAACCACCCAATATTGGCTAAAATAATTTTCAATAAATTTTGTATTAATATTTGGAATGTGGTATGTAAGATCAAAGCATATCTGTAAAATTGTGACAAACTGACGATTGCAGCTGTCGCAAAAAGCTGCCACCACAATGTACGATAGTGAGCCTTAGCTTATGTGTTTATGAAGTACTAAGGCTGTTTATATGTATCTAGTTCCTCTCTCAAATAATTTATTGTTATCTGAGCTTGGAGAGACGCCTTATTACTGAAGTATGTTTTTTAAAGTTATATGTGGGAATTGTGGTGTCTCTTTATATCTCCGAAGTTGCTGCATTTTTTTTTTTTTTTTTTTTTTTTTTTTTTTTTTTAGTTTTCATATTCTGCCATGCTAGCCCTTGAAAGCTCAGGGTCCTATAGCTGATGTTTTCAATTTAAGGCTTTTTTCAGAACCAGAAACTTAAAGATTTGCATGTTGAGTTCAACTCTCTCCACTTATCTTCCAGCTTGTTTATGCTTTCTGACCCACCATGCTGTATGATCTGATTGTTGCATCCAGCTGATCACATAGGTGCACGTCTATGTAGACCACCGCATGATTTTTTGTAGCTCGTTTCTGTCATAGTGTTGATCGCTAATGGGTTCCAAATATGTCCGAAAATAGTATTCTTTAATAATATTGTAAGGAATGTGCTGTACTTCATGTGCAGCATCCATATCATTAGGAATTGATGATCTTTTAACAATACCTTCTAAAAGATGGCTAGTTCAAGACGCTGAACAACAAAGTTTTATTTTGGAAAAACACCATCATTATGGGAATGTACAAGTGGTAGAAAAATTACATCATCGCTCGAGATCTGGTATGCCACAAGTGAATATTTGCGACAAGAAACTCACCAATTTAAGCATATAATTTGGAACACTGCCAATTGATATTCAATAATTTGGAGTCATTTTGATAAAGTTTAGGCCAGCTTATGTATTTATAAGTTATGTGACCAGTGAAACTATTTTTCAATATTGGAGTAGCAAAAAGAATCTTTTGGAAAGGAATTTAGTAATTTCCAAAGTCATGCACATAATTGAAAATATCTAGCCTTGGTTTTCTTGGTAAGGATTTGCTAGTTGTACAGTGAAACTTTGAGGACAGTAAACAATACAAACAAGATTATAATGCCAATACAAGATAGGTTTAGAGAAATTTGATCTTGAAAAGATACAGAAAAAGGATGTAGAAACTTATCTATATCTACATATTACTATTACTTTACTACATATAAAGCGAAAACACATTTGCTTAAAACTTAAAAACTTAAAAAATTGAGTAATGTTGTTAGACTACAATACCTCAATTTGTTAAATATATAAATACTTTATTAGAATTTAAACCACTAACTTTTTTTACTGTCACTCCGCACCCATATATACATAAAAATAAATGCACACACAATTGACGCTACTATACATCGTCGGCGCTATGCACGGGTGATCGTCTAGTTGATTTTAATGCTGGAATACATCCATGATATGTTTCAGGCTTCTCAATGCTTACTTTAGTGAAGAGTGATTGTCTTGATCGTTCCATGACATGATTACAAGTTTCTGGGTTTCAACGATGCTAGGTTAGGAATTTATATTAGGTAAGGAATAGAAACATGCAATGGATGGTTGTTTAGATGTCATCGCGACTTGGTTTATTTGGTAGCTATGTGAGAATCAAGACATCTTCCTCATGTATTTTTTTTACTGTGATACATAATTTCTTTATCTGCTACACAGGATTGTTTTCTCTCATGTAACTTGTTCCATCTGCTCTTAAAAAGGCAACACTTCATTTTTCGGGTTCCAAATTTTGCGGCATTTGTTTCTTGGCTATGTTTTCAAACATATATTACTTTTCTGCTTCTTATTAATTACTGATTCAAATTAATAATTTTGATTGTGGTTCAGAAATTTTCATTAGTTAGTCCTCAATAACTAACTAATTGTCATTTTGGAGATTTAATTGGATGTCAAACATTCTATGTAAGCTATGTGCAAGCCAAACGGTGTATTTGTTCTAGAAGGAGTAGAATATAATGGTATGTATTGCTATTAGTTATGCTAGATGAACTAGTTATTTGTTCTCTACATAATGACGTTGTACGTACGTTTTATACGCATAAAGAGATGTAGTCCCTGAGTGATCATTGAATGTAAATCTATTTACCAATACTTATGGTATAAAGGTGGCCAACCCTAAGGTTATAACTTGATTGTATCTTGCTATATCTTCAGGCGAGAAGTGATCGTGACTTCATCTGTTTTGGCATGCGAGATAGTAAAGGTACTGTATATACTTCTTTTATGTGTCATATGTATTTTTTATATATTCAAATTTATGTAGTTTATGTGTGTGCACCTATCATAGGTTACATGTGCACTGTTTCTCATGGCAAAAGAGGGAAGTTTGGATAAAGCATTGAGGGAATGGACTTTGATTGGCTCATTAAGTGCATCAGGACTACCTGCAGCTATATATGCACTGCAAAATAGCTTGTTGCAGATTTCATACAGGAACCTTGATTCCCTGACATTCTCAATGTTAAATCAAACAAAGTTAATATTCACAGCATTGTTCACATATATAATTTTAAGGTATGTTCTTGATGTATATTATTTTATAGTATTTTTTAGTTGACAGTTCAGTATTGCTGTGTATATGCACACACACTATACATATATCGTGTTTAGAGATTTACAAGTCAGCCTAAGCCATTAAGCGGATCGAAACCGGACCCAGAAGGTCTGGACCCGGTTTAACCTCAGTAAAGGCCCGACCTGGTTCTAGGACCAAACTAGGATTCAAATTAAAAAAAATATATATATATTCTGCTTTGCGTTCCTCCCAAAAGCCATAAACTGTAAAAGTGACCTTATTTAATCAAACCTGTAAGGCTTTCTAACTTTTTCATAAATTGCTAAATGTCTTTTTGCCACTTCGTGGAGCCATTTCACCAAAGTTGGAGTTTTATTTTATGAATCTTAGATTCTTAGTATTAGAGGTGGCAAAAGGGGCGGGTTGGGCTCAGGTTTGAATGGGCATGGGTCAAACGGCAATACGGGCTTGGGTCAGACGGGCCGATTTAAATAAGAACCCCAAATGACTAAAAAAGAAACTAATAAATATGCATCAAGTGTCTTTTTCTTCTTTTGCAACATTTACGTCAAACAACTTTTTGCTAAGTATTGAAATCGTAGACTGATGTGATATTTAATTAGCAACAAAGTAACCACTGTTCTTTCTAACTAAAAAGAAAAGTAAAGTATGATATTATTAGGTTTTTAACAAGATATATCTTACAGCAAACAAAGTCAAAATCTAAAACCTACACAAAGATGAAAATACTGCAACATCACAGTAATTAAAAGACACGAGTAAACCAAAGGTTTTTGGCCCCCATCAACCAAGAGGTTGTGGGTTCAAGTCTAGTTGGAGACATGTGAGTTATTATGTGTGATAGGTGCATAGGTTGTATGAATTTTCCTTCAAAAAAAGCAAGCAAAATAAATAGAAAAAACAATAAAACTAATATAAAAAGATTGAAGCAAATAATTTTTTTTTAGCAAATATCAAATATTTAATTAAATTATTGGAAACAAAAGAGAATAAATAAATGAGGAATGCTATAACAACATAAGTTATACAAAAGGATTTTCACACAATGATAGTGTAACAAAATGATTTGTTACAAAATAAAGAGTGAAGTAAAAGAGAGAATAACTTGTCCAAGTGTCATGCCACATCACTGTGTGACTTTTTTTGTAAACGTTATGTGGTTGTAGCAAAACTCTAAGTAAATAAAAAGAACCAAATTATCAAGGTGCATCAACCAAGAAAAAGAAAGTGAATAGGCAAGAGATACAGACGCTGGAGGAGAATGGAAGTTTACGGCAGAAAAGAGACCGTTGTATGTCTTCACCGTTCCCATTCTACCCATTTTATTTGCTCTTATTTTTCAGCCCAAAGAGCCCATCAAAATTAAGACCACGGCCCCAGATTGCCCAGAATGTTTTACTTCAAGCCCATAAACCCGCCCAAATTTGTAGATGTGGGCAGTATTTTCCGGCTCTACTTAGTGTCAACAGAAATGTTAGTATTTTACACTAATTTGGGCTTGTTGTTAAAGGTGCAATTAGCCCCTCCGTCTCATAAAGATTGCAAAGCGAATTATAATTTTATCTGTTTTGAATTCCCCTGATGTCAATTCATCAATTGAGTGATTAAACTCAATGCAGATCTTAACTATCTTTTCGATGTACATAAATAACGGATATGTATTAACTGCAGGCAGAAACAATCCATTCAACAAATTGGTGCTCTGTGTATACTTATTTTAGCAGCTGTCCTTTTAAGCATTGGGGAGGGCTCAAGAAAAGATTATGGAAGTGGAAATGCTGATGAAGTAGTTCTCTATGGAATTATTCCGGTCTTGATAGCATCTGTACTTTCAGGTCTTGCTTCTGCTTTATGTCAATGGGCTTCTCAGGTTTGTCATTTTTTTTTTTTTTTTTTTTTTTGAAGTCCTATATTTAGTCGATTGTGATACTGTATTTTGGTTAGAGGTGACCCTTTCAACTCATTTAGGGTTTGAAATACCACGGTTCTAGTATGGTAAAACTTAAAATTAACTAAAAAAGGGTGGATTGGAATTTAACGTAAGTGTTATGCCTTTTTAACCCATTTTGCCACCTCTAGTTTTAGGTGTTATAAGGTCGAACTAGCTCATTTTCCAACACGAGTGTAAATATTCTTTAGTATTTTGACAGAAAAGTTGACGACTAGAACCTTGCAAGTTGCAACAATACTACAAATCAGATTGCTGGTGGTTTTGACTGTAAAATATTCTCTTAATTTTCAAAATTGAGAAGTCTCGTCTTCAATATTAAAATGTCTCTTAATCTGGGAAGAATGGGCTATACAATAGAGGTGGCAATTTTTACCCATTTACTTATTAAACTGATCGATTTGGGGTTCTTTTTATTTTATTTACTTTCAGACGAGTCAATTGGATCAATTAAAAAAAAGTATCTATGAGGAAATGGGTCCAACGAGTTGAAAGTCACCCAAAGCCTATTTATCGTAGGAGGCCATTTGTGCACCACCAAATAGTGATATGCCACCAACTATGCTATATTGTATTTTGTGAATTAAAGGAGGATGGCACTTTTGGCAAACTTTATATATTGTGGAAAAGAGAATTTATTTATGGACTCTGGGACTCCTATTATCTGAATTAAAAACCTACTACCCGACAGGCCACAGGATGTACAAAATAGACCAAAACACATTCTTGTACCACTAGAATTTAAGGTCTCCACTATAATTGATTGACAAGACATGCTCTAAAGAGCTATGCACGAGCACTCGTAAAATCAATTAAACAAAACTCTCTAGGCATTATAACAATGATTAAGGTAGAAATTCCTTAGCAGCTGCAACAACTCCTCAAGATTGACCGTGTCACCTCATGTCTTTTTCTCGAGGCACAGAATCTGGACCGAATCACTGCAACTAGAAAACCAACTAGCACATAGCAAACAATCTTAATTTGTTATTAAAAGTTCACAAATCACCTCCCATAATGCACACCTTCTAAGTTTTAATTATTTGAAGATTCAAAAATGTAGATCATTAGTGTGATAATTATATATATGTTATCACAATAGTTGCATTGGGTATTATATACATTTTTTTTTAATCAAAAAAGGAACAAAAAAGTGTCTGTGGGTGAGCATTATTTAACCCGACCTATACAACATTACTCATCTCATATTTAATGTTGTAGGTTAAGAAACACTCGTCATACTTAATGACAGTTGAAATGTCAATCATTGGAAGCCTTTGCTTGCTGGCAAGTACTTACAATTCTCCTGATGGTGAAGCAATGAGACAGCATGGGTTCTTTTATGGATGGACACCAGTTACAATGGTAACATCTTCTTTTTTTTTTTTTTTGAAAGGTACAATGGTAACATCTTCTATACACACAATTTTTAGCATTATAATGTTTGCTATACTTCTCTGTAATTGCTGTACTGAAAATCAACTTATGAAGTATATTTTTTAATTGTTCATTGGACTGGGTATCCAGTCAAACTACACTTAGAAATAGATGTGTGTGTAGTACCTTATGATTGAAAGAAGTAGCATTATTAGTTCATTTAGTACAAGGCGAATTTAATTAGTTATGATAGTTTGATAGAGGGTCAAGTTTTACACTTTCAAGTTTTTAAAGTTTTTCATTTTCTGTTATTGGATTCAGATCCCTGTTTTTATCAATGCTGTTGGTGGGATTCTTGTGGGCCTCGTGACTTCATATGCTGGTGGCGTTCGAAAGGCAAGTTTGAATTGCCCTCACATATGCATTTACAAATAGTTTTGTGTGGATTTGACCAAAGCTCCTTTCTTGTTTACCATTGCCTAAGTTTCAAAGCAAGTAGGGTAGCAAAATGGGGCACGTTTGGTGATGGGTCAAAACTTTTTTTAGACCAAAACTACTAATTTTGGTAAAGGTAGATCAGAAATCGTCAGGTGAGGTTTAACAAGAAGCAAATCTTCACAAAATTTTGAAGTGTTTTCGAAAAATCAGTGTGTTAGTATGTTAATAATTGTTTAACTTTTCTCAAATAAAAGTTTTAGCTCTAGATTTTGGCATTTTGCCAATAAAAAACTATTACAATCTCTCATGAGATGTCCCAAATGCTTTCCATTTTCCTATGAGCCATGTTTAGGTACCCTAAATAAGTTTCTAACAAACATTTATTTACTCACTTCTTTTACTTTGTTACATATATATACAGGGGTTTGTCATTGTCTCCGCCCTCCTTGTTACCGCCTTGTTGCAATATGTGTTTGATGGAAAACCACCTTCATTGTACTGCCTTTTAGCTCTCCCGCTTGTAATGATGAGCATATCGATATACCAAAAGTACCCATATCGTGCCAAAAAGAAGGAAGAATAGACACAGTAGTCTCAAAACAGATGAGGTGGAGTAAATTTTCTCAAATTAAGTACCACCATTAGGTTCTTATAGGTATGTTACAGGATGATTGAACAGTTAGAACTTTTTGATTTACAGCTCCTGTTCTGAATCTTTCTTAATATTTTTAACTGTCAATTAGTAACGTCTTGACATGTACAATACGTTTCGTAACTTACCATGAAACGATAATAAAGATTTGCATATATAATTTTTTGTCTAATCATTTACTTGTATTGATCTTTTGGAATAGACCTATAGTTGTAGGATTCATTGAGCTGTGTGTGTATGCAAAGATCTTTACAATCTACAAAATTGGGCCATTTCTTGGAAAGTTACTGTTATTTTTTTTAATTGCCATAACTTGGTTGCAATGAATTGTTTATATCTTATGGGTTTATAAGATAAGATTCCTTTACTCTGAATATCAAAGGGAAATACTAAGGTACACCAGTTTACTAAATAAGTAAATAATGAGTAAAGGAATATTGCTGTAATTTCAAACCATGTATAGTTTTTGCAAATATTATATTTAAAACTGTGGTTGCAAACATCGTGAATTGGTAGTCGGACGGTTGACTCCATGCAACCACGCGAATCGGTAGTCGGACGGTTGACTCCCTTGTAGCTTTTAATTGGTTTATATGAGATTAATCGATGATTAATTGGATGTGCATTTCTGCAGCAAGGTTTAGGTATTTCCGACAAGATTTCCCTTACATAACATATTTTAATAGATATAAACATTTTGCGGTGAGTTGTCTATGCTATATCTTATCTATAAAGGACCAGAAATACCTTGTTTACGTATCATTGGGAAGTGCATTAACATAAATACGGCAGTAAGAAGCGGCAATACAAACGTGTGTAAACTATAAAAACGAGTCAAAGTGGATTGTCCCACACTAGCACTTCCGCGCAATAATTCTACCAAAGGCGATCCTATTACAGGAATAGCGTCAGGTACACCTGTTACAAATTTAACTGCCCAATAACCAATTTGGTCCCGAGGTAAGGAATAACCAGTTACACCAAAAGATGCAGTCAATACAGCCAGAACCACACCTGTAACGTTTTGGGTATTTCTGGCAAGATTTGCATGTTCCTGGCAAGATTTGATTTGTATGATTGATTTACACAAATCCGAAAAGTTGGTGGCTTTGTAGCGCCTAAACGGCGATTAATCGGCCTTGTAGGCTTAAAAATATATATATATATATATATATATATATATATATATATATATATATATATATATATATATATATATATATATATATATATATATATATATATATATATATATTTGCAAGTGTGTATGAAAAGAAGTGAGTTACACGGATCAACCACATCACATACTATTGCATTAACCGCAATAAGTGTTTCAAACTCTACTGATTACCTGCTATCCCAGCATCCATTGGAGATTGGCTAAAGGACTGCCAATCCAAATATGCAAAAACACGAGTTAACATTTTAATATTATAAGTAATATTAAATGCTTACACTTTGTTAACGTGAAAGAACACAACTAAATTAAACATGAAACCAGCTCCATGAATTAAAGAAATCAAAGAAGGGAATTTTCCCACCAGCCTGTACTGAAAATGTTCCGTTCGAGTGACATTTCCTTCTAGAATTTTTGTTAACTGCTTGGTTCTATTTCTTTCCACACGCAAGATAGCAGATGATGGAACCGTTTATTTTATTTTTGCATTTTTGTGATACAGCGCTCCAAAAAATTTATTGAGGAAGTCGCGTGTTGATGAAAAAATTGATGGCTGACAAAACTCATACTCATTTCCATTCCAAGGTGTACTTTTATCCATTTGGTACTCATTAGCCTAACTAACGAAATGTTACAGATGACTAAAGATGGTACTCATTAAGCTAATCATATGTTACAGAGATCAAAGTTTGATTGGGACAACCATGAGGGCCGCATTTCTTGGACACGTGAGCCCAAACTTCTCGCTCATATCCATATCTTCTACTCGCATATTTTCTTGGAGCTTCCAATTAAACTTGCGAATTACAGAACTCAATATTATGTGTAACATTCTATGAGCCATATTCAATGCCGGACACATTCTCCTTCCACCACCAAATGGAATTAGCTCAAAATCTTGGCCTCTATAGTCAACCTCGACCCCTGAAAACCTCTCTGGCATGAATGTTTCTGGGTTTGACCAAACGTTTGGGTCTCGTCCAATCGCCCAAATATTACAAAGAATTTGGGCATCTTTAGGCACGAGGAAGCCTCCGACTTCTACATTTTGTATGGCTTGGTGAGGGATTAGAAAAGGAGCAGGAGGATGTAATCGAAGCGTTTCTTTAATAATAGCTTGTAGGTAAGGGAGTTGAGGGATATCATTCTCCTCTATAAGTTTATCGTTGTTTTGTATTTGCCTATTTAGCTCTAACCGAGCCTTGTTCATTTTCTCGGGGTTACATATAAGCTCTACCATAGCCCATTCCAATGTGGTAGATGTCGTTTCAGTTCCGGCCACAAACAAATCCTACAAACATATATTAAAAATATTATTCCAATCTTCTAAATGCTGATTAGTGAAGTTCATTTTGCTGAGAACTTGAATTAGTAGTTGACGAACTTTTTCTGTTTTTTGGAACAAGAAAGTTTAACTTGCGCATAGGACCAGATCATTTTATGTCTAGACAGAGTTTATTTTGAGTAACTTGTTTCAAATACGTGTGTAGGTACTAAGGTTTGTACTTACCAGTAATAAATGGCTTATGTCATTTCGACTGAATTCAGATTCATCTTTCATCCAGAGATTGATCATCGAGTCCAACACATCGTTTTTTGTTGATAAACTAGCTACTTTTTGCAACCGTTGATTGATGATCTCATTAAAAATAGAAAATAGCTTCTTAGCATAAACATTTCCTTGTCGTTCTAAACCCTGCGGATCCAAGAATCTAAGTATCGGAAAGAAGTCTACAAGATTTGGTTTACCACCGATTTCCATAATACCCCACATAGCATCCTTGAATTCTTCCGATGACATAGAAAAGCTTTGAGAGAAATCTTTAGAGAACAGTATGTTGGATAAAATGTTAAGACTTGTCGTAAACATAGCTGCACCAATGTTCACAGCCGTTTCACTTGCACAACATTGACTGACATGGTCCACAAGTTCTTGCACCTGAAAGTATAAATAATGGTATAGATGCTTCACTAACTGAACAGATATCCAATAAATTGATTGCTGAAAGTGATATAAAAGCAATATATCTTAAATCTGTTGAAGCTGACCTTTCACAGACTGTTGAAGTATAGTTACTTTTCTAGGATATGCAGGTGCACAACCTCTCTCCGACTAAAACTAATGGCTTGACGCCTTGACCTATATGAAGTTCTACGCCCATATGAAATTTTTTGGAGTGTAAGCTAGGATTTACACACTCATTCAAATTATAAACTGGTACTCAATTGCAGCTCAACAATAAATCTCTTTAGTTTGACATGTGGGCATAGCAAGATTATCATAGTGTGTGTAAATGTGTAATTAAACCAGGTTATACCTTGTGTTCGTTATTACGTTTTCTTTTCTTTGTTATTTACTTTTTTTTGGATCTTTTTTCCAACAAGTAAGAATACATATTAGAGTTTGAAGTCCATTTAAAGATCATAAGCTCTAATATGCAGTAAGAAGTTTCTCACAGTTTAATCATTTTTGAGGTGGAACTTTTACATTTTCACCGTTGAGCGTGGAAAGCAAATCATATATACTATTTTCAGAGTTTTCATTTTTAAAAGTCTATAATTGAAACTTGCATCAAACTTAAAACTAATATTAGTATACGTGTTCGAATTAAAAATGTTCATAGACCGGACATCAATATCAACATTTCTAATGTCATATTAATTAGTATAAGAATTTGATATATTAATCATTTCACAACATTGATAAACCAAGATAGGAAAGTAGATATATATGTGAGGCTAAAAGCAATTTACCATCGATCAATGTATCCAAGTTTTGTAAAGTGTCAAAAAACTTATCATCCGAGTTGCACCTTTTGTGTACGCAGTTGTTCGCTACGATCTAGACATAGCCCTGAAAATATATATTCTCTAATTATTCTTCTTAGTTTTCGCCATTGATCTGATCCAGCAGGCAGATATACAATGGAGTATATATCGTGATCAAACAATCGGCCAGTTTGTGGGATAGCTCGGCTAGAGAACACTTGGTCATATGTATGAAAAAATTCTTTAGCCATATTGGGTGATGAAACCACTATAGTTGTTCTACTTCCTAGCTTAAGTGACATTAAAGGACCATAACGTTTAGATAGTGCAGCTAGTGAGCGGTGTGGTTTGTTGCCTAGTTTTAAGAGGTTTCCGATGATTGGCAACGGGTAAGGCCCAGGCGGAAGCCGTGAGTTACTACGGCTAGATATGGTGAAAGCATAGATGAAAGTTAAAAGGAATGATAGCACGAGAAAAATGGTTGTATACTCCATGGAATTGCGTGTGGTTGTGAAAGTGTGTTAAAAGGATAGTGCATTCATATCACGATCAAACATCTCCACGTCTTTTTATTAGTGTGAAAAAAAGATTTCTAGTCTTGATATGGCAAGACTTATAGTAAGACATTGTAAGATATATTTATTTGTTTATTTTAAAACTATGGGTAAACAGATTTATCACCAACCATCTAAAAAAAATCAATAGTTGAGATTAAAAGCATTTTAATATTTTATCAATTTTTTTATAATTTAAATATCTCTTAAACCGTTAATCGTTAAGCGAAAATAATTACACTATCGCGACGAGCATTTAATTATCTTTCTATAAACAGTCACTTTGATATACTTTCGACAAAAAAAAAAAAAAAAAAAAAAAAAAAAAAAAAATCATTTTTTTCACGTTTTTTTCGTGGCCGAAAAAATCTATATCACATGTGATATGTATGTGATATTAGTGTAATATCACATGTGATATAGATTTTTTCGGCCACGAAAAAAACGTGAAAAAAACGAAAAAAAAAATTTGTCGAAAATATATCAAAGTGCCTATCTATAGAAAGATAATTAAATGCTCGTCGTAACGATATATTTTTTTCGCTTAACGATTAACGGTTTGAAAGAAATTAATATTAAAAAAAAAAAAAAAAAAAAAAAAAAAAAAGGAAATTGGGTTTTTAAAATTGTTTGAATTAATCTCATCCATTAGATCAAATAAAGATAAAAGGGAAGATGAATGGTGGAGATTAGTCCATTGGTATGTAAATAAAGTTTGGTCCTCAAATGATCTTAATTGATGGGTAAATGCTTCTATTAATGTAGATGAAATTTTTTTAGTAAGTGTTAAAAAAAAAAAAAAAAAAAAAAAAAAAAAAAAAAAAAAAAAAAAAAAACTAGTAAAAGTTTTAAAGAGTGAATTTCGAACAATCCAAATTGAAATGGATTCGTTAAGTTTCGGTAGCAGAACAGTTCACAATTTCTACAATTTGGGTTGAGTTTGTGCTTAGAGTGAGATGGTTGGTGAGGTTATGCCCACGTGACCAAGTGTACCGTTATATGGTAGGTTATTAATGTATTGAATTTTAGATGGTTGTGGTATATAATTAAAGTATAATGGCTATACTTGCAAAAACCATGCAGCCATCATGATTCTCACTTTTAGCACCAACAATCAAAACACCCATTCACTAATAACATTCATAACACCACCTTTTTTTTAGACCCATCATTTTATTTTACTTTTCAATTTTCAAACAAACCAAATTTCATTAATTCAAATAAAAATACAAAGTACAATACAAAAACCAAATAAATAATACGAAAAAAAAAATAACGAGAATTTAAAAATACATCAAATTATAGATAAATTAATTTTATTGTTGTTGATGTTGTTACCAAACATGCTCCATAAGATCTTGTTGAAGTCTTGTGTGTACAACTTTATTGCGAAATTCTATGTTTTTTCAGTGGTATAAAGTATTTTGCACATATTGATCCAAGTCCGTAGTATATTGCTTGCGGACTAATATACAAGTTGTTGAATCATTTATAGCATACTTTTGATCTTTTAAAATCATGTTATACAATATGACAGTGTATTTTGTTGACTTGTCAAGAATGCGCCGGTCGTTGTATAAAGTATTTGTATATTTTTCCAAAAAATATATCCAATTCCAAATACTAGCGTCTCATCAAGTTTTATTTTAGCTCAAAAGTTTGAAATTAATGACCCATCTCAATTATATTGGCCCACATTTCCCGTTTCTTAATTTAACAATGTCATCACAATGTATGGGATTAAGTTTGGCATCGGTTCCCAGTCTGTATATGCAAAGAAGAATGTATTAAAAGAGTCTATTTCATTCAATAAGCTTCCTTTTACAAGCATTCGTTTGCCGAGGTCTTCCTTTCTGGTACAATTAAACTCTTGATAAGTACCAATTTGTTACGATGTCCTACTATGATACAATTCAGAGTTAATTGCAAAAATTAAACCAACGGTGGTCCAATTTTAGTTTCGGGGAGCCATCTTTTCTCTTTGCCCAAGAAAAACCATACACCTTTCATGACGTTAGATAAAATCTCTCAACATTAAAAAAAGATAATCTATGATTTCTTTCAAAAAATGGAACTTAAAAAAAGATAATCAATGGCTTAAAAAGATAGGCGTAGTTCTAATGACAACTTCGAAAGATAATTAGGTGGTAACTTTAGAAAATTTTCATTTAAGAATACAATTAAGTTTGTATTAAAAGACACATTAATATCATTTTGCAGGAATTAACTTTATATAAGCATGAAAGTCTAAATAGGGCAATAGTATTGTAGCTTCACATTACTCTTGCGTTTTAGTATATTAGGAAACTTAACGAGATTTGGTTAGTCATTATCAACATCTTGTGCAGGTTTACTCACTTGAAGACGGTCCTGTGCATGCCGTGTGGAAGAATATTGGAGTTCCAGTCAGTATTGTGGAAGCTAGCAATGATACAAAAATTATAATCGACTGGCTAAAGTATGTTCTTTTTGTAAGTTCGCAATTAGTTATCTTTTCGGTTTCATGGTATAAGCTTTAAAGGGAATAAAAACGTGATCTTTGCAGCTATGATACCATACTTGTCAATTCTCTTGAAGCAAAAGATGTCATTTCAAGGTAAGTTGACCACTTTTTGATCGTATTATGATTTCATGATCAAATAATTACATAAACTTAATAAATTTATATGTTCAGCCTCGTACAGGAGCCTTTTAAATCTTTACTACTTATATGGACCATCCATGAAAAGACACTTGCTACCCTTTTCAATAGTTACGTCTCGGATGGAAAAATTCAGCTGATTGATGATTAGAAAGCCACCTTTAATCGAGCTACAGTTGTTGTCTTCCCCAACCACGCCCTTCCGGTAATTTTAGTAACATGTTTATTAATTGAATATTTTTTTACAAGAGTTTAGATTTTACTATAATTCATATTTTTCATATGTATTATGCCGCATTTGATGTTGGCAACTACTTTGTTATACCCGGATCTCCTTCTGGGCTTTGCAAATTAGATAACTTGAGGATTGTTCTTGAAGAAAGTATGCGTGTGAATATGAACATTGAGGCCCGTGATTTTGTTATAGTTATAACAGGAAGTCAGTTTCTGTATAAAGGATTATGGGTGGAGCATGCACTTGTCTTACAGGCTTTGTCACCACTTTTAGCAGAGTTTCCTGCTGATGATAGTTCTAGTCAGTGGCGCAGCTTCATAGGGGCCGGGGGGGGGCGGCCGACCCCCCGAAATTTTTTTTGCGATGTAGGGGTATATAGTTTTCGTGTAGAAAAATTTCGGTATTTTCGGTTTCGCCCCCCCCAATTTAATTCGGTTTCGACCCCCCATAGTGTTAGGAAAAAAAAATTTTAGATCCCGACCCCCCACTCGAAAAATCCAAGCTTCGCCACTGGTTCTAGTCAACGTCTCAAGATCATAATTTTGAGTCAAGATTTGACGGGAAATTACAGTGCAGCTCTCGAGGTAGAGTTTTTATCCTAAAATCGTTATTTAATCTACTAGGTACTCCCGTAGTCTCATATATTTGTAAAGTTTGACCAAAACATAGTTGGTATCGGTGTTGAGCTATTAAATGCATGTCCAAATAATGAAGTTCCAACAAAATGACTATAAAACCCTTCGCTGTTTTGAATTAGAGAACTATATAGACCCGATTAGAATGGGTATGTAGTCGTATACGCAATGTGATTTGCAGTGTTTCAAAAAAAAGAAATAGTTGGAAGTTTTATGGGTTAACCCGAGTCGAATCATACCAAGATTGTCCCTTTTGACATGTTAACCAAACTGACTGACCCGACCCCTTCTCCATCCTCTATTTGCAGTTATTGGGGTGTGTGTAATCTTTGTATTGTGCCTTTCTGGTTCATACTAACTCGATGTCAATTCTTTCCCTTGGAAATTGCTTCAAACCTGAACTACCCAAGTGGTACAGTACATCATGCTGCCATTAATGAAGACGTCTACAATGTTCTGAACATTGCAGATCTTGTGATATATGGGTCATTTCTTGAGGAGCAATCTTTTCCCGACATTCTTATAAAAGCAATGTGCTTTGAGAAACCGATAGTTGCTCCTGACCTATCAATAATCAAGAAATATGTACACTTCCAGAAACTTCAACCTTTTTAATATCTCGAGCACATTTTTTTTTATCTATATCTTTATCTTGTGGTAACGTATTTCAGGTTGATGACAATGTCAATGGCTACCTCTTTTCTAAAGAGGATACAAAAGCTTTAACACAAATTATGCTTGAGTTGGTGTCTAAAGGAAGATTATCATCTCTAGCTCAAGATATTGTATCAATAGGAAAACATACTGCCAAAAACATGATGGTTATGGAATCCGTTGAAGGGTATGCTTCATTAATAGAAAATGTTATCAACCTTCCTTCAGAAGTTGTATCTCCAAAGGCAGTATAGGAAATTCCACCTAATATCAAAACAGAATGGCAGTGGCGTTTTTTTAAAGCTGTTGCAGACCGTAAATATGTAAATAGAACTTCGAGGGTTTACCATTTCTTAAACAAGGTTGAAAATCGACGGAACCGTACTCTACAAGAGAGTTCTGCTGGTATTCAGACCAATGAAACGTTTTTGTATAGTATATGGGCAGAAGAGAAAAGCCTTCAGACAGCAGTAGCTAAAAAGAGAAGAGAAGATGGGAAGGTAATGAATACTTTACACATTGTTTGAGTCAAATGTTTGACTTAATATGAATAATCTAAAACACCTATAATCTTATGGACCCATATCAAAACACAGTTAATTTATGTGTAATGGGTAAAGGGGACTATTTTGACCCTTTTACCTATTAATGGTTCCTCTCAGGTTATGTTTATCTTTAATAGGTCAAACGGGTTAGTTCAAAGGATTTAACTGAAAAAGAAGTCAAATTGGTTGAACTGGTCTGACGAGCGTATAAAGTGCAATTAATGTATAAAGACCTCCTTAATCACTACATTTGAGAAGTTAGATAACCGATACAATCGTTATAAAGACCTCCTAATCATATTAGCAAAATATTTACTTTAAAGCTAAAAAGTACTACTAGATTGGCAAAGTGTGTCTCTGTCTGGCCAACCTCTTGTAATAAACTAATAGCCTGTTATGGTTAGCACTAAATACATACCAATATTGACCAGAACCCATCTTGCCACCTCCAGTTGACTAATAGCCAAATAAGTTGCTTCAAATGTTTCTATGAATTGGAACATTTTTTGGATTTAGATAATAATATGAACTTCTAAACTTTTTTACTTTTTTTGTAGTTGAGGGACAGAAGTGAGCAACCTAGGGGAACTTGGGATGAAGTATATCGAAGCGCAAAGAGAGCTGACCGTAATAGAAATGATTTGCATGAGAGGGATGATGGGGAGCTTGAAAGGACTGGTCAACCATTATGCATCTATGAACCTTATTATGGTCAAGGAGCTTGGCCTTTTCTGCATCATGGTCCTCTTTATCGTGGTTTTGGACTGGTGAGTCACTTTAAGGGATCAAATGGGTAAATATTTGATATGTTTTTTAGTGTCCTTTGTTTTTTTAACTGCTGTTGGTATTTATTGATGGCATTGTAGTCAACTAAAGGTCGAAGATCGAAAATTGATGATATTGATGGACCTTCACGTCTTCCTCTTCTAAGCATACCTTATTACCGTGATGCCCTTGGTGATTTTGGAGCCTTTTTCTCTATTGCTAATCGGATTGATCGTATACACAAGAATGCCTGGATCGGGTTTTCATCATGGAGAGCTACAGCTAAGAAGGCATGTACCTTTCTTTATCACCTGTTTCCTTAAATATTGCAACATTTGATTCTATGCAAAAATTCCAAGTTATATGGGTATTACCCAATGTAGTTTTTCATCGTTTATGTCTAAAAGAACGAGCTTTTGAAATAAAAACAGGCCTCTTTGTCAAGGACTGCTGAGGTTGCTTTATTAGATGATATTCAAGCACGCAGGCATGGCGACGCTCTGTATTTTTGGGTTCGAATGGATAAAGATCCAAGAAACCCAATGCAACAAGATTTTTGGACATTTTGTGATGCTATAAATGCGGGTAATTGCAAGTAAGTCTCTACAACTCTTGTTACGTTCGTTCATATTTCTTTGGCTCTAGGCAAAGTTTCCACATTGTTTTAAAAGTTTGTGCTAATATCTAATATACCCTTCAACAATGACTAAATGTTTGATTTGTACAAGGTCTGCGTTCTCTGAAGCTCTCAAAAAAATGTATGGAGTGAAGGACAACTCGACATCTCTTCCTCCAATGCCTGTGGATGGAGATTCATGGTCTGTCATGCACAGCTGGTCTATGCCAACCAAGTCATTCTTAGAATTCGTCATGTTTTCAAGGTTTAAATGATTTTAGTGGAAAATTAATATATAGAAAGATTCCCACTTTTGATAAAAAGGGATTGACATTGTCATCGGCATTTGCAGAATGTTTGTGGACGCATTGGATGCACAATATTACGAGGAACATCATCAAAGTGGTCTTTGCTACCTAAGTTTATCAAAGGTAAGCTTTGCTTTTACACAAGATTGGAGTTGCAAATGAATGGGTCAACTCGGGCAATTTTTTAAATCTCCAGGGGTTGAATAGTTTAATAATTAAGAAAAACTAGATTAAAAGGAAACGGGTCAAAACTCAAAAGCAACCAAAGTGTATTTTCAATTTAATAAACCAGCTAAATCTTTGTATCCACCAAAGCAGATTACAAATGTGTTGATACGAAATTGCAGGCTTAATGTATTATAATAATTAATAAATTCAATATTTATTGGACAAGAAATCTTCGGTCAACCCAGCCTGTTTTGACCTGCCCATTTCCTCTATTCTGCTCAAAGGGAACCAATTTAATTCATTTTTGAATTTGGTTTTAAATTGTGCATTGCAGGACAAGCATTGCTACTCACGTGTTCTTGAGCTTCTTGTAAACGTATGGGCATATCATAGTGCAAGAAGAATGGTGTACATAGACCCTGAAACCGGAACAATCCAAGAACAACACAATTTTAAAAGCCGAAGAGGCAAGATGTGGATCAAATGGTTCAATTACAAAACCCTAAAAGCCATGGATGAAGATCTTGCAGAAGAAGCTGACTCAGACCGCCCTAAACAACATTGGTTATAGGGAAGTATGTGAAACCGCCACCTGATAATGAGACGGTAAATAACTCAAATCCCACTGTAGAAGCAGCAAAGCTTCTTAGATAGCATATATTTTTTGGGTAGAAAAGTAGTTTGATCTGTTCAATTCTTTGTTAAAATCTATAATATCTTTTGGTTTAAAAAATTGATAGAAATTTGTTGTTGTGAAGAAGGGCTTATTATAACCTAGAAGCTTCTGTATGTAAATTGCATCATTCAGATGATGTTCAAATGTTAATACATTTCATTTAATGTATACTAAATGTGTTGAAAAGTGAAAACTACTCTTTGATTCCTGCTTTTTTATGCTAAATCTTCTGCAACTACTCTTGTGGGTAAAGGACAGAACCCGCATAGCAGTCGCAAATTAAAACTACATGTAACATTTTCTTCATTGTTGGGACATTTACATATCAGTATGTTCAAAGCATGGTTGTATCCATTTCAGGTAAATCAAGAAAAATCTCCCTGCCAAACAAAACTGTGTGCAGAAAAGTAAAGAAATAAGCAAATCTTGTTGTTGCAAAGGTCTAAAGGTCTAGCGAGCTCCCGATTTCACAAAATTATCATCTATAAGCAAATCCAGCTTAAAAATCTATAAGCAAATCCAGCTTGACGTTTCAGTTACGAATTTCACTACTTAAAAATCTATAAGCAAATCCTGATTTCACAACTTCAAATCTATAAGCAAATCCAGCTTAAAGTTTCAGTTACTAATTTAAACTCATGTAACCCCCAGTCAAAAATTTGCTTGTCTATTTTCTAGCTTTCAGATAAACAAATTTTTGCTCATTAAACTGAATAAGTTGAAAGTTTCCCAAATCTATCTTTAATGCATAAATTGTTTTACTTAAAACATTTAGACTCTTTAACAACTTTGTTTTTGCAGTCATAACTCATAAGTAACACAAGGCACCAATCATTAACTTATCAAATATGAACGATAAATGTTGGCAAAGCTCCCGGGCAATTTTTAGCTATATGTTAAGGTGTTTCTGGTTTTATGATTGAATTGCTGTTTTTAGTTGTTTTTGGTATACCAAAGGGAATGGCTTTGGTAATTAAGTATAGTAAAACAGTGTAAATGTTGTTTATATGGTACATACAAATTCACCAGTTAACCAAAAACAAATAGCCCGGCCGATTTGACATTTACTAATAAAAAGTGACCCAATACAAGCTAAATCTTCCCGTTCCGGCCATCTTGCATCCTCTTGCAAGTACTATAAACATATAACTTACTCGCAAGGACAAAAAACTTGGTAAATAAAACATACTTGAACGCTACTTGCTTCTAAGGTACAACGGCAATATCCAACAATCTCATATCTCATCTATTATAGGACAAACCCGGTAAATTAAAACTAGAAAAGAGCAATAGATTCTCAAAGAACATCAGCCGCTTGTAAAGATCATCCTCAATATAGCTTGTAACAAATCAAATCTCATATTCTTGGAGCTGCAATGAGAACAAACGAACAGAAGTTGTTAGTTTAATGGAAAAACAGTTGGAACAAGAATCTCTATGAGTGATCGAGTTACCTCCACCCATGGTTGCTTCAGGCAATCTTTCAATAGAATACTTGTGTTGGGTGATATACATAATTGGCACACCAGGAATCTGTTTATCAAAATATTTATTCAAATACGTTGACTTTATCACACAAAGTTCATGACAGATTGGACAAGTCTTTGCAACAACAAAAATAACTGCATACCTTGCGAATCCTACGCTTCAAATCTCTATCACATGTCGCTACCATATAGCACTTGTGCTGTTTCGAATAAGAGCTTATAAGGCTTAATAGATTCTAAATACTGATTTTGACAATTTATCATTTCAACAGTTATTTGAAGGTACTTAAGTATTACCTGAGTAACTCTTTCAACAATACAGTCATCAGCATAAGTTCCTTTGTGAATGCAGGGAAGCCTTTCAAATCTAGGATCCTTAGCAATTCTATTTGGGCAACAAATGATTTAAAAGAATTCAGAATGACCCATTGATTTAATCAGGATGCAGCTCGTTATATTTGTTTTGTATCTCACTGTAAACCAGAACTACACATCTTACTAATAAGTTCACTTACCTCAGAGCAACCCGATATTTTTGACCAAGCTTCTCAAGTTCAGCCATCACACAATCGGTAATACATGGAGTGCCTGACAAAATTAAGCAAAGAAAGAAAACCAAAAAAGTGTAAGCTACTATACATGATATTCATTCTAAATTGTGTCTGTCTCGAATGAATTCAGAGTTTTACAGGAAATGTTTAAATATAAGTTAAATATCTGGAACAGTTCACAATGAAGGTATGAGTAGTTTAATAGTTACTAATCAGAAAAGAGACAATACTGGACACTCACTAGAGGGGTGGTTGGTTTGAGAGTATGCAAATAGAGGAATGACTTTGAACTCCAACATATTTACTTCTTAAAAATGGGTACCAGACCCACAAACCTATGCATATTCTTAACCATCCTTGGTATACAAACTCATTCCCTAACCAAGTAACCAATACCCACAGTGATTCCCCTTCACAAACCAAACACCCCAAATATATCTTTAAGGTATGGATGCCGGTGAAAATGTCACCTTCGTTTACACTTTGCTGACAAAAAGGACATGGTATATAGTTGAGGCATCTATTTGGGATGGATCAGGTATATACATGCCACGGCATCCCTAAGCCAGACTAACATTGTATAATATATTAGCTTCTTATGCATACCCGGACAAGGCAATGGAAGTCATGATAACATAGCCAAAAAAAAAAAGAATTGATGCATTAAACTTACATTTTGCATACAAGCAGTCCATCATTCCCTTCTCCAAGTCCAACTACAGAAAGTTCAAAACTTTTTAGTCCAACGTACAAATCAAAAGATCATATCAACAAAAGCTAAAATCTTGACCATTCAACCTAAAAACATATCTAAAATAGGCAGAAAAAAATGATCTCTAAATTGGATCAAGGTTTAGCAATCCTTGTAACGCTCTATAGTCTATACCACTTTTGTAATTATCCTAGCTCCTTGACAGATTTTAAACCAAAATTCCATTAAAAAAATGAATCCAACAGCTAGCATATGCAAAAATTATTTAAAGTGCACTCACAACCTTAATCAGTACCAAAACTTTGATACCGAATTTCATAGGTATCATTCAGTGTTGTAAAACAAGGATTACAAGGCCGACTATTACTCGCTACAAGGTCAAAACTCGAACAAACTTGGGGTTAACTCAGTGAAAACTGGTTTGAAGAACTGAAACAACATCTGTGTCATTGTTTCTAAACATATTTCCATGGTCCTATGAGCAATACTATGGTCCTCTTAACATGTCATACATATAGCTTCGAAATTTATATATACAAATTCCAATCCTAGTACACCTAAAGTACTCACCCCTTAACAGATTACTCGCTATACACCTAACACCAAACACATCACAAAATAGCACCTTTATATAAAACTAACCAATACTCACTTTATTCTGGATGGAAAAATTGATGAAATTAGTATCGACCAAAACCCCATAAGGCGGACCGAGCGCCGTATTATACGTAAAGAACAACGCAGACGATACATAAGGCCTAAACATAAAAAAACCAAAAATCAAACCCTTAAAAATACAATACACACAAAACATACAAAACCCATAAATAAAATAGCAAAACTTACACATTTCTTGGAAGATTCTGCTTAGTTAAGTCTTTTTTGTTAGGGTTTAAGACTTCTTCTTTATGTCTGCAAATTATATAAAAGTTGGATTAAGATGAATATATGAGATAATGATAAAAAATAAGATGTGGGTATGAGATGATTTACTGTTTAACTGCTTTGTGGGAGACTAGTTTCTTCATAGCTGCAAATTTAGGACCCTTTTTTGCTCGACCCATTTTTGTGTGTGAAACTGAAAGCTCAAACTAATACAAAGCTGTTACAAACCTGTTTATAACATAAGAAAAGAAAAATCAGACAAACTCCGAAAATACAAAGCCAATAACTTTAAACAATTTATTCAAATTCAACAAGTAGCAATCTTTATCGACATACTCCAACATCAAGATTATAAAATACTTATTGAAAACTTTCACTAATTTATCACAGCAGCAACTATATAAAGCCACCAACTTTAATCAACATATTCAAATTCAGTAAAATGTAACCATCTTTATCAACATACTCCAACATCAAGAAAAAAAACATAATACATATTTTTATGGGGTGTTTGTGTTGGCTTAAAGAAAGCTTTAAAAAACCTGAAACGCCAGCAAGCTAATTTTTTTGTGGCTAATGAACTTAAATGATATAAGCTAAAGTTGATAAGCTCATAAGCCTAACATATAAGCTAAGACAAACACCCCTTAACACGAACTTATCACAATATCTTTTGTAGATATTTCAATATATCACAACATCTAAAGCAACTAATTAATCAACTTATTCAACTTCACTAACACGAAACAACATTTATCAGTTTAGTCCAACATCAAGATTAAAAAAAACCTCCCGATAACTTTATTCAACTTATTCAAATCCAATACCAAGTACCCATCTTAACTAACAAGACCCAAAATCAAAACACATGCATATTTTCAAATTATATACCAATTTATCACAACATCAAGCACTAAATTTATAAAACTTATTTAAATTCAATAAAGATAATAAAATAACACAAAATCATGTATATAGACATTAATTAAAATTGGGTATTTAAAACTAGACAAAATTACTAACTACCAACATAAATCAATTAATTAAATCAAATTTTTTACCACAAAAAATATCTTTTATTTAACAGGGTATAAAATGAAATTGCCATAGATTAAGTACCTGAGTTGATTGATATTATGGTCGACAAATTGAAGAGGATGATCAAGTTAGGGTTTAGGTGGTTGTTATTCCTGCTACTAATTGCGTTGAGGCTGCACCGACCATTAAAAAATACCTACTACGGCTATGTTTGGCAAAAGTAGCTGTGAGCAGTAGCATTGAGCAGTAGCAGTGAGCAGTAGCTGTGAGCTGTGAGCAGTAGCTAAAAAAGCTCACAGCTTCATAAAGAAGCATTGGGAAAATGAGCTTTCCTAAAAAATAGCAAAGCTCACAGCTCTCATGCCAAACAAACATAAAAAATAAAAAAGCTCATTCTCACCGCTCATTGTCCCAAAAAGCTCTAAAAAAAACTCTGGCCAAACATAGCCTACTAATTGCGTTGAGGCTGCACCGACCATTAAAAAATATTTTTTTTTGAGGCCTTGCATTGGGCTGATTTTGATCTGCTGCTACCCGGGTCACCTGGCCCAATACTTTTTTATTTTATTGCTTCTCTTTTGTAGTATATACTAATTCTCCTGGCCATATTTAGGGCATGCTTGGTAGGGGTTTTGGGGGTGAGAAATGAGAAAGATAATAAAAAATTGTGTTTGATAAGGTATAATGCAATGGCCCATTACCCAATAGTGGCTAATGAGCCATTACCCAATAAATTAGGGGAAATGCTCATTATATTCCTTTGCATTCATTTTGCTTTAACTTTTCCCATTCCCAAATTTGAACCAAGCATGCCCTTAATATTTAGAAAAGGCGTCACCCCATTGAGCCACATTTTTGGGCTTATTTTTACCTTCAATGATTCTATACGTATGAACCAAATGAAAAAAAGACAAAATTCAACGCTTACAACCAACATGTTTTTTCAAATATTAAAAAAAAAACCTGAACTTCTTAGTATTTAAGACTTTTTTATATAACAAACTTTATTTGTCAAATATCTAACAGATACCTGGCTGTTTTTTGAATAAAAAAAATACTAGCAAAAAAGTCTCCCGATAACGAACAAAACAAACCCAATATTGATATACTTTTAACATACGCACGTTTTTATAAAAATGTTGAAGTTTAGTGTGTGTGTGTGTGTGTGTGTATATATATATATATATATATATATATATATATATATATATATATAGTTTTTGAATAAAATAACTTTCAAAATGCACCATTAACTTATCAAATAACTTTAAAATTATCATAATTTTTTTTAAAACTATAAGGGTCAAAATTAGCCCCGCCGCAACAAACTGGTGACTGACCCTTAACTTATCAAATAATTTTAAAATTATCCTAATTTTATTTAAAACTATACGGGTCAAAATTAGCCCCGCCGCAACACACTGGTGACCGACACAACATTCATTCAAAAAAGTACAACGTACGACAACTAAAAATATAGCTTGACACAGCATTTGTTCCGAACAAATACAATACGTGTCGGCAAAAAATATATCACGATCTCACAGCGAGAAGCCCCGCCCAAACATTGTTCGAAAATAATTATCGCAAAAATTTCTCAAAAATTTCCGCTGCAACGCAACCTAATTTAAGTGTATGATATTTTTATATAATCATGTAAAATATTTCCTAAGAAAAAAAGCTCCACCGCAACGTGGCGGGCATTACATTCCTTGTATATACTAATTGCGTTGATGCACATTAAAAAAATGTTTTTTTTAGCCTGATATTGGATTTCCCTTGAGCCCATTTTTGGCCTCTTTAGTCTTGTGTTTACGCTAACATTGATACTATATTTTATGTAGCGACATACTTTCCCAAAGTAATAAACAAATAGTTTTTCGCCAAAGAGTGATAAACAAAGGTTTTCTGAGCGAACACAAATTAAAGAGAAACGATACATTAACAATTTAATATTAGTAAAAAACCATTTATAAAACGCAACTTTTTAATATTTATGACTTTTTTATATAGCAAACTTTATTTATCAAATATTTTACAAATCTCTAGCTGTTTCTTGACTAAAAAAATTACTGCCAAATAGTCTCTCGATAACGAACAAAACAAGCCCAATATTGATATGCTTCTGATGTACGTAAGGTTTTAAAAAAAATTGAAGTTTAATATACATATAGTCTTTAAATAAAAGAACTTTCAAAATGCACTCTTAACATATTACTCCCTCCGTCTCATATTTATTGTCCATATTTCCATTTTAGGGTGTCTCAGAATAATTGTTCACTTTCTCTATTTAGTAAAAACTAGATAATCAAGTGGAAGAATATTCCATTTTAGTTTTTGAAAATTAAAGTGTCCCCACTTTTATTAAACTTTGTGTATTCTCTCTCATGACAATAATTTTGAGACGGAGAGAGTAAATAACTTAAAAATTATCCTATACATTTTTAAAACTATAAGAGGCAAGCAAGGTTTATTTAGCAAATATATAACAACTATACTTAACGATTTACACCGCTAGAAACGCCTCCGCATTAAGTGCACTTTTATAAATAAAAAAAAGTTTGAAATTTAGCATATATATTTTTTTTACGAAAAAACAGAGACATCTATCAATTTTTTAATAAACATATAACCGAACATGCCACAATATTACGAACAAAACGAGCCTGAAACTTTAATCGAACAATGACATATCGAGGTTAAAAAAAGTTTGTGAAATTTGGTGCAAAACCCCGTCGCGTTGTTCTATATATACTAAAGTAGAGTGTACCGAGTGCACCAATATTTTAATATAAAGCGCATGCACCGTCCATGTTTTTTAATATAATTTCTTGGGCCCAGAGTTTGGGCTTACGTTGGCCCATCAAAAAATTAGTTTTGTTTGCCAATAGGGAGCCAATATGAGTTGTAAGCCCATTAAATATTCCTCTTTATTGG